>CM035151.1:17195415-17289599 GCA_020205615.1 Panax quinquefolius | reverse complement strand
ATAATAAAATACTTTATGTGTTTATGTGTTAAAGTATCGTTAGATAGTACGACTTAGTAACTAAAACTTAAAATTTTGTTGTCAAGATGTCGAATGTTGGAAAAGCTAGTCAAGATGAGGAGGGACCCCGAGTACCTATAGTACCTACTGAGAAGGGACCCCGAGTACCTATAGTACCTACTGAAGAGGAACCCCGAGACATTCATGTCATTAGGGAGCAGCTGAAGCAGAGGGTATCATCTCCATTGATCACCGCTGTTGGTCAAGAGCATGAACTTGAGACTGATCCCGAGGAGGATCCTGAGGAGGAGTTTGATGAGGAAGAGGAAGAAGAGGAGTTATCATAGTACACCGTTGATCTTTGAGATGTATGACACATTATCGACCATAACGTAGAGTTATAAGACGAGGTTCGGATTTGGACGAACAGCGGTTATTCAAAGATATTACTCGGGGAGAAGGAGAGGAGATTTCGACTCTTAACTCTCGAATCGAAAATGTAGAATGGGATTTGGTCCATGAGAAGGTCAAACCGAAGATAAGATGAGGAGATAGATAAAATGAAGAAGGAATGAAGGAAACCTCCGAAAATTTGAGCATAGCAGAGGAAGGCTGGGTAAGAGAATCGCGTCGAGCTGATCGTGCAGAGGATGATAGTCGTGCAAAGAAAGCAAAGATTGGGGAAACGTACTCTACACTTAACAATGCAATGAATGAGACCCAAGATCGAGTTTTGAGGTACCCAATCCAGTTCGAGGGACTACTATTGTACATGATGTATCACAGGACGATGCATCGCATCTTAGAAGAGGAGCGTAACAAGGCTAATCAGTACCTTGACAGACAGTGATATAATTTATTTAATTATGTGAAGAACTTAATTAGTTTTTAGATGTAAATTCTGACGTGTTTAAGAACGAAAGAATATTTAAATATTTTAAATCCTGTGGATTATTTATTCCAGGATAGCTGATGTAAATAGTAGTTATGCTATTGTTTAATGTAAAACTTTTTATTTGAATGCAAATATATTAAGTTAATTGAGATGATTTGCTAAATGAGTATGCTAGATTGTTAAGTAATGTCTTGACTATCTAGAGAAATAAATAAAGTTCTAATAAGCGTTTATTTAATAGAAAAAATGCCGCCAAGGAGAAAGACAACAACGTCCAACCTACCAGGGAAGAGTCGACCAATATTAACAATAATGCCAACGCTTAATCCGTCTGCAGCCAGGTTGGTTAACTTCTTTGACCGAGTCATGAATAATCAACCGCAAGCTTTACCAAACACAACGTTTAAAGACTTCAAGGCGGTGGGACCACCAGAGTTCAAAGGTTCCAGGAACCTAATCGAGGCTCAAATGTGGGTGATGGAAATGGAGAAGGTTTTCGACGTTGTTAGGGTTCGAGAAGATCAGAAGACCGCTTTTGCAACGTTTATGCTGAAGTCTGAGGCTAGCTACTAGTGGCAAGCAAACAAAATGCGAGGAGGTGAAGGTGTAATTACGTGGGAAAGATTTAAAGAAATGTTCTTGAAATGTATTTCCACTAGTTCGCGAGGATCGGATGGAGGTTCAATTTACGGCGGCTGCGGGAAACATGAGTGTACCTGACTACGCGGCTAAATTTGATGAGTTGGCAAGGTTTTCCCCGTACCAAGTACACACTGAGCAGAGAAAGGCCAGAAGATTCGAACAAGGACTAAAGCCTTTGATTTATAGTAAGGTATCAATGTTTCAGATAAACACATTTGTCGGAGTATTGGAAAAGGCCATCCTCGCTGAAGGAGGAAGTGATGCGGTGACAAAATACAACCAAGATAGAAGAGGAAGAAGAGTGAAGGTGAAATTAATAACAAGGCCAGTGGAAGTGGCACAGGAGGTGGAAATTTTAATCAGAAGAAGAGGTGGAACTATAATTCATCATCGGGGAATCAGCAAAGTAATCAGAAGAAAAGAATCGAAGCATGCCCGACTTGCAGGAAAGCCCATTTGGGAGTTTGTATGAAAGGAAAGAGAGTGTGCTACAATTGTGGTCAGGAAGGCCACATAGCACCAAACTGTCAAACCCAAAGAAGGGTGCTTGTTTTACTTGTGGTTGAAGGACCATCTGGCAAAAGATCCCAAGAAGGGATCGGGAGGGTCGGGACACGGAGGAAGCCGGGAAATAACGGTGGAAATACCTTAACCATCACCGGACCACCTACCACACAAACCGACCAACCGCCGAACTTTCAATATGACGGTGCGGGATGCAATCCGGTCTCGTGATGTGGTGTCGAGATATCATTCCGATCAATAAAATTAATGCTTATGTTTTATTTGATTCGGTGCTTTCATGTTCCTTTATATCGATGATTTTGCCAAGAATTTAGATTTACCTAAGATGGATTGGATTACCCCATGAACATAGAAATTCGAATAGAGAAATAATCCTGTTAGAAATGCGTATATAAGAAGCGTAGAGTGGATATTAAGGGAAATATCATGAATGTAGATCTTATCCTATTCGACTTGGGAATTGACGTTATATTGGGAATGGATTGGTTATTCAATTACGGTCTTTATAATTGATTGCCAAAAGAAGAGTATTAACCTTATGACTCAAATCGAAGGTTGTGTTTTATAATAGCAAGTCACTAGATAAGCGAGTTGTTCGGCGATTATGCGGGCGAAATTATTAAGACAAGGTGTGTAGGATACTTAGCTTACATAGTCGATAATCGAAAAGAGAATCCAAAGGTAGAAGAGATCTGGATTGTGAAGAATTTCGTCGACGTATTTCCGCAGACGATTTGCCGGACTTCCTTTGGATAGAAAGTAGATTTCGTGATCGATTTGGCGCCCGAACCACTCCAATATCGAAGGCACTATCTGCGTATGGCACCAAAGAAAGATGAAAGAATTAATGGTGCAATTACAAAATTTACGGACAAGAAGTACATTCAACCGAAGCGTCGTGGGGAGCCTTAGGTGTTGTTTGTGAAAAGAAAGAGCGGATCGATGCGGCTCTGCATTGACTACTGAAGAACCCGAATAAGGTCACGATTAAGAATAGATATCCATTACCAAGGATCGATGATCTGTTCGACCAGTTGAAGGGGGCAAGATACTTTTCTAAGATTGACTTGAGGAGTGGTTATCATCAACTGAAGGTGAGGTCAGAGGATGTACCAAAGACAGCGTTCAGGACGCGATATGGTCACTACAAATTTTTAGTAATGTGTTATCTCTTCCGGATGATACAAGAAATTTTGTTGTTTTTAGTGATGCGTCGCATAAAGGACTTGGCTGTGTGCTTATGCAAAAGCAGAAGTTATTAAGCGTATGCATCACGACGATTGAAGGATTACGAGAAGGATACAGACCCATGATTTGGAATTAGGCTGCGGTTGTGTTTGCTTTGAAAATTTGGAGGCACTTATCTCTACGAGGAGAAGTGTGAAATATATCTGGGACCACAAGAGTCCAAATATATTTTCACACAAAAGGATTGAATATCGTCGTCGAGAAGATGGTTGGAATTAATTAAGGATTATGACTGTGAGATTCTATACCATCCGGGCAAGGCGAATGTGGTTGTCGACGCCTTAAGTAGAAAGGGTCGCGAGAAATTGATGATGTTGACCGCTCAGGAGGAACTAATTGTAGAAATGGAAAACACGGAATTGGAAGTGAAGTATCCAATGGAGATCGACGAAAGCTATTTCGGATGCAATCTGTGTGAACTCTACTAGACAAAGTGAAGGAAGCTCGACTGGGGATGATGAATGGAAAAAGGTGACAAAGAAGATATCCAAGGAACTGAACCAAGATTTAACATGGATAAAGAAGGATTACTGAGATTTAAAAGTAGAATCAGGTTCGCCATCTGAAGAAATTAAGGAAGAAATTCTAAGTGAGGCTCATAGTTCAAGATATTCAATTCACCCTGGTAGTACCAAGATGTACCAAGATCTTAGACAACATTTCTGGTAGCCGAATTTGAAACGCGATGTTGCAGAATGTGTTGCCAAGTGTCTGACCTGTCAGAAAGTAAAAGTAGAACATCAGAGACCAAGTGGTTTACTTCAACCGTTAGAGATCCCAGAATGGAAATGGGAACATATTACAATGGACTTCGTGGTTGGCCTTCCGACGACTCAGAAAGGCTATGACGCAGTATGGGTTATCATTGACCGACTGACGAAATCTGCACATTTCCTTCCTATCAAAATCAGATTCAACTTAGATCAGTTGGCGAGACTATACGTAAAAGAGATTGTTTCGAGGCATAGAGTTCCGGTGTCAATTGTTTCCGATAGGAATCCGCGCTTCACATCAAATTTCTGGAAACGTCTTCAGGAATGCATGGGTACACAATTGCGAATGAGTAAAACATACCACCCTCAAACAGACGGACAGAGCGAGAGAACGATTCAAACTTTAGAAGATATGCTAAGAGCCTGTGTGATGGACTTCAAAGGAAATTGGGATGATCACCTACCGCTTGTGGAGTTCGAATACAACAACAGTTACCACGCTAGTATTGGCATGCCGCCTTACAAAGCATTATCTGACGAAAAGTGCGAGAACTCCGCTTTTCTTTGGGATGAAGTTGGTGAAAGACAATTGCTAGGTCGAAATTGAGTGCAATGAGCGGCGAAATAGTCAAAGTGATCCGAGCACGACTAGTAGCTGCTCAAGATCGACAAAAGAAATACGCTGATCCACATCATAAAAATATCGAATTTGAATCAGGTAGTTATGTCTTCTTGAAGGTCTCTCCTTGGAAGGGGAAGATCAGGTTCGGAAAGAAAGGAAAATTGAGTCCAAGATTCATTGGACCATTTGAAGTATTACGAAGAATCGGAGAAGTCGTGTATGAGGTAGCTTTACCTCCGGACTCGAGAATATCCACGTCTTCCATGTATACGTATTACGACCCTACAAAGCCGATTACAAGCATGTAATTGAATATGAACCCCTACATTTTGAGAAAGACTTATCTTACGAAGAAATTCCTGTCCAAATTGTCGTAATCAAAAGAACAAGTTCTCGAAAATAAAGTTATACCTTACATTAAGGTAATTTGGAGGAACCACAACTCTGAAGAAGCTACGTGGGAACTCGAAGAGAATATGATGAAGAATTACCCTCAATTATTTACTTAATTATTTGTAAGCGATTCTGGGGACAAAATCTTTGTAAGAGGGGAGATTATAACAATGTCGAATTTATTGAGTTGTGATTACGGGGACGAAATCCTTTTAAGGGGAAAAGATGTAATGACGAGAATTTTGTAATTTAATTTTAATATTTATTGAATTAAATAAATATTTTTCGATGATTTAATTATTGGATTAAATAATTATTTGATGCAATTATGGTAGATTAATTTAATTATATGTGTTACATTTATTAAATTAATGTAGAAATTTTATTATCAAAGTATGTAATTATGTGAGCTTATTGTATTAAAAGAAATATTTAATAAGCATATTGGTATTTTAATTAATTTAATTATTAATTAGAGATTTAATAAATTGACATTATTTATTTATGAGATATTTAATTATGTGACTATATGAATTTATGAGAAATTATTATATTTTATTTATAATAAATTAAATAAGATATGAGTTTATTTTATAAAGGAGTGTGACATTAATTAAACTATATGATAAAGGTTTTATTTAATTAAATGAGATTAAGTCTTTTGAAGCTAGCCAAACAAGGCCCTAAGAGGAGTTGGTGCAATTAACCCATGATTGGGCCAACTGACCACTCTGCGCTTAGTTATCTGATCATTATATACGACGTCTTCTTTTTCTTTTTCATTTTTGCCTAAGTCTAAGAAATATTCAGAGAGAGTCTGAGAATTTCCAAGAAGAATTAAGATACCGTGGAAGAGAATTGAGAGTGAGGAAACTAAGCCTACTAATTATATTCTACAGGGTAATCTCCTCCTTCCCAAATTCTACTTTACGTATTTAGTTTTCATAAAATGGGTTTCATAGTTTTTGGCTTTCAAAACCTCTGTTATGTCTCTATAATTGAGAAATTGTGCTATTATATGGATATATGTAATAATAAGAGTAGCATAACATGTTTTATATATATATATATTGCATGATTCCATATCATCAGTTTCATAGTATTACATCGTATATGATTTCTACAAAATTACGAGTTTGGGTTTTTGGCCTTAAGGCCTTATACGTGATTTTAGTATGTCGAACATAAATGTTTTCGTAAAATTTACACCCGTATGATGTTATGCATGTTGATACGAAGAGACCAAAGTTTAAATAAACGGATTCGGTGTTATAACGAATCCGTAGTGACAATTTTCATGTTTTATTTTCAAAACCTCCAAGAACATCAAAGTCAGTAAAATTCACATGCTTTAAATCAGTTATTAAGTGTTTAGATGGGTTAAAATCACTCTATAGAGGTTGGGTAATGATTATATGTGAATATTAACATGTGGGTATGTTAAATTAGTGAATTTAATGACCATGAAATGTGTAATTATTTGAACTCTGTGTTCTTCGCGAATCGGGAAAGCAATCTGAGTCTCATGTGGCTACCAACTCTAGAATCAAGTCCCGCTAGCAATGGCATTGAAGACTCGAAATTTCCCGAGCGCCTTACCACTGCCATGCAATGATGTAAGTGTCAAGTGGCCATAGCCATCGTAGCCATGTAACGCCGGTAAATATGCTCTGGCAATGTATGACTTATTTCTACTCTCGAAAATTTCGAGATGTTGTAATCCTTTTAAGGAGAAGATTTTATTTCTATCTATTGCATGGTTTGCATTTATTATAGGTAGATAGATAGATGATATTTGTATAGTGAACACCAAATCCCATGGAATCGAAGTACCCGGATTTGGGGGTGTCACAAAAATATTATTAGACCCTTTACTCGATACTAAGTATTTCAAATTAACACTTAAATATTTTAACCAATTCAGTTCACATAGAACACACATCTTGTCAAATAAAATTCTTTTATTCATACTCGTGGTTAAAACATCAAACATATTGCATTTCTGCTATTATCTCATCTTTCTTGAACTAGAAAAGTTACAGGATTACATCATTTGCTTATCCCATTCTTATCTCAAGTATGGAATTTACATTACTTATTACAAAATAACACATAATTAAAAATTATCACTATCTAGGCATATTAATGCTTCGCACAACCTCTCGGCGCTCCTCTTCTATTACCCGAAATGTCATTCTTCGGTCCACCACATACCACGGTAAACTTTGGAACTGAGTTGGGTAGTAGAAAATACGATCCTGTGCTCTTTCTATCGCTGTATGAAAAGCATACTCCGTTTCTCTTAACTTGGCCCTCTTGGCTTCAGCTTCAGCTTTAGCCCGATCGGCTCTCTGGTTAGCTCTCACACTTGACTCTTCGGCTCTAGCACGTTTCCTTGACTCCTCCTGGATATCTTGCCTCGCCTTGGCCAACTCAAATCGAGCAGCATCCCTATCAATCTCCATACGTATCAAGTTCCACTGTGCATCTCCGAGGTCACTTTCTAGCTCTTCAATCGTCTCGTCTCGCTGTTGAACAGTCTCCTCGAGGTCTCCAACTTGTCCATGAAGTTCCACGTTGCTGTCGTAGACTGCCTCGTACATCTCAGCACTAGTAGAGTGAGGTGGGAATTCCTCATCGGGATCCTCTTCCTCCTCTTCAGACTCATCTTCTTCCTCTTCCTCCTCTGGTATAGGTGTCAGCTCACGCTCCCAACCAGCTACGGTGATCACTGGAGATGGCTCTCTCCTAACCAGCTGCTCCCAAATAACATGTATGTCACAGGGCATTATTACGTGACATCCTGACAAAAGAATTTTAAAGTTCATTATTACGTGATACGAATCGTCGCTCAATGAATACTAAAATGTAAACACATATCATATAAGGTAGTTTATTATCTTTTCCTATCACCACTATCTTTTTGATCTTACCATAAGGCTACTACCTAAGGTTTTCTCCACCTAAGGTTACATAACCTACAACTTTGATACCAACCTGTGACACCCCCAAATCCGGGTACTTCGCTTCCACACGATTTGGTGTTCACTTTCTAAAAATAAACATACATCTACCCAAAGATATAATAAAAGGAACTAAAACATTAAATAAAACGATAATAAATCTCTCCCTTAAAACAAGGGTTACAACCTCTCTGAAAATAATAATCCCAGGTTACTCTAACTCGACATGAAAATAAAGTGCGGAAATAAATACATCACATCAAGTCTTATTACATAACATTCTTAAAACAATAAATAAACAATCTTCACTTGCTCTCGCTTTCCCTTTTACCTTACTAGAGCGGGACATCGGCATTATCAACCTTAACTGAAATTTATTTTTAACATGCAAGAGTGAGTAAACCACAGCTCACTGGAATTTAAACAATAATGTGATATGACAATTATCTTTAAAAGAAATATGAATGATATGGCTCGCTTCAACAATAAAGAATTGAATAATAATTCTTTCTTCATAATCGACATACAGAAATAGAATATATATCTAAGGGTCATAAGACCTTTGAACAGTTGTCCTAGGTTATAAACATTTCTATTTAAACCTTTAACAGTCAATAAGACTATGAACCAAACTCGTACTTAGGGGGATCAACCCTTCGTACCATGTATTGTATACAAATATCTTAACGCTTACGCATAGTAACCACCCCTACTAGGTAGGGTTGTTCAACTCAGTAATTTGAATTCAAGTCCGCACCAAAGAAAGTTTGGTTTGGATAACTACAAAGGTAATTTAGAATTCTCATTTATCAATTAAGGAATTGATTGATAAAGCTTACAAGGAAATTTGGAATTTACGTTCATCAACTAAGGATTAGTTGAATCGACTCTCAACAGTTCATAAATAAAGGAACTATGAACTAACATATGCTTTAGAACCAAATTAAAGCAATTAAAATAATACTTTGATCTTACTTGAACAATAAGTTAAGATCATTTCAATTTAAATAACCAATTGCCCAATATAGAAATGAAACGACAATTTCATAAATGAATAATAAATTCAATAATTAATTGAGATTAGGGTTTAGAAAAACTTGCACAATGTAAAAGAAATGTTTAGGAAACTTGCCTCAAGCATGTAGCTACTTAATACAATCACGTATTTAACACTTCCTACACATATATGTTTAATTACAACAATCTAAATTAGTTAACATGTAACTAACTCACATAAGTGATTAACCCTCATGGTTAACTCACTCTAAACAAATAAATAATAAAATCAAACATATTAATTCAATTATAACTACTAATTACATTCTGATTTTAATCAATTACATGAAGAATGTAAACTCAACTTCAACTCAAGTATAAATAACAACATCATGCTTTATCTTACAATTCCTTTTTATTCAAATTATAATTACATAATATATGGTATTAACATGCTCATTATTATCCACTTAACACTTTAACACATATTATAAACTATTACATGTTATAACCATCAAGTTCACAAAAACAGAAAATGTCTGCCAACTTTACTGGTGGAGGTCACAAGCCTAATAAGCCTTGCAGCGGCGTGCAATGAGCCGTACAAAAAACTTGCGCCGACAAGTTACATGAATGTGTAGAATTAAGCCAATTTGGCTTAACTCTACACTACGAATTTGCCATACAACCACAATTGATACAATACGTATTACAGAAACAGTATACAAAGCTTCTAACATGTTTTGAACATGCTAACACATCAAATAACAAGATTAAAATACCCAATTTTCATAAAACTAAAGAAAATATCAATATCAGTGTTCTTGATGAAATTGAACACTGTGATTTTGTTTTAAAACCAATTCATACAATTCCAAGCACAATCAACTACTTGTTAAACATACTAACAATTTCTCCAATGAACTCATACAATAATTAACAATTACAACATGAATTTGATTTCCATATAAAACTTATTTTTTTCACAATAGTTCACTGACATTTTTGAAAACATGAATTTCCATTGATATCACATATATATGCATGAATTAACAACTAACAACTCATACAATCATATATAAACATGTTTATGGCATAGATGACACTCGATTTCATGTTCATACAAATTTTCATAAGAACATATTTTTACAGAGAAAATTTATGAAGAACAAAATTTCAAAACTTGTTTTACAACAATTGTATTTGAACATCTTTCTATAAGAAAATACATAAACATCATATATAAACATATAAAACTCATGATTATAACTTCATGAAATTATAATTTTCTTTACAAAACTTTTGAATATGAAGAACATACAAAATCAATTATATTATAAGGAATTAAGGAATTACCTTTTTGCTTAATAAAAGTGAAGAAGATGATGATGATTTTTCTCTTGATTACTCAACTTCTCTCCTTCTTCTCTGTGTTCTTCCTTCTCTGCTCTCTCTTTTCTCTCTATTCTTCTTTTGTTTTGTTTCTTAGTATTAGACTTGAGGCTTAGAAACAATCTAAGCGTAAACTAAAAGCGATATATAATATAATATAATACGTATTATTAGATATAGGTTATATAACTGATAATTAACTCACCTAATAACTTTTATCAGTTATAGAAATTCAAAAGTTACTAGGACTGTTTGGTTACAAGAATAGTAGGAACTAGTTTTATTAAATCCAGTTTGGTTTAGGCAATTCGTGTTTAGCTAGTGTAAGGTCCACTGTTTTTGCAATGACCCATAAAATAAAAAAAAAGGGCCTTGTTTGGTTTTAGAAAATCATTTAAAATCATTTAAAAATCATTTTCTTTTATTTAATAAATCATTTTAACATATATATTAATGTTACATTTTAATTAATTAAATCCTTTAATTAATTAAAATCTAACATCAATTAATCACATAAAATACTTTGTCACATAATTATAATTACTCATAATTATAATTCATATAACACTAACATACAATTCTTCTAATTTAATTCTCTCAATTAAATTAGAATTATCATATCTTATTTAATTAAATAATATTCATGTAATTAACAATTTGTCACATAATTATAATTACTCGTTAATTATAATTCATGTAACACTTAATTAAATTACATTTCCAACCACGTAATTATTTATTTAATTGAATAAATAAATCACATAAAATATTTATTTCACTCGATAAATATTTAAATAAATTATAAAAATCACGATTCGTTACACTTATTCACGTACTCGACCTTTATTCACGAAATCTGATTATTCACCAAAAAATGAAGTTCTCTTTTATTTGTCCAAGTTGGCTATTATGTATCTTATCTTTGATTGGATCCAAGTTTTGAGTTTTATTCTTGAATTTTGTTCCACAAAGTATTATTATGAGGTATTTTTGAACTTAAATAAAATAAATTACGAATCCCAAATTTTTGTCTTTTATCTCACTGGATTCATTCTTTAAAATATTTTTCATCATCTTCAGTCCTAAATGATGATACAAAAGAATATCTTTGGCTTGTAGTGCAAAGATGAATGGTTACCTGATGAATATCTTTGGCCCATAGTGAAAAGATGGATAGGTGTTGAGATGAACATGACCAACTGGTGATACAAATGAATATCTTTGGCCCGTAGTGCAAAGATGAATATTTGATTTGAGAAATATATTGATGTTACATGGATAAAATATTAATGATGAACTTTTAAATCATAGAAGATAGTAGACATTATTTTCTACTATACTCTTCTTACGATATATTATTATTTCCATTGCGATTGTTGATCTAAAATTTGTTGTCCATAATATTTTATGTAAGACCCAGATTTTATGAAATAAAGTATTCAATTTTTTATTTAGTAAATGGTTAAATTGATAAAAGGTTAAAGTTGAAGGTGATATATGTAAAATTTTTAAAATAAGCAAGTAGAAATAAAATATTCAATTGTTTGGGAATATTCGTTTGGTAGTGGAATATTCTTGTTTTCTGGGAATATTAAATGCTGACGGTATGAGATTTTTGGGCCCCATAACTTGGAATAACTGCTCGGATGAAAAAAATGACAAGAATGAATTTTTCTAAAAAATAGCGGCGTAGTTATTCTGAATAGAAGCATTGAAATACCACATGGTTAAAATACAATAATACACGGTATTGCACAGTAATTCTAAATTATTGATTCTTACGTAAGAAGACACTCACTAAATTATTGTTACAGTAATTACTGTTTAATATTTTATATTATTGATTCAATAATTGCATACTATTTTATTGATTCAATAATTGTTACGTTAATATTAAATTCAATAATTGTCATTGCATAGTATTTCAAATTACCAAATTAATAATTCATTTTATTTGAATAATATTATTAAATAGCATTATTAGCAATATACAAGGAAGCTCGATCGAGGAAAGGGTTAGGTTAATCTAATTACACGGCCAAGATGAGAGAAATCCTTATCGAAAAGCCCCTCTTTCCTGGGAATGACCTGGTTATCAATATTGTGGTTCTGTAATATTATTTGTGAATAATTAATTATTAATTTATATGATAAGGAAATATTTATTTTATGTGGATATTAATGATGATATATTTATTTTGTGTGGATATAAATGAGGGAATTAATGCTGAGGTATTTTATCAGTATTTTGTCAAAATGAAGGTATTAAAAATCATCCGTTTGTGGATTTCGGATATTTTTGGTTGGGAATTTGGAAAAACTTCCTTCTGCAAAGTTGTAGAGAATTAAATTTCCTATAGAAAGACATAGAATTTATATTTTTCTGATAAAAGAGCTACTTATTATGAATTATTGATGTTTCAGAAATAAATATTTTTATTAAAAACATGGGTGGGCCTCGCTTTTATTTTATATGGAATGAAATTTTGAAAATTTCAAAGTTTCGGGCGTGTTGAAGCCGCCGGTAGCATTAGTCAATTTTGGTGTTCTAGCATTTTCCTATAAATAGGTGCTTAGGTTAGAATTGAAAATCACACCAGAATCAGAAAATTTTCTCTCTATAATATCGAGCGTATTTTTGTGAGTATTTTGATACTTTGAGAGTTGATAAGTAGTGCAAGTTTATACCACATAATATCCGATATTCCAGTCAAAACTACTCTTCGGTTAAGGTAGGGGATGGTAAGGGATGTTATTTTTTTCGTAAATGATGTTATTGCTTTCAATATCATTTTATTGAAATATTGGTATGAATCTTATTATAAAATTTTCACCTTTTTCGTCGGAGATACTATTCACGTATACGACACTATTCACGTATACGACACTATTCATGAATATGGTACTATTCACGAGTACTTTTCACGAAGTATAATTTTTCTTATGAAAATTTCTATCTTTTTATGTCGGGGTTACTATTCACGTATACGACACTATTCACGTATACGGCTCTATTCATGAATATGGTACTATTCACGAGTACTATTTATAAAATATGATTTTTCTTATGAAAATTTCTATTTTTTTCATGTCGTGTTACTATTCACGTATACGGTACTATTTATGAATACGGGATACTATGCACGGGTTACTATGCACGAGTTACTATGCATGGATTACTATGCACGTGTTACTATTGTAAGACCCAAATTTTATAAATAAAGATTTAATTTTCTTTATATATTATTTTGAAATAGTAAGGTGTTAATTTGATAAATGTGGTAAGTTATGGGTGGAATGTGTAAATTTTACAAAATAAGTAAATGGTTATAAAATATTCATTGTTGTCGGGGAATATTCGTTTGGTCGTGGAATATTCTTGTTGTCGGAGAATATTTGTGCTGACGGTAGCGATCATTTATGGCCCCTATAAACGGAATGAATGTCGGATATAGAAAGCGACAGAAATAACCTTTTTATAAATTAACGGTTATACTATTAAAATACCCGGTGGTTAAAATACAAGAAACACCTGTCAAGTTAAGCAGATGCTTACACGGTATTGGACAGTAATTCTAATTATTGATTCTTACGTAAGAAGTCACTACTCAATAATTATTATGGTAATTACTGTTCAATATTTTATTTTATTGATTCAATAATTGCTACGTTGATATTTCATATTATTAATTCAATAATTGTCATTGCATAGTATTTCAAATTATCAAAGAAATAATTAATATTATTTGTGAATAATTATTTATTAATTTATATGATAAGAAAATATTTATTTTTGTGGATATAAAAGAAGGAATTAGTACTGATGTGTTTTTATCAGTAATTTTGGTGTGGAAAATTATCCGTATGTGGATTTCGGTTATTTTTTTGTTGAGAATTTGGAAAAACTTTCTTCTACAAAGTTGTAGAGAATTAAATTTTATATGAAATGGACATAAGGTTCATATTTTCTGATAAAAGGGCTATTTATTATGAATTGTTAAAGTTCCAGAATATTAAGTCTGAATTGATTTTTGGTGGAAGAGAACAAATTGAATTTGAATTCTTATGATGTAAGCAATGATGTCATCGGACGATGAGGTAAGAAATGATGTCATCGGAACGATGAGGTAAGCAATGATGTCATAAGATCGATGATGTAAGCAATGATGTCATTAATTATGGCAAAAAGACTATTTTACCCTTACTCTGTCAAGCCTATAAATAGAAGTTCATTTCTTCATTATTCCTCACCAATTTCCTAAAACTATAGAGAGAGAAAGTATAGAGAGAATAGAAGAGAAAGAAGAAGAGTATTCTGCTATTACACTAGTGCAGTCCCCGAATTTTATTAAGGTAAGAGATATTATTTTTCTCGTAAGGAGTATTATTTCTTTCGTATTCATGAAGAGTTATTTTCTTTCAATACTCGTAAGGGTTGTTATTCCATTCTTTATTATTCTGTTGGAATAACCTGTCTACGTGGATTACCGCATGCATGGTGAAATCATGTTGTTATTCCATTCTTTATTATTACGTAGGAATAATCATTTGTACCGACTCTGCTTTGATTGGTGAATAACCCTTCGTATTCATTTGTTATTAAATTATGGAAATGATCTGTCGGCGCGAACTACCGCCTGACAGGTGAAAATCCATTTGTAGTTTCATATATTGTTTCATATTCCTAACTCTAGACTTACTACGGTAAGTATTGCTTCTATAATTCCTGAAATGATAAGAATTTTCTTGAGTTTTGCGCTTCATCTAGTATCATTTCTCTGAAATAATTTTCTGAACTTTCTCGTGAAATTTTTATCTTTTTATATTGAGTCACTATTCACGAGTTACTATTCACGGGATACTATTCACGATAAAATATATATATATATATATATATTTCTTTGATTGAATCCAGGTTTTGATCTTCATTCTTGAACTCTGGATAAATTCTCTAATATTTGTCCTTTATCTCACTGGATTCGTTATTCGTATTGTTTTTCATCATCCTATGTCCTAAATGGTGATATAACTGAATGAATGATTACTTGATGAATATCTTTGGCCTGTAGTGCAAAGATGGATGATTATCTGATGAATATCTTTGGCCCGTAGTGCAAAGAAGGCAGGTGTTGAGATGAACATGACCTACTGGTGATACAAATGAATATCTTTGGCCCGTAGTGCAAAGATGAATATTTAATTCAAGTTGTATATTGATTGGTGTTACAGGGATAAAATATTGATGATGGACATTTAAATCATAGAAGATAGTAGACTTCATTCTCTACTTAACTCTTCTAATGACTTGTTATTTCCGCTGCGGATATTGATCTAAAACCTATTGTCCATAATATTTTATCTGATTTGTTGAAGACTAATGATAATTTATTTTCTATTATCTTAGTCATAATATTCTTTACTGGGATAGTTGAGCTCACCCTTTTCATCTATTGTCCTCTTCAGGAAATGAGAATGTTGCAGGAACTAGTCGGGGAACAGTGTGATGGTTAGAGTTAGATATGTAGAAGTCCTAACTATTCTATAAAATAGTGGGAAAATAATTGTAATGAATAAAGGATGAATTTGGATATTTAAATTTCGTATTATATACGATTTGTATTCAAACTCACAGTTGTATGGTCGTATTTCTCACTACCTTTTGTTATAAAAGATTTGTATTTGAATTTCTGTACCATGTAATTGGCGACTCAGAATGGGTTGGTATTTAACCTATTTTGGGGGCGTCACAGTTAGTATCAAATTTAGGGATATGATCTCTGGCGGAGATCTGGGAATAGAACTAGGAGGGGAGAGATGTGTAAAACCTTCGCTAGTGTGTCCTATCTAAGCTTATTTTATATTTAATTGGTCAATCTGAACTTAGGGTTGATATGTGATATGTTAACTTGTTTAATTAACCATTGTTTTATGGCAGTAATTGAGAATGGCAGCTGAGAACCTAAACAATGGAGTGAATGAGATCGTTGAGACACCTTTAATCACCAACCAGGAGGACGTGCAACATGAAGATAATATTCCTCCTGTAAACAACACTACCGAACAAACGATGAATGAGGGGATGTTTAGGAGCTTTTTGCAGTTCATGCAAAGCCATACGAGGGAGACTCATGTTCATAATATAGGTAAGAATAATAATAACTCGCGGCTTGTCACTACCAAACAGTTCAAAGAGTTGGGACCACCAGAATTTTAGGGAAATCCAGATCCAATCAAGGCAAAAACGTTGGTTAAGCAAATTACCAAGATATTTGATGTCTTGGGATGCACAGAGGAACAGAAGGTTCCATTCGCCACCTTTATGTTCCGTGGATAAAGGCGTATTCTTGGTGGGAAGTCTGTGAAGCGCACTCACCACCGCACTTTCAATATGTCTTGGGAGGAGTTCCAGAAACTGTTCAATGACAAGTACTTTCCTGAAAGTATTTGTCATATGAAGGAGGTAGAGTTTATCAGACTGGAACAGAACAACATGACGGTGTCCCAGTACGAGGCTAAGTTAGCGGAGTTATCCCGGTTTGCACCTCATTTGGTGGAGAATGAGGAACATATGATGCGGATGTTTCTGAGAGGTTTGAAACCAGAAATTCATCAATACCTCATTTCTCACAAATTTTCTCTATATTCGGATGTAATGAACAGGGCCCAATTGTTAGAACGAGATAGTGATTATGTTTAACCAAGGGACAACAACCAAGGTCGTACCGGTGGTAGCAGTCATAGGAACAATGACAACCAGCAGGGAGGAAAGCATCATGACAGAAGCGGTAACCACTCCGATGGTAATTGTAGCCATGATAATAGAAGAAATGAGTCGGGAGGAGATTTCAAGAGGAGAAGGTACAACAATGAGAACGTGAAGACGTCGACGGCAGCACCAACTGTTTCTAAGGGAGGAGAACGATCACCGATCGTATGCTATAAATGAGGGCAAGAGGGACACATCAGTCCCAACTGCACACAACAGTCCAAGGTATGTTATAACTGTGGAAAAGAAGGACATATAGCTCGAGTGTGTCCAGTAGCGAAACCAAGTCCAGTGGGGGTGGTGATTCCTAAAGCTATTCCGGACAAGTCGAAGTCAGTGGTTCCTTGAAGAGCGTTTGTCATGACTGCCCAAAACGCGAGAAACCCGAATGAATTTATCACGGGTTAGTTAATCATAAATTTTTGCGAAGTCTATACCTTATTAGATACCGGTTCTACCCATTCTGTTATTGCACCTACTTGTGCTCAACGTTTGAACTTAACTTCTGAGAAATTAGACTTTGACTTATCTATAGAAACTCCGTTGGGGGAAACCTTCGTTACATCTATAGTTTACAAATCGTGTTTGATTCAAATTGGTACCCTCACACTTCTTGTTGATCTTATATCTTTGAAAATACTTGCATTTGATGTGATTTTTTTGAATCGATTGGTTAATCACTCATCATGCTAAAATAGATTGTTTCGTAAGGTTGTTAGCTTTCATTCAAACAACCAGATCGCTAAAATCAATCAATGTCATTCCAAGTCACAAAGCTATTCGTTTATTGAAAAACGGATGTCAAGCTTTCTTAGCCCAAGTCACTGATTTAAATCATAATACATCAGATTTGAATGATATTTTGTTGTTAATGAGTCTCCTGATGTATTTCCCGAAGAATTTCTTAGTCTACCCCTAGACGTAAAGTTGAAATTCTTTATTGACCTTGAACCCGGTACAAAATCAATTTCTAAAACCCCATATCAAATGGCTCCTATTGAACTTCAGGAGTTAAATCCAACTACAGGAGTTGTTAGACATCGGTTTTATTCGTTCTAGTACATCTCTTTGGGGTACTCCTGTTTTATTTGTAAAGAAGAAAGACGGTAGTATACGACGTTGTATTGACTATCAGGAGTTGAACCATATCACCATCAAGAATAGGTATCCGTTATCTCATATTGATGACCTGTTCAACCAATTGTGAGGTGTTGTCCAAGGTTGGGACATGAGTTACAGTTGATATCAAATATTTGGATCATTTCGTGGATGTTATTATTGATAACATCCTAATATACTCCAAAAGCCTCAAATATTTTTTCCAAAAAGAACTCAATATGTGAAAACGACGCTGGTTGGAGCCGTTGAAAGATTACGATCATACCATCCAATATCATCCTGGAAAAAAAATGAACGTGGTAGCTGATGCGTTGAGTAGAAGATCGTATGCGAGTACAAGTGTGATATTGTCAACACGAAGCCCATTTTGTATGACGTACAAAGGATGAAGATAGAGTTAAAGACTCCGAAGACCTACGTAATGATGTCAAATGTACGCGTAGAACAACTTTAATGGATAGAGTTAAAGCTGCTCAATCTACAGATCCGGAGCTGACGAATATGAAGAAGAAGGTGCAAGAAGATACTATTCCCAAAGCAAGAATCAATGAAGGGGGAATACTTCGAGTCAAATCCAGACTTTATGTTCATAACGACTCTGAATTGAAGTATAGAATAATGATGGAAACACACAACACATCGTTCGCAATCCATCCTGAAAGTACCAAAATGTATCGTGATCGTCAACATACAATTTGATGGAGCAATATGAAGAAAGAGATCGCGAAGTTTATCTCGAGGTGTTAACGTGTAAATGTGTCATGGCGGAGCATCGAGTGCCAAAGGGTCAGCTTGCAGAAAGTTATGGACACCGATTTACGATTCATTGGTCCATTTGAGATTCTTGATCGAGAAGGAAATGTGGTTTATAGACTCGCTTTACCTCCAAGCATGTCTGATATTTATAACGTTTTTCACATATATGTGCTACGTAAATACGTGAAAGACCCAAACCACATCATTGAGTTAGAACCAGATGAGATAGCCGAAGATTTAACGTACGAAGAAGTACCTGTCAAAATCTTGGATAAGAAGGAACATGTCTTACGCTCAAAGGTTATACCGCAAGTTAAAGTTTTGTGGAGGAACCATACTTTTGAGAAAATGACATGGGAGTTGGAATCAGAAATGAAAGCAAGGTATCCTCACCTTTTGGACATACCAGGTACGTACGTCAATTTCGAGGACGAAATTTCATAAGGAGGGGAGGTTGTAAGACCCCAAATTTTATAAATAAAGATTTAATTTTTTTTTATATATTATTTTGAAATAGTAAGGTGTTAATTTGATAAATGTGGTAAGTTATGGGTGGAATGTGTAAATTTTACAAAATAAGCAAATGGTTATGAAATATTCATTGTTGTCGGGGAATATTCGTTTGGTCGTGGAATATTCTTGTTGTCAGAGAATATTCGTACGACGGCGCTGTCATTTGTGGGCCCCACAACGGAATGAATGTCGGATATAGAAAGCGACAGAAATAGCCTTTTTATAAATTAACGATAAACTGTTACGGTTAAACTTTAAGACCCCAACTTATTATTAATGAAATTTAATTTTCTCTATTTATTATTTTGAAATAGTAAGGGTTGATTTGATTAATGTAGATAGTTAGGGGTTAAATACGCAAATACTTCAAAATAAGCAAGTGGTTATAAAATATTCATTGTTGTCGGGAATATTCGTTTGGTCGGTGGAATATTCGTGCTTTGTCGGGAAATATTCGCATGCAACGCAGTAAATGACCATGTGTGGGCCCCATAACTGAAAGCGATTGGATGAAGAAAGCGACAAATATAAGTTGGTTAAAAATAACGGCGTGGTTATTACTGAATTAAGATTTGGAATACCCGGTGGTTAAAAATACGATGTCTGGCATTATAAGCGTAGTACCTGCGGTATTGCAGATTGTTGAATTATTGATCCTTACGTGAAGGCACTTACTCAATAATTTTCACGATGAATTCTTATTCGATATTTTATTTTATTGATTCAATAATTCTTTGCGTTGATATTTTATATTATTATTGTTCAATAATTGTCACCTGCATTTATCTCCATTATCGGATCAATAATTCATATTATTTAAATAATATTATTAGATAGCATTATTGGCAATGTCTAGAAAGTTACATCAAGGAGAGGTTTGGTCACCTAATTGCTTGGCGCCGGAAAGGAGAAATCCTTATTGAAAGCCCCTCTTCCTGAGGAACTACTTTGGTTGTCATAATTGTGATTACGTAATATTATTTTTGAATAATTAATTATTGATTTATATGATAAGAAAATATTTATAAATGATGGATTTATTTGGTTATAATTGAATGATTTAATGTTGAGGTGTTTTATCGATAATTTTGTCGGAATGGAGGTATTAAAAATCAAATCAAGATTTTTACGATATATTGCGTGAGTTATAATTTTTAATCCGACCGCTGGATCGTTGTAATTTTTGGATATGTTATACATACATAAGTTGAGTATATGTCCACAAATTTTGAACCGTTAAAATGAACGAATGATTTGTTATGAATTTTAAGAGGTGATGATTCTTAAATTAGGTTTATAATTGATTTTGGTGGAAAATTCTAGAATTGAGTGGGCCCCACTTGTGGTTGGTGAAGAAATGTGCTGAATTTTATTTCAAATGTGGTGGGTGGGAATAGTAGCGGTAAAAAGCCATCGGGTTCAGCAGTTAAGTCCGCTTCTGGCGTCTTAACATTTTCCTATAAATAGAGGGCTTAAGTTAGAATTGAAAATCACACCGTAAACAAGTTTCTCTCTTCTCTCTATATTATCGGCGTATTCTTGTGAGTATTTTGAGTATACTTTGAGTATTGTTAGGCGATTGCAAGTTCCTTCAAAGACTATACCCTAGTATTCCAATTTAGAAGTACTAATCTTTCGAGGTGTGGATGTTATTTTCTTCTCGGATGATATTATTTCTTCAATATCATTATCTTTGAAATATTGGTTGGAACTTTTATCAAATTTGGAACTTTTTCATATCGGGTTACTATTCATGAGTTACTTATTCACGAGTTACTATTCACGAGTACTATTCATGAAGCGTGAAGATGTTTTTTGTGGAATTTCTATCTTTTGGTGTGAGATACTATTCACGTATACTGGACTATTCACGATATCTGACTATTCACGAATCACGGCACTATTCACCTAAAAATGAAAATTTTCTTTTCGTCTAAAATATCTATTCGGATACTAGCTTTGATTGTATCCATGTTTTGATCATTCTTGAATTTTACACCACCGTGATTATTTTTGAGGTATTTTTGGGCGTGGATAAAATAAAGTACTGAATCCTTAATCCTTGTCATTTTGTTTCACTTTGGATTCGTTTCTTTAAAAAAAAAATATTTTCATCATCCTCGGTCTTAAATGATGATATTATTGAATATCTTTGGCTTTGTAGTGCAAAGATGAATGATTTCTGAAGAATATCTTTGGCTCAGAGTAGCAAAGATGAGCAGTGTTTAAATGAACATGATCGATCGATGAATATCTTTGGCCTTTAGTGCAAAGATGAGCAGTGTTGAGATGAACATGACCGGTCGATGAATATCTTTGGCTCAGTAGTGCAAAGATGAATATTTGATTTGAGATGAATATTGATTGATGTTACGAGGATAAAATATTGATGATGGATTTTTAAATTCATAGATTATAGTAGATTTCATTCTCTACGTAACTCTTCATGAATTATTATTTCATTGCGAATATTGATCTCAAACTTGTTGTCTATTGTATTCTATCGTATTTTTCCTCATGTTAAAGACTAACGATAATTTGTTCTATATTATCTTAGTCATAACATTCTTTACTTGGGCTAGTTGAGCTCACCTTTTCCTTTTTGTTCCATTTTTTTTCTCGGGAGGCGAGAATGTAGCAGTACTAGTCGGGTATGGAATGAAGGTTCTAGAGAGAGTTGTTTAGTAGTCCTCACCATTTTATAAAATAATGTATCAATAATTATGATGGGGATTTATTTAGTGTGGATATTGTAAGACCAGAAATTTTTTTAAATAAAAAGGAATTTCCTTTATTTATTATTTTGAAATAGTAAGGGTTGATTTGATTAATGTGGATAGTTAAGGGTTAAATACGCAAATATTTCAAAATAAGCAAGTGGTTATAAAATATTCATTGTTGTCGGGGAATATTCGTTTGGTTGTGGAATATTCAGATGCGTCGGGGAATATTCGCATGCGGCAGTAGCGACCATGTGTGGGCCCCATAACTTGAAAGCGATTGGATGAAGAAAACGACAAATATAAGTTGGTTAAAAATATTGGCGTAGTTATTACCGAATTAAGACATTGGAATACCCGGTGGTTAAAAATCGATGTCTGGTCGTGGTTGCGCACAAAGATGCATGCCATTACGCACAAGATTGTTGAATTATTGATCCTTACGTAGAAAGGCACTACTCAATAATTTTCCACGAGTGAATTCTTATTCAATATTTTATTTTATTGATTCAATAATTGCTTTGCGTTGATATTTTATATTATTGTTGTTCAATAATTGTCACCGCACATTATCTCCATTATCGGATCAATAATTCATATTATTTGAATAATATTATTAGATAGCATTATTGGCAATGTCTAGAAAGTTACATCGAGGAGAGGTTTGGTCACCTAATTGCGGCGCCAAGATGAGAGAAATCCTTACCTAAAGCCCCTCTTTCGTGGGAACTACTTTGTTTGTCATAATTGTGATTACGTAATATTATTTGTGAATAATTAATTATTGATTCATATGATAAAGAGATATTTATTTTATGTGGATATAAATGATGGATTTATTTATGTGGTTATAAATGAAGAAATTATTGTTGAGGTGTTTTATCGATATTTTACCAGATTGGAGGTATTAAAAAATTAAATCGTGGGGTTTTGAGATATATTATGGGGTTATAATTTTAATCCGACCGTTGGATTGTGGTAATTTTTGGGTATGTTATACATACATAAGTTGAGTATATGTCCACAAATTTTGAACCGTTAAAAATGCACGAATGATTTGTTATGAATTTTAAGAGGTGTCGATTAGGAAATTAGGGTTATAATTGATTTTGGTGGAAAATTCTAGAATTGAGTGGGCCCCACTTGTGGTTGGTGAAGAAATGTGCTGAATTTTATTTCAAATGTGGTGGGTGGCAATAGTAGCGAGTAAAGCCATCGGTGGCAGTCAAAGTCTGCCTTGGTACGGGCTAGCATTTTCCTATAAATAGAGGGCTAAGTTAGAATTGAAAATCACACGAAACAAAGTTTTCTCTCTTTCTCTCTATATTATTGAGCGTATTTTGTGAGTATTTAGATACTTTGAGAGTTCTTTATTTCAAAGACAAGTTTCATTCAAAGATCACTTGACCTTTCCTTAAAAATCTTGATTCTTTGAGGTAAGGGATATTATTTTTTCGTAATGATATTATTTCTTGAATATCATTATCTTTGAAATGTTGATCCGAGGTTTTTATCAAATTTGGAACTTTTTCATGTATTTTGGGTTACTATTCATGAGTTACTATTCACGAGTTACTATTCATGAGTTACTATTCATGAGTTACTATTCACGAGTACTATTCATGAAGCGTGAAAATGTTTTTTTTTAAATTTCTATCTTTTGGTGTCTGAGTTACTTATTCACGTATATGGCACTATTCACGTATACTGACCTTTATTCACGATATCTGGCACTATTCATCGACAAATAAAATTTCTTCTTTTCGTCCAAAATATCTATAATTGGATACTAGCTTTGATTGTATCCATGTTTTGATCATTCTTGAATTTTACACCACTATGATTATTTTTGAGGTATTGTTGGACATGGATAAAACAAAGTACTGAATCCTAAATCCTTAATCTTTGTCATTTTGTTTCAATCGAATTCGTTCTTTAAAAATATTTTTCATCATCCTCGGTCTTAAATGATGATATTATTGAATATCTTTGGCACATAGTGCAAAAGATGAATGATTTCTGAAGAATATCTTTGGCACGTAGTGCAAAGATGAGCAGGTGTTTAAATGAACATACGACCGACCGATGAATATCTTTGGCCTTTAGTGCAAAGATGAGCAGTGTTGAGATGAACATGAATGGATTGATGAATATCTTTGGCACCAGTGCAAAGATGAATATTTGATTTGAGATGAAAATTGATTGATGTTACGAGGATAAAATATTGATGATGGATCTGTTAAATTCATAGATTATAGTAGATTTCATTCTCTCACGTAACTCTTCTATGAATTATTATTTTCATTGCGAATATTGATCTGAAACTTGTTGTCTATTGTATTCTATCGATTTTTTCCTGTTGGAGACTAACGATAATTTGTTGTATATTATCTTAGTCATAATATTCTTCTTTGGGCTAGTTGAGCTCACCCTTTTCCATGTTGTTCCATTTTTCTTCTCGGGAGGCGAGAATGTAATGAGTACTAGTCGGGGTATGGAATGAAGATTCTAGAGAGAGTTGTTTAGTAGTCCTCTCACCATTTTTGTAAAATAATGAATCAATAATGTGATGAGGATTTATTTGAGTATAGATATTGTCTAGAAGATAATATTTGTATTCAAACTCACAGTTTACTTGTTGTAATAATAAAGTTGTAGTTGTTTACATACCATGTATTTGGCGACTCGGAATGGGTGTTGTGTATACCTATTTTGGAGGCGTCACGATATTGTCTAGATGACAATATCTCGTATTTAAACTTCGTAGTTTCTATGTTGTAATAATAAAGTTGTAGTTATTTCTATACCATGTATTTGGCGACTCGAATGGGTTGGATGGAATGGACCTATTTTGGGGGCGTCGAGTTGGTATCGAGCTTAGGGATATGATCTCCGGCGGAGATCGGGGAATAGAACTAGGAGGGAGAGCGAGTAAATCCTTCGCTAGTGTGTCCTACCTAAGCTTATTTGTTAGTTAGTCGATATATAGGGATATTATGTGATATATTGATTTCCTTAATTAACCCTTATTTTATGACGGTATTTGAGAATGTCGATGAGAATATTAACATGGAGTAAATGAGACCGTGGAGATGCTGTGCATTTGCCAACGAGGAGAACGTGCAACAGTGACAATGTACCTCTGTGAAACAACACCACTGGCGAGATGATGAGCGAGGGATGTTTAGAAGCTTTTGCGGTTCATGCAAAATCGACGAGGAGACTCGTGTTCAAAATCTGAGGAGAAATGATAGTAATTCATGGGTGGTCACAAATGCAAGCGATTCAAAGAGTTGGGACCACTAGAATTGCAGGGAAAGCGATCCCATCATGGCGGAAACATGGGTCAAGCAAATTACCAAGATATTCGATGTCTTGGGATGCACAGAGAAATGAAGGTTCCATTTTCCACCTTTATGTTCCGTGGCGAGGCGTACTCATGGTGGGGGAGTCTATGAAGCGTACCCATCCAAATACGCTTTCGGCGATGTCATGGGAGACGTTTGAAATGCAGTTCAATGACAAGTACTTCCACGAAAGTATTCGTCGTATGAAGGAAGTGGAGTTTATTAGGCTGGAGCGAGAATAACATGACGGTATCCCAAAGATCGAGGCGAAGTTCGCGGAGTTATCCAGTTCAGACCTCATTTGGTGGAGAATGAGGAACGTATGACGCGGATGTTTCGAGAGAGGTTTGAAACCCGGCGTCGTCGATATCTCATTTCTCATAAATTTTCTCTATTCGATGTTGTCAGCAGGGCTCGGTTGTTAGAAGCGAGATAACGAAATACGTTCAACCGAGGGACCATAACCGAGGATCATACCAAAGATAGCATTCAATGTAATAACGATAACCAAATGAAAGAAGAATACGGACAAAGGCGGTAACCACTCGGTGGTAATCATGGCCATGAAAATAGAAGAAGCGAGTCGGGAGGAGATTTTAAAAGAGGAGATTCAACAACGACCATGTGAAGACGTCGTAGCGGTAGAGCTGGTTCCAAGGGAGGAGAAAGACCATCTGGTCGATATATTACAAATGCGAGAAGAGGACATATCATTGAACCGTCCCACAACAGCTTAAGGTATGCTATAATTGTGGAAAGGAAGGACATATCGCTCCGAGATTATGCGATATCGAAACCCATCCAGCGGAATGGTGACTCAAAAGGATGTCCAAGAAAAGTCAAAGTCAACGATTCACGGAAGAAGCGTTTGTCGTGACCGGTCAAAATCTGAGGAACTCGAACGAAGTTAGCACGGTTAGTTAATTATAAATTCTTGCGAAGTTTATACCTTACTGATACCTGGGTTCTACCCATTCTTTTATCTCTCTTGCTTCATACTCAACGTTTGAACTTGACTACACGGAGAAATTAGACTTTGACCTATTTATAGAGAATCCGTTAGGAGAAACTTTCATTACATCTCATTGTTTAGAAATCTTGCTTGATTCAAGTTGGCACTATCACATTACACCGTTAACCTTATTTCTATAGAGATATTTGCTTTTGATGTGATTTTAAGGTTAACTACTCATCATGCCAAAATTGATTACTTTCGTAAGGTTGTTAGTTTTCATATTCCTAAGCAACCTTTTGTTATTCGAATTCAAGCAATCAAACCATTGTAATCAAACATTTTCATATCAAGCCATGAAGTCATTCGTTTTATTACGGATGTCAAGTTTTCTTAGTCCATGTTATGGATTTGAATAAAGACACGCGTCGATTTGAATAATATTCTTGTTGTTATTGATTTTCCCGACGTATTTTCTCAAGAATTTCTTGGCTTACTCCCAAAGCTCGATATTAAATTTTGTATCGACTTTGAACCCAGATACAAAACTCATTTCTAAAATCTCATATCGAATGGCTCTATTGAACTTCGTGGAGTTAAAAATTCAACTATAAATTTGGTACTGAGCCTTTATCTTGTGACTTCCTTTGTGGAATTCACCAAGCGAACTCTCTGTAGGGGACGTCATATTAGATGCGATAGTAAAGCCGATAGGTGTCATTGTGACGTCTTATCCAAGATTGGGATATGAGTCACGATTGAGAGCAACCTAAGTCGATGTCGAAATACGTAGCTTTCTAGGCTTAGTTGGTTATTATCGGAGATTCGTTGAAGGATATTCTCGAATCGCTATTCCATTAACGTAGCTGACTCATAAAGATACAAAATTCAAATGGAGCAAGGAATGTGGTAAGAGCTTCGAAGAACTCAAGAGGAGACTCATTTCAAGCATATGTTCTGACCATGCCATCCTGGAAAAGCGAGCGTGGTAGCTGACGTGTTGAGTAGAAGATCGTATACAAGTCTGATGCGATATTGTCAAAGACTCATTTCAGTATAATATACAAATAATAGAGATGGAGATGAAAACTCTAGGTACCCACGTGATGATATACTGATGCGTGATGATATACTGAGTATAATCGACTTTAATCGATAAAGTTAAAATCGCTTTGCTACTACACCTGAGTCGATGAATTTGAAGAAGGAGGTGCAAGAAGTTGTTATTTCAAAAGCGAGAATCGGTGAGGTGATGAAAGCTCAAACCTTCGATTTATTAATCCAGTTGAAATTCTCGATTGAATAGGAACCGTGGCCTATAGACTCGTTTTACCGCCAAGTATGACGCTGCGTGTTCATAACGCTTTTCACGATCGATGTTACGTAAATATGTGGACGACCCGAACCACGTCTATTGAGTTAGAACCCAGGACGAGATAGCCAAGACTTAACGTGTGAGGAGGTACTGTCAAGATTTTGGATAGGAAGGAGCATGTCCCACGCCAAGAAAGGTCATACCACAAGTTAAAGTTTTGTGGAGGAATCATGCTTATAGAGAAATGACACAGGAATTGGAAGCGGAAATGAAAGCGAGGTATCCTCATCTTTTCAAACACACAGTATCGTCACGTCCAATTTCGAGGACGAAATTTCATAAGGAGGGAGGTTGTAAGACCCCAACTTATTATTAATGAAATTTAATTTTCTATTTATTATTTTGAAATAGTAAGGGTTGATTTGATTAATGTAGATAGTTAGGGGTTAAATACGCAAATACTTCAAAATAAGCAAGTGGTTATAAAATATTCATTGTTGTTTGGGAATATTCGTTTGGTCGTGGAATATTAAATGACTTTGTCGAGAATATTCGTATGACGCCCAGTATGCGACCATGTGGGCCCCATAACTGAAAGCGATTGGATGAAGAAAACGATAAATATAAGTTGGTTAAAAATAACGGCGTAGTTATTCTGAATTAAGATCATTGGAATACCGGTGGTTAAAATACTGATACTGGCGTGGTTGCACGATGTACGCCAGATGGTATTACCTGATGATTGTTGAATTATTGATCCTTACGTAAAGGCCTTTACTCAATAATTTTCACGATGAATTCTTGCTCAATATTTTATTTTATTGATTCAATAATTCTTGCGTTGATATTTTATATTATTGTTGTTCAATAATTGTCACTCGCATTATCTCCATTATCGGATCAATAATTCATATTATTTAAATAATATTATTAGATAGCATTATTGGCAATGTCTAGAAAGTTACATCGAGGAGAGGTTTGGTCACCTAATTGCGCTACCAAAGAAGAGAGAAATCCTTATTGAAAGCCCCTCTTTCCTCGAGAACTACTGGTTGTCATAATTGTGATTCTGTAATATTATTTATGAATAATTAATTATTGATTTATATGATAAGAAAATATTTATAAATGATGGATTTATTTGGTTATAATTGAATGATTTAATGTTGAGGTGTTTTATCGGTAATTTTGTGGAATGGAGGTATTAAAAATCAAATCAAGATTTTTTTACGATATATTATGTGAGTTATAATTTTTAATCCGACAGTTGGATCGTTGTAATTTTTGGATATGTTATACATACATAAGTTGAGTATATGTCCACAAATTTTGAACCGTTAAAATGAACGAATGATTTGTTATGAATTTTAAGAGGTGACCGATTCGAAATTAGGTTTATAATTGATTTTGGTAGAAAATTCTAGAATTGAGTGGGCCCCACTTGTGGTTGGTGAAGAAATGTGCTGAATTTTATTTCAAATGTGGTGGGTGGGAATAGTAGCAGGTAAAGCCATCAGGTTGCAGTTTAAGTCGGCTTCGGCGTGCTAACATTTTCCTATAAATAGAGGGCTAAGTTAGAATTGAAAATCACACCGAAACAAGTTTTTCTTTTTCTCTCTATATTATCGAGCGTATTCTTGTGAGTATTTTGAGTATACTTTGAGTATTGTTAGATGGTGCAAGTTCCTTCAAAGACTATACCCGGTATTCCAAATAGAAGTACTAATCTTTCGAGGTAAGGATGTTATTTTCTTCTCGGATGATATTATTTCTTCAATATCATTATCTTTGAAATATTGGTTGGAACTTTTTATCAAATTTGGAACTTTTTCATGTCTGGGTTACTATTCATGAGTTACTATTCACGAGTTACTATTCACGAGTACTATTCATGAAGCGTGAAGATGTTTTTTGTGGAATTTCTATCTTTTGGTGTCTGAGTTACTATTCACGATACTGCCTTATTCACGATATCGACACTATTCACGAATCGGCCACTATTCAATAGAAAAATAAAAATTTTCTTTTTCGTCTAAAATATCTATTCGGATAATAGCTTTGATTGTATCCATGTTTTGATCATTCTTGAATTTTACACCACTGTGATTATTTTTGAGGTATTTTTGGACGTGGATAAAATAAAGTACGAATCCTTAATCCTTGTCATTTTGTTTCACTGGATTCGTTTCTTTAAAAAAAAATTATTTTCATCATCCTCGATCTTAAATGATGATATTATTGAATATCTTTGGCACATAGTGCAAAGATGAATGATTTCAAGAATATCTTTGGCTTTGTAGTGCAAAGATGAGCAGTGTTTAAATGAACATGGATAGACGAATATCTTTGGCCTTTAGTGCAAAGATGAGCAGTGTTGAGATGAACATGATCGATGATGAATATCTTTGGCACAGTAGTGCAAAGATGAATATTTGATTTGAGATGAATATTGATTGATGTTACGGGATAAAATATTGATGATGGATTTATTAAATTCATAGATTATAGTAGATTTCATTCTCTACGTAACTCTTCTATGAATTATTATTTCAGCTGCGAATATTGATCTGAAACTTGTTGTCTATTGTATTCTATCAGATTTTTCCCTGTTGAAGACTTTATCGTTTGTTCTATATTATCTTAGTCATAACATTCTTTACTGGGCTAGTTGAGCTCACCCTTTTCCTTTTTGTTCCATTTTTCTTCTCAGGAGGCGAGAATGTAGCGAGTACTAGTCGGGGTATGGAATGAAGGTTCTAGAGAGAGTTGTTTAGTAGTCCTCACCATTTTTATAAAATAATGTATCAATAATTATGATGGGGATTTATTTATGTGTGGATATTGTCTAGATGACAATATCTCAGTATTTAAAAGTCGAGTTTCATGTTGTAATAATAAAGTTGTAGTTATTTCTATACCATGTATTTGGCGACTCAGAATGGGTTGGATGGAATGGACCTATTTTGGGGGCATCACATAAACTATTGAAATGCCCTTGTGGTTAAAATCTATATACACTGGTGTTGTTGCAAGAAGATGCTACAGGTATTGCACAAAGAAATTCTAATTATTGATTCTTACGTAAGAAGTCACTACTCAATAATTGTTACGGTAATTACTGTTCAATATTTTATTTTATTGATTCAATAATTGCTACGTTGATATTTCATATTATTGATTCAATAATTGTCATTGCATAGTATTTCAAATTATCAAAGAAATAATTAAAATTATTTGTGAATAATTATTTATTGATTTATATGATAAGAAAATATTTATTTTTGTGGATATAAAAGAAGGAATTAGTACTGATGTGTTTTTATCAGTAATTTTGGTGTGGAAAAGTATTCGTATGTGGATTTCGGTTATTTTTTTGTTGAGAATTTGGAAAAACTTTCTTCTACAAAGTTGTAGAGAATTAAATTTTATATGCAATGGACATAAGGTTCATATTTTCTGATAAAAGGGCTATTTATTATGAATTATTAAAGTTCCAGAATAATAAGTATGAATTTATTTTTGGTGGAAGGGAACAAATTGAATTTGAATTCTTATGATGTAAGCAATGATGTCATCGGACGATGAGGTAAGCAATGATGTCATCGAAATAATGAGGTAAGCAATGATGTCATAAGATTGATGATGTAAGTAATGATGTCATTAATTATGGCGAAAAGACTATTTTACCCTTACTCTGTCAAGCCTATAAATAGAAGTTCATTTCTTCATTATTCCTCACCAATTCCCTAAAACTATAGAGAGAGAAAGTATAGAGAGAATAGAAGAGAAAGAAGAAGAGTATTCTACTATTACATTAGTGCAGTCTCCGAATTTTTATTAAGGTAAGAGATATTATTTTTCTCGTAAGGAGTATTATTTCTTTCGTATTCATAAAGAGTTATTTTCTTTCAATACTCGTAAGGGTTGTTATTCCATTCTTTATTATTCTGTTGGAATAACTTGTCTACGCGGATTACCGCATGCATGGTGAAATCCTGTTGTTATTCTACTCTTTATTATTCTGTGGGAATAATCTGTCGGCGCAGACTACCGCCTGACTGGTGAATAACCCTTCGTATTCATTTGTTATTAAATTGTGGAAATGATCTGTCGGTGCGGACTACCGCCTGACGGGTGAAAATCCATTTGTAGTTTCGTATATTGTTTCATATTCCTAACTCTAGACTTACTACGGTAAGTATTGCTTCTATAATTCCTGAAATGATAAAAATTTTCTTGAGTTTTGCGCTTCATCTAGTATCATTTCACCGGAATAATTTTCTGAACTTTCTTGTGAAATTTTTATCTTTTTATATTGAGTTACTATTCACGAGTTACTATTCATGAATTACTATTCACGGGGTACTATTCACGGTATATATATATATATATATATATATATATATTCTTTGATTGAATCCAGGTTTTGATCTTCATTCTTGAACTCTGGATAAATTCTCTAATATTTGTCCTTTATCTCACTGGATTCGTTATTCGTATTGTTTTTCATCATCCTATGTCCTAAATGGTGATATAACTGAATGAATGATTACATGATAAATATCTTTGGCCTGTAGTGCAAAGATGGATGATTACCTGATGAATATCTTTGGCCCGTAGTACAAAGATGACAGGTGTTGAGATGAACATGACCTACTGGTGATACAAATGAATATCTTTGGCCCGTAGTGCAAAGATGAATATTTAATCCAAGATGTATATTGATTGGTGTTACAGGGATAAAATATTGATGATGAACTTTTAAATCATAGAAGATAGTAGACTTCATTCTCTACTTAACTCTTCTAATGACTTGTTATTTTTGCTGCGGGTATTCATCTAAAACTTGTTGTCCATAATATTTTATCTGATTTGTTGAAGACTAACGATAATTTATTTTCTATTATCTTAGTCATAATATTCTTTACTGGGCTAGTTGAGCTCACCCTTTTCATCTATTGTCCTCTTCAGGAAATGAGAATGTTGCAGGAACTAGTCGGGGAACAGTGTGATGGTCAGAGTTAGATATGTAGAAGTCCTCACTATTCTATAAAATAGTGGGAAAATAATTGTAATGAATAAAGGATGAATTTGAATATTTAACTTTCGTATTATATACGATTTATATTCAAACTCACAGTTGTATGGTCGTATTTCTCACGACCTTCTGTTATAAAAGATTTGTATTTGAATTTCTGTACCATGTAATTGGCGACTCAGAATGGGTTGGTATTGAACCTATTTTGGGGGCGTCACAACTATGCACGGGGTACTATGCACGACAAAATTGGTTTCTTTTTCTAACAAAATTATTGTTGATTTATGAATCTTACTTTTGAAATTAGATCCATGTTTTGATCATATTATTTTTATTATCATATATAACATTTTTATAATCCTGGTGATGAAATTTCTCTTTGACTTGAGTGTAAAGATGGGTAGATTATTGGTGTGATCATGACTATGGGTTCTCTTTGTCCAGTGGTGCAAAGATGAATTATTGACTGGTATGTTCATAACCATTGAATTTATAATTGAATATCTTTAACTTAAGGGCAAAGGTGAATTGATCAACACGGTTATAATTATTGTTTATATAAATTTTGAAATGATTATATATTTCTTTGAGATATGAATATCTTTGGCCTGTAGTGCAAAGATTAGCTGTTGATTTATGAATATCTTTGGCCTGTAGTGCAAAGATGAACTGTTGATGAATATCTTTGGCCTGTAGTGCAAAGATGAGCTGTTGATTTATGAATATATTTGACATGTAGTGCAAGATTAGCTGTTAATTTATGAATATCTTTGGCCTGTAATGCAAAGATGAGTTGTTGATTTATGAATATCTTTGGCCTGTAGTGCAAAGATGAGCTGTTGATTTACGAATATCTTTGGCCCATAGTGCAAAGATGAATTGATTAACATGATTATGAACAGGAACTGTGATTTGGTATAACCATGATCTTTGGTGTTATAGGTAAAGACAGGTGATGAAAGTTATCTTCGTACTGGGTGCGAAGAGGAATTTAGCAACACAATTATGATTATGAATTATTCACATGAGTGTGGACAGGAATTGTTGATTGATGTTACAGGGATAAAATATTGTTGATGGACTTTTAACATGAAGGAGAAAATAGACATTTTGGTCTATTTGACTCCTCTAATGGATTGTTCGTTCCGCTGCAACTATGGTTGAAAAATTTTATCATCTACCATATGATCTAAATCTCTGATTATTATTGTTGAGTGCTATTGATAATTTAATTATCTTTAGTCATGATATTCTTTACTGGGCTATTTGTGCTCACCCTTTTGCTTCACAATTCCTTTCAGGTAATAAGAGTGTAGCGAGATCGAGCGGGGATAACAGGGGAATAGAAAGACGGTCGATAGCTATTGAAGTTTCCCATAAAACAGTATGATAATAATTATATTGAGAAGTTAAAATGTGTATGTCGTATTTTATACGTCATTTAACCGTTGATTTTGGTGAACCGGATAGGTTGAAGTGAACCCAAATTTGGAAGGGTGTTTTGTCACTATCATACAAGATGTCTAACCACATACTACTTCATGTTATCATAAGACATGGTTGTGCACATCCACTTGCTGATTATATCCATGAACACTACCTATATAACCTTGGAGTACGGTTGGAATATAATTCTGAGTTTGAGACAACAGAGATAATTATATGGCAAGAGAAGACCCACCATTGGAATGAACAAGATAGTAATCTTCTCATTTTTCTTTGGGGTCTATTAGGTCAACCAAGGTTAATTCTCAAGTCCTATGATATCTATTATAACCTAGAAGCATGGCCTCCCATGTACGAAGGTTTTCTTGAGCATTTTCAAAAGATTTTAATTCCTAAAACAGTTATTGACTGTACCTTTATGTAACGTATCTTTGATTTGGAGTGTGGATACTGTATTTGTATTGAAACTCACATTTTAACTGTGGTCGTTTTTTGTACGACAGTTTAAAAGTTAGAATTTGAAGATTTGTATTTGGATTTTGTACTATGTATTTCTTGGCGACCCAGAATAGGCGGGTTGTGTATTGAACTTATTTTGGGGGCGTCACATTTTATCTGATCTGTTGAAGACTAACGATAAATTATTTTTCATTATCTTAGTCAAAATATTCTTTACTGGGCTAGTTGAGCTCACCCTTTTTCATCTATTGTCCTCTTCATGAAATGAGAATGTTGCGGGGACTAGTCGGGGAACAGAGTGATGGGCAGAGTTAAGAGCAGTAGTAGTCCTCACTATTTTTATAAAATAGTGTGATAATAATTATAATGAGGACTTAGTTTGAATGTTTAAATTTTCTAGATGTTTGTATTGACACTCATAGTGTCTGATCGTATTTTTCACTACCTTGTGTTATAAAAGATTGTATTTGGATTCTATACCATGTATTTGGCGACTCAGAATGGGTTTGGTTGATTGGACCTATTCTGGGGGCGTCACAGTTGGTATCAGAGCTTAGGGATATGATCTCTGGTGGAGATCTGGGAATAGAACTAGGAGGGGAGAGACGAGTAAAACTTTCGCTAGTGTGTCTTACCTAAGCTTATTTGGTATTTAATTGGTCGATCGGAACATAGGATTAATATGTGATATGTTAATTTGTTTGACTAACCCTTGTTTTATGGCAGTATTTGAGAATGACAGCTGAAAATCTAAACAATGAAGTGAATGAGACCGTTGAGGCATCGCCAATCACCAACCAGGATAATGTGATGTCAGGCGAAGAAGAAATTAGAGATATCCATGTGGTGAATGAAGAATTAATAGTTGCACCCGAGCTAGTCGCAGAGGTAGCAGCTGAGAGTGAGGAAGAAGAGGAACCTGAGAAGGATTTATTAGGAGAACTTTATGATTGAAATGTAGAATTGCAAAATCGTATTCATGAGTTATAATAGCGAGTGAAGAACTACAGATTTGCATGGGCGCTAAAAGGATGCAACAATTCAAGCTTGTGTTACCCAATATGTGATGCTTGAACAGAAACACTCTTTGGCAGAGTATAAGATGATAAAGCTAGAATCTGAGAATTCAAATGTCAAGGATCAGCTGAAAGAAGAAACAACTGAACGAGTGAGAATGAAGGATGCATAGGTAAAAGCCGCACGACGCGTTGATATTGTGGAAAGAGAAGTTCGATCCAAGAAGGCTAAAATAGATGATATGTATTTCTCTTTTTGGACAGCAATTGGGAGAACCCAACATCGAGTTTTGAATTACCCTGTACATTGCGGTCAACCCCAATTCGATATTGATCGAAGATTAATGATTCAGATTATGAAACAGGAGTACGATAAAGTAGTTGAGGGTGGAATATGCCCTATAGCAAAAATCAATTCTAGCGGTGATGATGACACCAAAGGCTGTCCCAGACAAGTTAAAATCGGTGGTTCAAGTGAGAGCGATTTTTGTAACTTCCCAAAAAGCGAGGAACCGAACGAATTTATCACGGGTTAGTTAATCATAAATATTTGCGAAGTCTATACCTTATTAGATACCAGTTTTACCCATTCTGTTATTTCACCTACTTGTTCTCAACGTTTGAACTTGAATTCTGAGAAATTAGACTTTGACTTATCTGTTGAAACTCCGTTGGGGGAAACCTTCGTTACATCTATAGTTTACAAATCTTGTTTGATTCAAATTAGTACCCTCACCCTACCTGTTGATCTTATATCTTTGAAAATTCATGCATTTAATGTGATTTTTTTGAATCGATTGGTTAACCAATTATCATGCCAAAATTAATTATTTCGTAAGGTTGTTAGCTTTCATTCAAACAACCAGACCACTAAAATCAATCAATGTCATTTCAAGTCATAAAACTATTCGTTTATTGAAAAATGGATGTCAACCTTTCTTAGCTAATATCACTGATTTAAATTAGAATACATCAGATTTGAATGATATTTTTTTTATTAATGAGTTTCCTGATGTATTTCTCAAAGAACTTCATGGTCTACCCCTAGACATAAAGTTGAATTCTTTATTGACCTTGAACCTGGTATAAAACCAATTTCTAAAACCCCATATCGAATGACTCCTATTGAACTTCAGGAGTTAAAGGTCCAACTACAGGAGTTGTTAGACATCAGTTTTATTCGTCCTAGAACATCTCCTTGGGGTGCTCCTATTTTATTCATAAAGAAGAAAGACGGTAGTATACGATGTTGTATTGACTATTGGGAGTTGAACCATTCAGTACCATCAAGAATAGGTATCCGCTACATCGTATTGATGACCTGATCAACAAATTGCGAGGTGCTATGGTTGAAGCAACATGAGGGTCACAATTGGTATCAAATATTTGGATCATTTCGTGTTTGTTATGATTGATAACATCCTATTATACTCCAAAAGCCTCAAATATTTTTCCAAAAAGAATGCAATATGCGAAAACGACGTTGGTTGGAGCTGTTGAAAGATTACACCATCCAATATCATCCTAGAAAAAGAGAACGTGGTAGCTGACGCGTTGAGTAGAAGATCGTATGCGGGTACAAGTGCGATATTATCAACACGAAGCCCATTTTGTATGACGTACAAAGGATGAAGATAGAGTTAAAGACTATGGAGACCCACGTAATGATGTCAAATATACGCGTAGAACCAGCTTTAATGGATATAGTTAAAGATGCTCAATCTACAGATCCAGAGCTGACGAATATGAAGAAGAAGGTGCTATTCCAGAAGTAAGAATCGATGAAGAAGGAATACTTCGAGTCAACTCCAGACTTTGTGTTCCTAACGATTCTGAGTTGAAGTATACAATAATGATGGAGGCACACAACACACCATTCGCAATCCATCCTGAAAGTACCAAAATGTATCGTGATCGTCAACATACAATTTGGTGGAGCAATATGAAGAGAGAGATCGCAAAATTTATCTCAAGGTGTTTAACGTGTAAACGTGTCAAGGCAGAGCATTAAGTTCCAAAGGGTCCATTGCAACCACTTGAGATTCCAAAGTGGAAGTGGGAACACATTACCATGGATTTCGTTACGGGTCTTCCCAAGGTTTCTCAAGGCATAGATGCGATTTGGGTTATTGTTGATAGATTAACCAAGTCTGCTCATTTCTTGCCGATACGGGAGACTTATTCCCTTGAACGTCTTGGTTGTATGTACGTGAATGAGATTATGAGGTTGCATGGCATGCCAGTATCCATAGTTTCGGATTGTGACCCAAGATTCACTTCACAATTTTGGGTTAGTTTGCAGAAAGCTATGGGCACGGATCTACGGTTTAGTTCGGCATATCATCCTCAAACGGACGGGCAATCGGAAAGGACTATTCAAACTCTTGAAGATCTATTGAGACTCTGTGTTCTAGACTTCAAAGGGAGTTGGGATAAGTACCTATCATTGGTGGAGTTCTCTTATAACAACAGTTATCAGGCAAGTATCGGCGTGGCTCCATTCGAGGCATTGTATGGGAGAAAGTGTCGTTCTCCAATATGTTGGGACAAGGTGGGTGAGGCAACATTGTTGGGACCAGAGTTGGTTCGTATGACTACGGAAAAGATCCATAATGATTCGACAACGTATACAAACGGCACAGGATCGACAAAAGAGTTATGCGGATCTTCATCGAAAGGACGTGAAATTTAATGTTAGGGACCATGTGTTGTTACGTGTTGCTCCGTGGAAGGGAGTTACAAGGTTTGGCAAGAGAGGAAAGCTCAATCCATGATTCATTGGTCCATTTGAGATTCTTGACCGAATAGGAAATGTGGCCTATAGACTCGCATTACCTCCAAGCATGTCTCGTGTTCACAACGTGTTTCACATATCCGTGTTACGTAAATATGTGAAAGACTCGAACCACGTTATTGAGTTAGAACCGGACGAGATAGCTGAAGATCTAACGTATGAGGAGGTACCTGTCAAGATCTTGGATAGGAAGGAGCATGTCCTACACACAAAGGTTATACCATAAGTCATGGTTTTGTGGAGGAACCATGCTATTGAGGAAATAACCTGGGAGTTGGAATCGGAAATGAAAGTGAGGTATCCTCATCTTTTCGAAATACCAGGTACGCACGTCAATTTCGAGAACGAAATTTCATAAGGAGGGGAGGTTGTAAGACCCCAACTTTTATGAATAAAAAAATTGAATTTCCTCTATATATTATTTTGAATAGTAAGAAGTTGATTTGATTAATGTGGTAAGTTATGAGTAAAATACGCAAATATTTTTAAATAAGCAAGTGGTTATAAAATATTCATTGTCGGGAAATATTCACTTGGTCGTGGAATATTCTTGCACGATTTGAGAATATTCGTCTGACCAGTATGCAGACCATTTAGGGCCCCATAACGAAAAAATCGCTTGGATGAAGAAAACGACACGAATGAGTTTTCTATGAATAACGGCGGAGTTGTTACCGTTAACACTGTTGGAATACTCTGTGGGTAAAATGAAGTAATACGCGTCATTACACAGTAGCACAAGGTATTGCACAGTATTTTTATATTATTGTTAATTCAATAATTGCTACTACACAATATTTTCCATTATCAGATCAATAATTCATATTATTTGAATAATATTATTAGATAGCATTATTGGCAATGTCTAAGGAAGTTCTGTCGAGGAAAGGGGTTAGGTTAATCTAATTGCGCGCCAATAAGGAGAAATCCTTATCGGAAAGCCCCCTCTTTCCAGGAACGACCTGGTTGTCAATATTATAGTTCTGTAATATTATTTATGAATAAGTAATTATTGATTTATATGATAAGGAAATATTTATTTTGTGAATATAAAAGAAGGAAATAATGCTGAGGTGTTTTTATCAGTATTTTGATGTAGAAAATCATCCGTTTGTGGATTTCGGACATATTATGTTTGGAATTTCAAAAAACTTTCTTCTGCAAAGTTGTAGAGAATTTAATTTCCTATGGAAAGGACATGAGATTTGAATTTTCCTGATAAAAGGGCTATTTTTCATGAATTATTGAAGTTCCGAAATATTGGGTCTGAATTGATTTTGTTACAATAAATGATAAAAACATATTTTTCATGTTGGTGGGCCCCACTTGCATGTGTAAAATTCTGAAATCAGATTTTCAAGAGGTGGGCGTGAATTTTTTTTTTATATAATAATATTTTATTAATTTTCTGTTTTGGCGTTCTAAGCATTTTCCTATAAATAGGAGGATGCTGAATTAGAATTTAAAAATCATATTAGAATCAGAAATTTCTCTTTCTATAATATCGAGTGTATTTTCTTGAGTATTTAAATACTTTGAGTGTTACTATTTAGCGCAAGTTTCCTTCAGCCTTATATCCGATATTCCAATTTGAAGTACTGTCATTTTGAGGTAAGGGATGTTATTTTTTTTTGAAAATGATGTTATTTCTTTTAATATCATTATACCGAAATATTGACATGGATTTTATTATGAATTTTTTACCTTTTCTGTCGGGGTTACTATTCACGTATACGACACTATTCACGAATACGGTACTATTCACAAGTACTATTCACGAAGTATGATTTTTCTTATGAAAATTTCTATCTTTTTATGTCGGGGTTACTATTCACGTATACGACACTATTCACGTATATGACACTATTCACGAATACGGCACTATTCACCGAAAAATGAAGTTCTCTTTTATTTATCCAAGTTGTTTATTATGGATCTTATCTTTGATTGGATCCAAGTTTTGAGTTTTATTCTTGAATTTTGTTCCACAAAGTATTATTATGAGGTATTTTTGAACTTGGATAAAATAAATTACGAATCCCAAATTTTTGTCTTTTATCTCACTGGATTCATTCTTTAAAATATTTTTCATCATCTTCAGTCCTAAATGATGATACAAAAGAATATCTTTGGCATGTAGTGCAAAGATGAATGGTTACTTGATAAATATCTTTGGCCCGTAGTGCAAAGATGGACAGGTGTTGAGATGAATATGACCAACTGGTGATACAAATGAATATCTTTGGCTCGTAGTGCAAAAATGAATATTTGATTTGAGAAATATATTGATGTTACGGGGATAAAATATTAATGATGGACTTTTAAATCATAGAAGATAGTAGACATTATTTTCTACTATACTCTTCTGATATATTGTTATTTTCGCTGCAATTGTTGATCTAAAACTTGTTATCCATAATATTTTATCTGATCTGTTGAAGACTAACGATAAATTATTTTTCATTATCTTAGTCATAATATTCTTTACTGGGCTAGTTGAGCTCACCCTTTTCATCTATTGTCCTCTTTAGAAAATGAGAATGTTGCGGGGACTAGTCGGGGAACAGAGTGATAGGCAGCGTTAAGAGCAGTAGTAGTCCTCACTATTTTTATAAAATAGTGTGATAATAATTGTAATGAGAACTTAGTTTGAATGTTTAAATTTTCTAGATGTTTGTATTGACACTCACAATGGCTGATCGTATATTTCACTACCTTGTGTTATAAAAGATTGTATTTGGATTCTGTACCATGTATTTGGCGACTCAGAATGGGTTGGGTTGACTGGACCTATTTTGGGGGTGTCACACTATAACTTAGGAGAACTTAGAAGTTAGGAAGGAGATAAAGCTCATGTAGAGTTTTCCTTGAGAGACTTAGTCTGTTATGAAATGTAACTTCATTTTATACAATGAACTTATGTTTTATTTAACATTTTAATGGAGTTGCTGTTTCTTGTCTTGTGTTTGTGATTGTAGATGACAGATATGGGAGTACCAACTAGAGTGGCTGAGGACGAGCCCAGAGATATTCATGTAGTGTACGAGGCAGCCATAGAGGTTATGCCAGTACATGCCATTTTACCATCCGAGTTTGATGACGAGGATGAGATAGAGGTGGAGTTCGACCCCGAGGAGGAGCCGATGGAGGATGAGGCGGTTGAGGTCGAGCCTTCAGAGGAGGAGCCCATAGAGGACTCCTATGAGCCTAACTTAGAGGACCATATACTAGGCGAGTATGAGGAGAGGATCCTAGAGTTGGATTGTAGAGTCCAGGAGCTAGAGGAAGAGGCCAAAGAAAGGGAGTCAGAGTTCCAGAGACTATAGGACGGGGACCACTAGAGGAAGCTGGCCATACAAGAGTTGGAAGTAGAAATTGCTTATCGCAAAGAGGTGGGAATTCAGATGGGAACCCTCTTGCACAGGTCGATATCTAGAAATGTAGATCTGGCAGGGAAGCTGGAAGAGGTTGAACAGAGGGAGCTTAGTGAGAAGACTGAGAAGTAAGCACTCCGCACTCAGTTAGAATTAGAAGTGATGGACAGGATACACTTCGAGGAGAAGTGGGAGGCAGCCCATGAGAGAGCTGACGACCTGGAGGATGAGGTTCGATGTAAGAAGAGGAAAATGAACAAGATGGGGTACGTATTCTGGTCGACATTTGAGAGAGTGCTCGATGGTGTGTACCACTACCCGGCAGAGCAAGGACAAACTCTACACACTGTGAGTCGAGAGTTGGTAGCTTATATAGCACAGTTAGAGTATAAGAACGTTGTGGAGCGTGGCATAATGTGACAAGATTTCTTTAGATGGATTAGTAGTAGCTTAGTAGTATTTACTTTATGTGTTGTTCATATGTTGGAATCCCAATCTTTTGTGTAAGATGTGGGATAGTGATGAAAAACCCCGAGTTAGCTTTTGTTAGAGGGGTGGTATGGTAGTATGTTGGTATATTCCCTATCTTTTGTGATATTGAGGGATATATGTGATAACATTTATAGAAATATGCTAGGGAAAAATCATGTAATGAAACGATTTGACATATGAATATAAATGGAGTTTATTCAGAAACGTGTGACACCCCCAAAATTAGGTATACATCACCCATCTTGGGTCGCCACTTACATGGTACAGAATTTAAATACAACTTATTAACATAACTGCCGTGGTAATAATACGACATAAACCGTGAGTTTAAATACAAATATCGCCTACTAGATATTATACAAACTCAAAAAAGTCCTCATTACAATTATTATCACACTATTTCACGAAATAGTGAGGACTACTAATGCTATCTTCGTGACCATCACTCGCTTCCCCTCGTCGTCCCAAATTATATTCTCATTTCAAGAGAATAAAGGAAAGAAAGGGTGAGCTCAACTAGCCCAAGAAGAAATATTATGACTAAGATAATGCGTAATAAATTATCAATAGTCTTCAACAATGTTAAACCGATAAAATACAATGTACAACCGCTTTAATCTGCAAATGAATATGCAATCCATTAAAAGAGTCAAGTAGAAAATAAAGTCTACTATCTTTTAGATTTTAAAAGGTTTTTCATCATCATTATAGTTTAGACTCGACTTTTAATAAATATTCCACATCATCGAATCACCCCCGCACTACTTTCGGCCAAGGATATTCTTTAAGATCACGACCACAATTATTCATGCACCTACGGGCCAAGAATATTTGTGTATTCATTAATGGTCATGATCATGCCAACAATCGTCCATCAATGCACTACTACCACCGAGGATTTTTACCACATCATTTGTAACATTACTGGCCATGATTACAATCGGTAGTCTCTCGTCATAATCATACCAAGTCCATCTATGCACTACAAAGCCACGAGATGACTTTAAAAAAAATAAACATGAGGATGATGACAATGATATAAGAATTCAATAAAACAAGTTCAAGAATTATTTTATCCAGAATTATTAACGCCCAAATTATCAATATGATCTTTGTTTTGTAGTAGTAAAATTAAAGAATGATCGTAAGAATATTTTCATGAAAAGATATCGATGGATGAAACGCAAATATCAAGGATATTCCACTAATTTCATGGAGTATAGAAGTCAAAGTTTTAACCAACCGGGTATAATAAAGAATGGAATAACAAAAGAAATCACCATGCATCGCGATAGACCGCATGCATAAAGTTATTCCAATGTAATAATAAATAACGGAACCAGTCGTGAAATTCACAATCGCAAGCTGTGATGTTCCAACGTAATAATAAAGATGGAACCCGATCCGGTGTAAAACACACGAGATAGGATATTCAACAGAATAATAATAAAGACGGAACCAGAATCCTGTAAAAACACACCTGCATGTGATGTTCCAATGAGAATAATAAAGAGCGGAACCAGTCCTGTAAAACACATGCATGCAGGATGTTCCAATGTAATAATAAAGATTTTACCGAATGTCCTGTAAAACACACAGCATGTGATGTTCCAATGTAATAATAGAAGAATGTCACCAAGTATAGGTAAACCACGATATCAAAGTTATTCCAATGTAATAATAAGCAATGGAATAACAACAGTTCTCTTCATGAATAAGAAAGAATAACACCCTTACATTTGGTAGGAGATTGAATATCGCAGCGGCAGTAAGTAACAAAATACTCTTCTTCTTTCTCTCTTATTCTCTCTATACTTTCTCTCTCTATAGCTTGAATGAATTAAGTGAAAAATAATGAAGCCCTAGGCCTCTATTTATAGAAGATTTCTAGCTTAGACTCCACCGTGTGAAAAGGTAAGTGGCTTTGACGAATTGGCCCGACGCTCAGAATGTGAAACGACAAGTGGTTCGGCGTCTGGTAAAGGTAATTACAATTAACGAAGGTAAATACTATCGACGAAGGTAAATACTATTCACAAGGATAATTACTATTGACGAAGGTAATTACTATCGATTTAAGGTAAATACTATTCACAAGGGTAATTACTATTGACGAAGTTAATTACTATTTACTTAAGGTAAATACTATTCACAAGGGTAATTACTATCGACGGCGAAGGTAATTACTTATTCGACGAAGAGACTTTTAGATGATGACATATGAGCCCCCATAAAAATAATCAAACTTACCACAAATCATTTTTTTTTTCATCAACACATATTTAATCTTTCAACAATTATTAATCATTTATAACTTGTCGTCTCAATTATTGATTTAATACTATAACATATTATACGATGATAATCTTGTGACAATAATTGAATCAATAATATAAGAGATATGATGCAAGAATTATCGTAGTAATAATTGAGCATAAATGAGTGACTTCTCACGTAAGATCAATAATCAATACTGTAGTGTTACTACTATGCAACTACGCCAGACATCGCATTTTTTTACCACCGGTAGTTCAACAGCTTTTAACGGTAACACCTCCGTAGTTATTTTTATAAAATATTTTTGTCGCTTTCTCAATCCGACAATAATTACATTAGGGGTCCACCAATGATTGAGCCATTATATTTAATATTCCCTAACAAAAGAATATTCCCACCACCAAACGAATATTTTATAACAACTTGCATACTTTGCAAAATTTATAAATATTACCCACAACTATAACATTATATCAAATTTATTCCATAATATTCAAAAATAATATTTATAGAAAAAATTCATCTTTATTTATAAAAGCCGGGTCTTACAACCTCCCTTCTTATGAAATTTAAGCCCTCGAAATTAGGTACGATACTGGTATGTCAAGAGAGGTAAGGATACTTTGATTTCATTTCAGATTCTTACTCCCAAGTCATTTCCTCAACATCGTGGTTCCTCCACAAAACTTTGACTTGAGGTATAACCTTGGAGCGTAAAATATGTTCCTTCTTATCCAAAATTTGAACAGGAACCTCTTCATACGTCAAATCTTCCGCTATTTCGTTCGGTTCTAACTCAATAATATGGTTCGGTTCTTTTACATATTTACGTAACATAGATATGTAAAAAACGTTATGAACACGAGACATATTTGGCGGTAAAGCGAGTCTATAGGCCACAGTTCCTACTCGATCGAGGATTAAAAATGGACCGATGAATCGAGGATTAAGTTTTCCTCTCTTCCAAATCTTGTAACTCCTTTCCATGGAGCAACTCTTAACAACACATGATCTCCTATATCAATTCCACGTCCTTTCGATGAAGATCAACATAACTCTTTTGTCGATTTTGTGAGGTTTTTATACGTTGTCGGATCGTTTGAATCTTTTCCGTAGTCATACGTATCAACTCGGTCCCAACAACGCTGCTTCACCCACCTCATCCCAAAGATACTTGAGAACGACACTTTCTTCCATACAATGCTTGAATGGAGCCATGCCAATACTTGCACGATAACCGTTGTTATAGGAAAACTCCACCAATGGTAAGAACTTGTCCCAACTCCCTTGAAATCAAGGACACGAGTCTTAATAGATCTTCAAGAGTTTGAATAGTCCTCTCCGATCGTCCGTCCGTCATGCGAGGATGATATGCCGAAGCTAAATCGTAAGTCTGCGCCCATAGCTTTTTGCAAACTAACCCAAAATCGTGAAGTGAATCTTGGGTCACGATCGAAAACTATGGATACCGCAGGTATACCATGCGCCTTTACAATCTCGTTTATGTACATACGTCTGAGCAAGACGTTCAAGTGTATAAGTTTCTCGTGTCGGTAAGAAATGAGCGGACTTGGTCAATCTATCAACAATGACCCAAATCGCATCAATGCCTTGAGAAACCTTAGGAAGACCGTGCTAAATCCATGGTAATGTGCTCCCACTTCCATTCCGGAATTTCAAGTGGTTGCAATGGACCTTTTGGTACTTGATGCTCCGCTTTAACTCGTTGACAAGTTAGACACCTTGAGATAAACAACGCTATCTCTCTCTTCATATTGCTCCACCAAAATGTATGACGAATATCATGATACATTTTGGTACTCCTAGGATGGATTGCAAATGGTGTGTTGTGCGCCTCCATCATGATATTATACTTTAAATCGTGGTCGTTAGAACACAAAGTCTGGAGTTGACTCAAGTATTCCTTCTTCATCGATTCTTGCTTCCCGATAAAGCACCTTCTTGCACTTTCTTCCTCATACGCATCGACTCCAGTGTCCGTAGCTTGAGCGACTTTTAACTTTATCGATTAAAGTCGGTTCTACTCAGATACTCGCTATCATCACACGCGTCCCTCGAGTCTTTAACTCTATCTCCATCCTTTGCAAGTCACACAAAATGGGCCTTTCGCGTTGACAATATCGCTCGTCGATTGCATATATTTTTTTCTACTCAATGCGTCGCCTACCACGTTCGCTTTTCGTGATGGTATTGGATGGTATGATCATAATCTTTCAACAGCTTCAAGCCAACATCGTTGTCGCATGTTGAGTTCCTTTTGAGTGAAGAAATATTTGAGGCTTTTATGATCCGTAAAGATCTCCACTTTCTCCCCATACAAGTAATGCCTCCAAATTTTAAGTCAAGAAGATAACAAATTATAACTCTAGATCATGAGTAGGATAATTCCTCTCATATTCTTTGAGTTGTCGCGAGGCATAGGCTATAACTTTTCCATGTTGCATAAGAACACATCCCAACCCTTTGCCCAAGCATCATCATCAGATGACAAATCACTCCGAGCCGGATGGTATTGTCGAGCAGTCTTTGAAATAAGTCTCCTCTTGAGTTCTTGAAAACTCTTCTCACATTCTTCGCCTCAACCGAACTTTGTATCTTTCCGGAGTCACCGAAGTCAATGGAGTAGCGATTCGAGAAAATCCTTCCACGAATCTCCGATAATAACCACCTAAACCGAGAAAGCTACGTGCTTTCTATCATCGATTTAGGTTGTTCCCAGACTTTGAATAGCTTCAATCTTGCCGGGTCAGCGATATTCCATGACTTGATACCACGTGCCCAAGGAATGCTACTTCTTCAAGCCGAAACTCGCATTTCTTCAACTCGCATAAAGCTTATATTCACGAAGCTTTTGGAGTGTCACCTCAAGTGTTGCTTTCATGATCTTCACTACTTTTGGAATAAATAAGGATGTCATCAATAAAGACGACCACAAAGTGATCTAAATATTCCTTGAATACTCGGTTCATCATATCCATGAAGGCGGCGAGGAGCATTAGTCAATCCAAAGGACATGACTAGGAATTCATAATTCCGTCATCGGGAGTTCCGGCCGTCTTTTGGAATGTCGGTGATTCTAATCTTCAATTGGTGATATCCTAACGAAGATCAATCTTTGAAAAGAATTTGGCTCCTTGCAACCGGTCAAACAGTCATCAATACGTGGCAATGGATACCTATTTTGATGGTGACATGATTCAACTCCCGATAATCAATACAAAGTCGCATACTCCCATCTTTCTTCTTCACGAATAGAACAGAGCACCTCAAGGAGAAGTACTAGGGCGAATAAAGCCAATGTCTAACAATTCCTGCAGCTTGGGTCTTTAACTCTCGAAGTTCAATAGAGCCATTCGATATGGGGCTTTGGAAATAGGTTTTGTCTGGGGTTCAAGGTCGATACAAAATTCAATTTCACGCCTGGGGTAGGCCAGAAGTTCTTCTGAGAATACGTCAGAAATTTATTAACAATAGGAATATCGTTTAAAATCGACGCGTATTTTTATTTAAATCGCGACATGAGCTAAGAAAGCTTGACATCCGCTTTTTCAATAAACGAATAGCTTTATGGCTTGAGATGACCATGATTGATTTTAATGGTTTGGTCATTTGAATTCGCATAATAGGTTGATTAGGAATATGAAAGCTAACAACCTTACGAAAACAATCAATTTTTGCATGATAAGTAGTTAACCAATCAATCCTAGAATCACGTCAAATGCAAGTATTTTTAATGAAATAAAATCGACGGTGTAATGTGAGGGTACCGATTTGAACCAAACAAAGACTTATAAACAAAGGGATGTAATGAAGGTTCCTCCCAACGGAGTTTCCACAGATAAATCAAAGTCTAATTTCTCCTGAGTCAAATTTAATCGATGAAATACAAGTAGGAGAAATAAAAGAATGGGTAGAACCGGATCAAATAAAGTATAGACTTCATTAGAGTTTATGATAAGCTTACCCATGATGACCTCATTCGATTCCTTGCTCTTTGGGAGGTCACAACAAACGCCTCCTCAGACTACCGATTTTTGAATTTTCCGGGATGGCCTTAGGTGCCTCCATCCTAGTTGAATTTGTCTTGATGGCAACAAAAATCGAGCTAAGTGACCTTCTCTTCCACAATTATAACATGCTTTGACTGCATGACGCAGCTTTGATCGATGTGTCCTCTCCTCCGCATTTAAAGCATATGATGGGTGGTCTTTCTCCTTCCTTAACAATGGGTGCTTTGATCGACGTCTTTCCACCATTGTTGAATCTCCGCTTTCTTGAAATGTCCATTCTTATTATTTTGGCCCTAATTACCACCGAAGTGGTTACCATATCCGCCCGTTGATTCCCTCCACGCTTGTTGTCACCGCTTGATGACTACTCTCACCGTATTATAATTTTGTCAATTTGCTCTCTTTTTTAGTTGTGTAGACTCATTATCGCTGCTCCACTAATCGAGCCCTATTTACAACATCCGAATACAAACACGCTTTATGAGAAATAAGATGTTGACGTATCTCCCGCTTCAAACCTCTTAAAACATTCGCGCCATTCTCTTTCATTATCCACCAAGTGGGACGCAAACCGTGATAACTCCGCAAATTTTGCCTCGTATTGCGACACCTGGGTCATATTGTTTTGTTCCAACTTGATAAATTCCACCTCCTTCATGTATGGCGAATACTTTCGAGAAAGTATTGTTGTCGTTGAAACGACTCTGAACTTCTCCCAAGATATCTTCAAGATCAATGAGGTTGAAGTCGCTTCTGGATTCCCACCAAAGAATCCGCCTCTCGCATGAATATAAAGGCGTGAAGGGGAACCTTTTGCTCCTCGGAGCATCCCAAGACATCAAATATCTTGGTAATCTGTTTTATCCATGCTTCCGCCAAGTGGTTTTGCTCTCTCCTTAAACTCCGGTGGTCCCAGCTCCTTGAATTGTTTAATGGTGACCGCCTCGAGAGTTTTTCGTGTTTCCACCTCGTTTTGGGACAGAGTCGCTCTCGCTCATTGTTGCATAAATTGCATAAAGCCTCCGAACATTTGATCATTCATCATTTGGTCGGTGTTGTTGTTTGCGTGAGGATTATCGCCTTCGATGCACATTATCCTCGATATTGATATGTGGTGAATCAACGATCGCTGCGCTCCATTCTTATTCTCTCAACATTCTCGGATGTCATTTTCGACATCGCCACAAAACAAAAGGTTAATTGACATGTAACAAATTATCCCTATCTTCCGACCAACCAATAAATAAAGACATAAACTTAGGTAGGTCATACTAATGAAGGTATTCCCGCCTCTCTCTCCTAGTACTATTTCTCACATCTTAGCCAGGATCATATCCTAAGCTCGATACCAAACCGTGACACCCCCAAAATTAGGTATACATCACCCATCTTGGGTCGCCACTTACATGGTACGTAATTTAAATACAACTTATTAACATAACTAAAGTGTACAATACGACATAAACGTGAGTTTAAATACAAATATCGCTCTACTAGATATTATACAAACTCAAAAAAAGTCCTCATTACAATTATTATCACACTATTTCACGTAATAGTGAGGACTACTAATGCTATCTTCGGGACCATCACTGCTTCCCCAGACTCGTCTCAACTATATTCTCATTTCACGAAGAGAACAAAGAAAGAAAGGGTGAGCTCAACTAGCCCAAAGAAGAAATATTATGACTAAGATAATGCGAATAAAATTATCAATAGTCTTGAACAATGTTAAACCGATAAAATACAATAGACAACCAGTTTAATCTGCGGTGAATATGCAATCCATTAAAAGAGTCAAGTAGAAAATAAAGTCTACTATCTTTAGATTTTAAAAGGTTTTCATCATCATTGTTATAGGCGAGACTCGACTTTAATAAATATTCCACATCATTGAATCACCCCGCACTACTGACCAAGGATATTCTTTAGTATCACGACCACAATTATTCATGCACTCACGGGCCAAGAATATTTGTGTATTCATTAATGGTCATGATCATGCCAACAATCGTCCATCAATGCACTACTGACCAATCGAGGATTTTTACCACATCATTTGTAACATTACTATTAATGATTACACCGAATAGTCTCTCGTCATAATCATACCAAGTCCATCTATGCACTACAGAATGCCAGATGACTTTAAAAAAAAATAAACATGAGGATGATGACAATGATATAAGAATTCAATAAAACAAGTTCAAGAATTATTTTATCCGGGAATTATTAACGTCCAAATTATCAATATGACATTGTTTTTTGTAGAGTAAAATTAAAGAATGATCGGAAGAATATTTTCATGAAAAGATCTTTGGATGAAACGCAAATATCAAGGATATTCCACTAATTTCATGGAGTATAGAAGTCAAAGTTTTAACTTACCGGGTATAATAAAGAATGGAATAACAAAAGAAATCACCATGCATGCGATAGAATCGCATGCAGACGAGTTATTCCAATGTAATAATAAATAACGGAACCGAGTCGGTGAAATTCACACCGACGGGATGTTCCAACGAATAATAAAAAGATGGAACCCGATCCGGTGTAAAACACACGAGATAGGATATTCAACAGAATAATAAAAAAGATTTTAACCAGTCCTGTAAAACACACGCATGGATGTTCCAACAGAATAATAAAGACGGAACCAGTCCGGTGTAAAACACACGATGTGATGTTCCAACGAGAATAATAGAAGAATGTCACCAAGTATAGGTAAATCATGATATAAAAGTTATTCCAATGTAATAATAAGCAATGGAATAACAACAGTTCTCTTCATGAATAAGAAAGAATAACACCCTTACATTTGGTAGGAGATTGAATAACGCGGACGAGTAGTAACAAAAAAATACTCTTCTTCTTTCTCTTTATTCTCTCTATACTTTCTCTCTCTATAGCTTGAATGAATTAAGTGAAAATAATGAAGCCCTAGGCCTCTATTTATAGAAGATTTCTAGCTTAGCACCGCCGCGTGTGAAAAGGCAAGTGGCTCAATTTGATGGTTTGACGCTCAGTAATGTGAAACGACAAGTGGTTCGACGTCTGGTAAAGGTAATTACAATTAACGAAGGTAAATACTATCGACGAAGGTAAATACTATTCACAAGGATAATTACTATTGACGAAGGTAATTACTATCGACGAAGGTAAATACTATTCACAAGGGTAATTACTATTGACGAAGGTAATTACTATTTGACGAAGGTAAATACTATTCACAAGGGTAATTACTATTGACGAAGGTAATTACTATCGATGAAGAGACTCTTAGATGATGACATATAGAGCCCCCATAAAATAATCAAACTTACCACAAATCATTTTTTTTTCATCAACACATATTTAATCTTTCAACAATTATTAATCATTTATAACTTGTCGCCTCAATTATTGATTTAATACTATAACATATTATACGATGATAATCTTTGTGACAATAATTGAATCAATAATATAAGAGATATGATGCAAAAGAATTCTCGTAGTGCAATAATTGAGCATAAATGAGTGACTTCTCACGTAAGCATCAATAATCAATACCGTGCTGCTACTATCAACTCACGCCAGACATCGTACTTTTACCAATAGGGTAGTTCAATGCAGTTTTAACGGTAACACCTCCGCCGTTATTTTATATAAAATATTTTTGTCGCTTTCTCGATCCAAAATAATTACATTGTAGGGTCCACCAATGATTGAGCCATTGTATTTAATATTCCCTAACAAAAAGAATATTCCCACCAAACGAATATTTTATAACAACTTGCATACTTTGCAAAATTTATAAATATTACCCACAACTATAACATTATATCAAATTTATTCCATAATATTCAAAAATAATATTTATAGAAAAAAATTCATCTTTATTTATAAAAGCTGGGGTCTTACAAAACGTGTTATAAATTTATTCTTTTGTACTAAAAGAAATACTTAAGTAATATAACTGAGTAATAATAAAATGAAAATTTGTGATGCAAATCATGGCACCAAGACGTAGACTGACTGAACCAAAGCAATTCAATAAGGTGTCAGTTCTTCAGATCGACTCTTTTGCAACACTGCTGGAGAAGGCTATTATCGCCGAGGGAGGAAGTGAAGCTTTGAGCTTGTATAACAAAGAGAGGAAAGGAAAGAAAACTGGAAGTGAAAATCGTGGAGAGGAAGCGTTGGAGGGAGTAATTCCTGAAAGAGAAAATGGAACAACAACAACAATAATAACAATAACCGAAACAATAATCAGGGTGGGAGTCACCAAGGAAGCTTTAAGAAAAGGACTGAGACTTGCAACAAATGTGGAAGAAGTCATCAGAAAGAATGCTGAAAAGGGAAAAGCACGTGTTATAACTGTGAGACCCCAGATTTTATAAATAAAGATTTAAATTTTCTCGAAATAATTTTTTAATATTATGGTATGAATTTGAGATAATATTATAGTTGTGGGTAGTAATTATAAATTTTGTAAAGTACGCAAGTTGTTATATAATATTCGTTGGTCGAGGAATATTCCTTTTGTCGGGGAATATTCGTACGACGACATAATCATTGGTGGACCCCACAACGGAAGCACTGTCGTAGTTAATAAACGACAAAAATATTTTTATGAAAATAATGGAGGATGTTTTACCGTTAATACTGTTGAACTACCCAGTAGTAAAAGTACAGTAATACGCGTGGTTGCATAGTAGTACACGGTATTGATTATTGATGCTTACGTGATAAGTCACTCAGTTATACTCAATTATTACTACGAGAATTCTCAAAGCATCATATCTCTCATATTATTGATTCGATTATTGTCACGGTATCATCTGCATTATTTGTTATATTGTTAAATCAATAATTGAGGTCTGGAGAGTATTTGGGACACTTTTGTGTGGGAGTTACTATTCACGAGTTACTATTCATGAGTTATAATATTAATGATGAATGTTATTAACAATTGAAGTTGTGTTCGAGTTGAATTTGGAGACGGACGTGATATTTGATTCCTAACGATGAAATTAGTAAAAAATAAATTATAAACACAAAATTTTCCGAGATTCACTATTTGGTCAAAAAATCAACAGCTTGACTTTTTTTTTGAAAAGTCAAACTTCAAATTTCAAAATTTATATTTTTGATAAAAATGGCTTCATTATGTTGGAATGGTTTGTGTTAGTGAAAATCGACATTTATTTCGATAATATTTGATGTCTGAGGGCTATATTGATAAATCGGGTAATTTATCGGATAAATGAGCAATTAATTGCTACTAATTCACATGATTATAACTATTTGTTCACATGTGATACTATTGATTCACATTCTTGTTACTATTAGGGGAGTTGGTGCAAGATTGATAATACTTGCATGACTAAGTTAAAAATAGAGGTATAGATGGAGGTACTATACTGTAATTAATTTTATCACGTGATTTACTATTGAGTCACATGATTTTACTATTGATTCACATGATTTACTATTAGGAGAGTTGGTGCAAGTTTGATAATACTTGGATGACTGAATTAAAAATAAAATAAAAGCTAGAGGTATTGTACTGTAATTTTCCGAGCCCCAAAACGTGCAATTATTGAAATTATGTTTTTCTATAAATAGAAGCTCATTCTTCTTCATTTCTCACCATTTCACCAAAGCTTTAGAGTGGTTATTATAGAGAGATATTGTAGGGAGAAATTGTAGAGAGAAAATCTAAAGAAGAAAAGAAGTTTACTACCTCACTACTCCTTTATCCAGTTTCTTTTACGGTAAGGGGTGTTATTCTTTCTTCTTGAAGAGAACTTTTGTTATTCCATTCTTTATTATTACGTTGAATAACTCAGTAAAAAGTGGCATACCCTATACATGACCAGATACGCCAGATACCCTATACTTGGTGATATCCTTATGTTATTCCATTCTTTATTATTCATTGGAATAACTCAGATGCGTGGTTTACCCTATACTTGGTGGAATGACCAAGATATATCACGGTTCACCCAATACTTGGTCTTCTTCTTCATTATTCAATTCTTTATGATTATGTTGAATAACCTGGTTTATGCTAAGCAATCTGCGCATACTTGGTGACATCCTTCATTATTCCGCCTTTAATATTCTCGTTTAATATCCTGTCTCAGTGCTATACTGTGACCTAGTTCCATCATTTATTATTCCGCATTTATTATTCTCGTCAGAATATCCTGCTTGTGTGAATTTCACCGACTGGTTCCATATTTATTATTCCGCATTTATTATTCTCGCTGAGAATAACTTTTCTGCATGCGCCTCTCTCTATCGCATGCATGGTGATGTCTTTTGTTATTCCATTCTTTATTATTTTGTTGGAATAACCTGTCTATGTGGATTACCACATGCATGGTGAATGATCCTTTGTATTCATTCCTTATTAAATTGTGGAAACGATCTGTATACGTGGATTACTGCATGGCGGTGAAAATCCATTTGCAGTTTCATATATTCGTTATTATACTCAGTTGGTTAAAATGTTGACTTCTATACTCCATGAAATTAGTGGAATATTCTTGATATATGCACTTCATCCAATATCTTTTCATGGAAATATTTTTCTGAGGATTCTTGAATTTTACACCACAAAACAATATCTTGTTGACAATTGGGACGATATTGGTTCTTGGACAAACTAATTCGTGAACTTGTTTTATTGAATTCATATATCATTGTCATCATCCTCATGTTTATATTATGTTGAAAGTCATCTTTGGCTTACGTGCATAGATGGACTTAGTATGATTATGACCAGGGATCATTCGGTATAATTATGAACTGTGATGTTATAAGTGGTGTGGTAAAAGTCTTCAGTGGCCTGTAGTGCATTGATGGACAGTTTTTGGTATGATTATGACCAGGGATTTTTCGGTATAATCATGACAATTGATGATTTAATGAATATCCTTGGCCCGTAATACAGGGATGATTCGATGATAGGGATTATTTATTAAGCTGAGTCCCAGCGATAAAAGTGATGAAAAACTTTTTAAATCTTAAAAGATAGTAGATTTTATTCTCTACTTGACTCTTTTAATGGATTGTTTATTTCCGCTGCAATTTTAATCTAAAACTTGTTGTCTATTATATTCTATCAGTTGTTATACTGTTGAAGGCTAAGGATAATTTATTCTGCATTATCTTAGTCATAATATTTCTTACTGGGCTAGTTGAGCTCACCCTTTGCTTTCATTGTTCTCTTCAGGAAATGAGAACGTAGCAGGGACTAGTCGGGGAACAGAGTGACGGTCCTAGATGGTGTATTAGTAGTCCTCACTATTCTGTGAAATAGTGTAATAATAAATGTATTGAGGACTCCATTGTGATTGAATACTGTCTAGATGACAATATTCTTATTAGAACTCTCAGTATGTATTTTGTCGTATTTTACACGACTGTTGTATAATTAAGTTTGTATTTGAATTAAGTACCGTATATTTGGCGACTCAAGATGGGTGATGTATACCTAATTTTGGGGGCGTCACAATAACTGCGGTCAAGAGGGCCACATCTCGCCCAACTGCCCGAAACCAAAGAAGATCAGGGGATGTTTCGCTTGTGGATCAACGGAGCATCAGATAAAGGATTACCCAAAGAAGAGAAGTAGTGGAACTGGCGGAGGTCAGGGAGGAGCAAGCAAGTTAATGATTGGAGGACCCGCGCAACCCAACCGATCGACCGCCCGAACATTTAACATGACCATCCAAGATGCCGTAGCTGCAAAGAACGCGGTGTCAGGTACAATCCCAATCAATGATATAAATGCTTACGTATTATTTGATTCGGGTGCCACCTGTTCTTTTATATCTGAAGAATTTGCTAGTAAACTTAGTACACCCCGAGAACTATTAGAAAATCCTTTGAACATAGAAGTTACGAATAAGGAAGTGATCCCTGTAGAATACGTTTATCGAAATTATCGCGCAAACATTAGAGAACATGAACTGAGCGTAGACTTGATTCCTATTAGATTGGGAGAATTTGATGTGATATTGGGAATGGATTGGTTGTATAACCATGCAGCGAAAATTGATTGTCAAAATAAATGTGTAAACCTTCAGACTCCGAGTAAGTCTAAGGTAGTGTTTTATGGTAGCTCATCGCTTAAGCAATAGTGTTGCGTTACGATGATGCAGGCCAAGAAATTGTTAAGGAAAGGATGTGTAGGTTATCTAGCTTACATCGTTGATACTCGAAAGAAGGGAGTAGAAATTAAGGATATATCCGTAGTGAATGAATTTCAAGATGTGTTTTCGGATGATCTGCCTGTTCTTCCGCCAGACAGAGAAATTGAATTTTTAATAGACTTAGCACCAGGAACGACACCGATTTCGAAAGCTTCATATCGTATGGCGCCAGTAGAAATGAAATAATTGATGATACAATTACAAGAGTTGTTGGATAAGGGTTAAATTCGACCGAGTGTGTCTCCTTGGGGAGCACCAGTGTTATTCGTGAAGAAAAAGGACGGATCGATGAGGCTCTGTATAGATTATCGAGAATTGAATAGAGTAAAGATCAAGAACCGATATCCGCTACCTAGGATAGACGACTTGTTTGATCAGCTGAAGGGAGCAAGGTGTTTCTCGAAGATCAACCTACGAACAGGATATCATCAACTAAAAGTGAGGGATGAGAACATACCGAAGACTGCGTTTCGAACCCGTTATGGACACTACGAGTATTTGGTAATGTCATTTGGTTTGACTAATGCTCCGGCAGCATTCATGGACTTGATGAATCGAGTTTTCAAGCCATACTTAGATAAATTTGTGGTAGTTTTCATCGATGACATTTTGATCTACTCGAAGACAGAGGAAGAACACGGCGAACATCTAAAGATTGTTTTGGAGGCACTAAGGAAAGAGAAGATGTATGCGAAATTTTCTAAGTGTGAATTTTGGATGGAGAAGGTTCAATTCTTAGGCCACGTGGTGGATAAGAATGGAATCTCAATAGACCCCACAAAACGTCGAAGCAGTAAGTAATTGGGAACAACCGAGAACACCGACGGAGGTGAGGAGCTTTTTAGGGTTAGCTAGGTACTATCGAAGATTTATCCAAGATTTTTCTAAGATAGCAACCCCGTTGAATAATCTGATGAGGAAGACGGTGAAGTTTGTATGGACCGACAAATGTGAAGAGATTTTTCAAGAATTGAAGAAGAGACTGAGCGAAGCACCTATGTTATCATTACCAGACGATACGGGAAATTTTGTGGTGTTCAGTGATGCATCGCACAAGGACTTGGTACATGCAGTGTGCTTACGCAAAGACGAAAAGTTATCATGTATGCATCACGACAATTAAAGGACTACGAAAAAAATGATACCCTACTCATGACTTAGAGTTAGCGGCGAGTTTTTTTATGTTAAAGATATGGAGACATTATTTATATGGGGAAGTGTGAGATATACACAGACCACAAAAGTCTAAAATATATTTTCACACAGAAGAAGTTGAACATGCGGCAGAGAAGGTGGTTAGAATTAATCAAAGACTATGACTGCGATATTCTTTATCACCCGGGTAAGGCAAACGTGGTTGTCGATGCTCTGAGCAGGAAAGGAAGGGAGAAATTGTTTAATTTGACGACTCAAGAAGATTTGATAAAAGAGATGGAGAAATTGGAGATAGAAGTGAAAGGACCAGAGAATTCTAGAGAGAAGTTGTTTGTAATGGAAGCTCATTTGACATTGTTGGATAGAGTAAAGGAAGCACAAGAGAAAGATGAAGATTGTGAAAAGATCAGAAAGGGGATCACAGAAAATGAGGAAGAGAAATTCTGAATGGATAAAGACGGTATTTTGAGATTCAAAGGAAGAGTTTGGGTACCAACTGTAACCGAGCTAAGAGAAGAGATTTTTCACGAGGCACACAACACGACATATTCCGTTCATCCGGGAGGCACAAAGATGTACCGAGACTTAAGGCAACATTTTTGGTGGCCCAATCTGAAACGGGAAGTCGCAGAGTGCGTTAGTAGATGTTTGACTTGCCAATGCGTTAAAGAAGAGAATCAACGGCCGAGTGGTTTACTACAACCATTGGAAATACCGGAGTGGAAATGGGAGCATATTGTGATGGACTTCGTGGTAGGACTTCCAGTTACGCAGAAAGGTTATGATGCCATTTGGGTTATCGACTTACAAAGACCGCACATTTTCTACCGATCAAGATCTGTTACCATTTGAATCAGTTAGCGGGCCTATACATAAAGGAGATTGTCTCACGACATGGAGTACCGGTGTCAATTGTCTCTGATCGAGATCCGCGCTTCACTTTCAATTTTTGGAAGAGTTTGCAAGAGAGAATGGGAACGCAGTTGAGGTTGAGTAAGGCTTATCATCCTTAGACAGACGGACAAAGTGAGCAAACTATACAAATACTAGAAGACATGCTTAGAACTTGCGTGATGGACTTCAAGGGAAATTGGGACGACCACCTACCCTTAGTTGAATTTGCTTATAACAATAGTTACCATGCGAGTATCGGCATGCCACCATACGAAGCTCTTTACGGGAGGAAGTGCAGAACGCCATTATGTTGGGATGAAGTCGGAGAGCGACGAATACTTGGACCAGAGTTAGTACAACAGACCGCAGACGTGGTGACAGTGATAAGAGCCAGACTTGTAGCAGCTCAAGATCGCCAGAAGAAGTACGCAGATTTTCATCGACAAGACCGAGACTTCAGAGTCGGCAGTTTTGTTTTCTTGAAGTATCTCCATGGAAAGGAAAAATTTGTTTCGACAAGAAAGGAAAATTAAGTCCAAGGTTCATAGGACCGTTTGAGATACTGAAGCGAGTGGGCGAAGTGGCATACAAAGTTGCGTTACCACCCGAATTGGAGCACATCCACAACGTGTTCCATATTTCCGTGTTACGACCGTACAAGGCCGACTACAAGCATGTGATTTCTTACGAGCCCATTCAAGTAGAGAAGAACTTGGCGTATGAAGAAATTCCTGTCCAGATATTAGATAGGAAAGAGCAAACTTTGAGAAATAAAATTATATTTTCTGTAAAAGTACTTTGGCGTAACCACGATTTCGAGGAGGCAACGTCAAAGTTAGAGGATAGGATGATGAGGGACTATCCCCATCTATTCATGTAACCTTGTAGCAATTCTGGGATGAAATTTTTATAAGGGGGAGGATGTAATACCCGGGATTTTCCTAATATTATTAAATAAATATATTAATGGAAATGAGAATTTATTTGAATATAAATAATTTTGTGTTATGAGATGAGTTAACTCAATTATATTAAACTGAATAATTATAATAATTGAGGAAATCTGGAGTTTGCGATAAACTCGTGAAAGCCTTGTGTGGCACTGTGATGAGAAATGTTAATAATGAGATATATTAATTAACGAAAGATTTATTAAGTGAACAATTAATTAATTGTTAATTGTTGTTAATTGTTACCGTAAAATATTAATTGATAATGTGGGGATTATTATTATTGCAAGTAATATAATAATAATAAGCAACGTGCTCATAAATATAATAAGATTCATACTCATGTGATATTTAATCGTAAAGTATTAATCTATTATTGTGAATATTAATAATTGTATGGATTAATGAGAAACGAATTAATTAACATTATTATTAATTAATTGATGAGATAAGTAAAGTATTTACTTCTATGTGTGAGCATACAAATTAAAAAGTATAAAGTATAGTAACTAACTATATATTATGATGTGACTATGTTATATAAATTACATAGTAAGGTTTATTAAATTATATGAGCTACTTGGGAATTGCCTATGTGACAAGGAGAATGTGTGGACATTAAGATAAATGTACATGGATTATATGTGTGCAAATTACACTTATTACATTATGTGAACTACATTGGGACATTTTAATTACAACCTAAGCATGTATTATATAAATGCAACTTAGGTATATATTTATGATATGTGCAAAGTAAAATAAGTAGTGTGTGTGTGTATATATATATATATATATATATATATATATATACATATATCAATGTTGCTAGAATGCTGAGGGTTGTTGTGCCTTGTCCCATATTATCAGTCACACTTTTTTTCACGTGCATAGCATCATGAAACTAAAGTCTATTTCCTCAAACTCACAAACTCAGCTTGCTAGCTATCATCATGAAGGAGAATGGTTGATTGCTACAGCTTCACTATTTCACCAACTAATCCACCTACTACTCCTTAACCCCCGTGCAATTCACAAATCCCGTTGGTTCAATTTAATGGACAATTGTATTGTCTGGGTATGAATTCCTCTATAAATTGAACTCTCTCCCTCACAAACTCACTTGCTGAGATTTTTCTAAGTGTATAAGTAAGAGCTAGTATATATATCAGTGATAGCAATTGAGAGAGGTTTGATATAGCAGTACGTCCAATTCATTGATAGCAAAAGTATAATCTCATTCTTGATACTACAATTCTTGTTTTTCTGTCAAAGTTTAAGTTCTTGATTATACCAAATTGAATTATGTTTGGGTTATAGAACCCTTATATTGTTGTTTTATGGATAAACCTACATGTTAGAATTGCTAAATAAGCTTCCTAATTCTTCAATTCCATTTTATGTTTCCGTTTCTGAGATTTTCTGTGAAAACATCAAGTCTTGAATTAAGTTGGAAATTCACAAATTGGTGATTGAATAATGTTAATTAGTTATTATATATGCTATGTAGTGAGTTATAAGACTTATAGAATATGGGTATCTTGATCTTTGCTGTTAAATCATTAAAATAGGAAGTTTCGGGTTCGGATTTGGCCGCAGGAACTGAGCCTACATCATCGCTATACCAAGAAGACTGATTCGTCTACTAAGGAAATACTAATGCTCACTTTCCTCGCACCACCAAACCGGGTTACTCGTTAAGTCCAAGCCTCGGCCACTTTCTGATGCCATGATGCCAACTAACTTGTCATTGTTGTTGTCAGCCGCATGACGCCATTAATGCATGACAGCCCGTAAAATAAATTTATTTTATAAACGAGCGTTAGCATAAATGAAGCATGTTAGTATTCTAATTTTTGAGGCATGTTAATATGATGTAGAGATGCATGAAAGACCTATTAACGTATGTATATATTTTTCATAGTAACACATGAGCATGTTAGACCTCGTTATTAAACATTTCTAACAAAAATACAAGTTTTGAAGGTTGATATTGACATGTAAAGACATGATATACATTCTGATCTTACGAACATGTTAACATGACTTGACTACATACGATAAGAGCTTTGAAGTTTCCTTGAATGTATTGAATTGCATTGTTCAAGTTTAAAATGGTTTCGAAAGCAAACTTGGATATGTTTTCAAACCAAGTACATTTAGTATGAGTAGTTAAGTTCTTAGATGAAGAATGACATGTTTACATTCATTATGTCTCTAAGCATGACTCTTATATGTTTGATATAACGGTGGTAAACCAAGCATGGGTATAGGTATGTTTTAAAGTAATGAACAATGCTAGTTAAGAATAAATGATGTGGATAATCGCAAACATGTATATTACAATTGATATGACCTACTCACAAGTATCTATGTGTAAATTGAACGCAGAAGGGTTAAACGAGCATGAAAGTGTCCTTTAACGTATATATGCTACATGATATTATATGATGTTACTTGAATCCGATTTTGACGGTTAACTTATGGAAATGTTATAACTTGCTAAGATGAAATGTAATTAGTATTGATTGTGGTCTTATGTGATAATATGAGAGTGTGTTTGCTATTTGTAGTAGTCTCACATGATAGTAATAATGTATGAAGATGACTAACTTGAGAAGAGGAACGTTAAGGATAAATGTTATATTAATATGATATTATTTAACTGTATAACTAGGTCAAGAATTAGCTTATGTGATTATCGTATATATGAGATGAGATATGATGTTAAACTATATGACTAATGGATATCATATATACGTAACTATATCACGATAGGATTCGAAAAGTGTTGAATTACTTTACGTGGATAAACTACGCTTGAGGCAAGTACCGAACCCTACTTTTATTGTGCAGGTTTCCTAACTTACACTCTTTTACGGTGCAAGTATTATATCCTTGTATATTGCGAGGTGGTTTCTTAGTTAATTGTTTGAATTGTATACTTGAACTCTTATTTCATTAAAGCTATTATTCAGATTGAACTTGGTATTGTTCTTGAATATTGTGAAAGTGTCTATGCCACTCTATTCGGCTAGACTATATGCATGTTTATAAAAACTGTCCAAACCTTTTTATTGGTGCGAAAATCTTGAAAACTGAGTTGAACAACCCTTATGGTAAGGAGAGTGTTTATTTTTGGAAGTCCAACACACACGTGAATATTTCTGTGGTTATGCATAACATAGAGTATTGTAGACTGATCATCTATAGTACTTGATTCTTTTAGGTTATCAGTTTAATATTGGTAATTCTAGTAGATGTTCAATAGTCCTTAGTATTTTCGTCAAGATATAAATTGTTTTATCCAGTTGGATACGTTGATAGCCTTTGTGTGACGCCCCCAAAATAGGTATACATCACCCATCCTGAGTCGCCAGATATCACTCTATAAAAATCAAATACAAACTTTATTTATATAACTATTGAATTATTGTGCAGAGTACGACAACAGATAAGCTGTGAGTTTCAATACAAAATCTATGTAACTCTCATGGTGCCACGACCACCACACCTTACAAAGGTACTTTACATAAAAGTATAATCAAAAACTATTTTAGAAATTAAAATCTTTGGAAAGTACCCAAGGAAACCTTCATACATGGGAGGCCATGCGTCTAGGTTATGATAGATATCATATTTCCACAGAATTATCATTGGTTGACCCAATAGACCCCAAAGAAAAACGAGAAGATTACTATCATCTTCTATCCAATGGTGAGTCTTTTCTTGACAGATAACTATCTCCACTGTCTCCAAGTGGAAATTATATTTCAAATAAACTCCAAGATCATATAGGTAGTGCTCGTAGATATACTCAGCAAGTGGATGTGCACAACCCTGTCTTATGATAACACGAGTTTGTATGTCATTAGGCATCTCAGATGATATAGTGGCAAACCACCCTTCCAAAGTTGGGTTCGCCTCACCCTATTTGATTCACCAAATATAACTATTAAATGTCGTATAAAATACAACACACTTATCTAAAGTTCTCAATGAAATTATTTCCATACTATTTAGGGAGAACCTCAATGACTATAGTAACACCGCTCTAATCCCTCATTACCTCCGCTCACCCAAATACACTCTTATTACACGAAAGGAATTGTGAAGCAAAAGGGTGAGCACAACTAGCCCAGTAAAGAATATCACGACTAAAGATAATTAAATTATCAGTAGCCTTTGTCAATAATAAATCGTAGATTTATAACATATACGTAGATGATAAAACTTTTTCAACCATAGTTGCAATTTAACGAGCAATCCATTAAAAGAGTCAAATAGACCATCGATCTATTATCTTCTCCATGTTAAAAGTCCACCAATAATGTTTTATCCTCGTAACATCAATCAATAATTCCTCGCCCACAATCATATGAATAACACATAATCATAATTGTGATTCTGAATTCTTTTTTCGCTCCCGGGATGAAGATAATTTTCATCACCTATCTTCACCTGAAACATCAAAAATCATGGTTATACCAAATCACAATTCCTGCTCATAATCATACTAACAAATTCATCTTTGCACTACGGACCAAGGATATTCATTATATCACATCCATGAATTAATATTTCATTCTTTGAGACTCACCAATAATTAATCCACATCATCGAATCATCCTCGCACTTTTACTGGCCAAGGATTTTCATTAAATCACATCCATGAATTAATATTTCATTGCTGAGACTCAGCTCAATAATTAATCCACATCATCGAATCATCCCTGCACTACAGGCCAAGGATATTCGGTAATATCACGACCACGAATTATCTATGCACTACGGGCCAAAGATAATCGTGTTTTCATCAACGGTCCTGATCATGCCATAAAACAATTCATCTTTGCACTCTTGTCAAGAGAATCCATAGCCATAATCATTCCAAAAATCGTCCCATCAATGCACTACGCCAACGATGAGGATTTTTTCACATCATTTGTAACATTACAGTCATGATTATACCGAATAATCCCTGGTCATAATCATACCAAGTCCATCTATGCACTACAGGCCACAGATGACTTTCAACAAAATATAAACATGAGGATGATGACAATGATATAAGAATTCAATAAAACAAGTTCAAGAATTAATTTATCCAGGAGCTAATAATGTCCAAAATGTCAATATGATACTTCTTTGTAGAGTAAAATTCAAGAATGCTCAAAAGAATATTTCCATGAAAAGATACTGGATGAAGCACAAATATCAATGATATTCCACTAATTTCAGGAGTATAGAAGCTAAAACTTTAACCAACTTAGTATAATAGAATATATGAAACTGCAAATGGATTTTTGCCACCATGCGGTAATCCACTTAAACAGATCATTTCCACAATTTAATAAGGAATGAATACAAAGGATCATTCACCATGCATGTGATAATTCACATAGACAGGTTATTCCAACAAAATAATAAAGAATGGAATAACAACAGACATCACCATTTATACGGTAATCCGCGTATACAGGTTATTCCAACAGAATAATAAATAATGGAAGAACAACAGACTTCACCAGGTATACGGTAATCCGCGTTTACAGGTTATTCCAATAGAATAATAAATAATGGAAGAACTACAGATTTCAACAGGTATACGGTAATCCGCGTATACAGGTTATTCCAACAGAATAATAAAGAATGGAATAACAACAGACATCACCAGGTATACGATAATCCGCGTATACAGGTTATTCCAACAGAATAATAAATAACGGAAGAACAACAGACTTCACCGGTATATACGATAATCCACAGATATAGGTTATTCCAATGGAATAATAAATAATGGAAGAACAACAGACTTCACCAGTATACTAGAATCCACGATACTGAGTTATTCCAACAGTATAATAAAGAATGGAATAACAATGACATCACCGTGTATATGGTAATCCGCATATATAAGTTATTCCAACAGAATAATAAAGATTTTAAACCAGTCCTTGTAAAACACACGAATAGGATATTCCAAATGTAATAATAAAGACTAATAATATAAGGATTTCACCAAGTATAGGGTATCCACAGATACAAAGTTATGTATAGGGTATGCCTCGATATAAAAGTTATTCCAACAAAATAATAAAGAATGGAATAACATAAGGATTTCACCAAGTATGTGGTACGCCACGTATCAAAAGTTATGTATAGGGTATGCCTCAGATATAAAAGTTATTCCAACAGAATAATAAAGAATGGAATAACATAAGGATTTCACCAAGTACGAGGGTATCTGCAGATATAGGTTTATGTATAGGGTATGTCAGATATACAAAGTTATTCCAATAGAATAATAAAGAATGGAATAACCGAAGTTCTCTTCATGAATAAGAAAGAATAACACCCTTTACTATAATAATACTATCCCTTACCGTAAAAGAAACTGAAAATAGAAGTAGTGAAGTAGCAGAATACTCTTCTTCTTTCTCTCTATAATTTCTCTCTCTAGAGTTTCTGTGAATTCGTAAGAAAATAATGAAGGAATGAGCTTCTATTTATAGAAGAATGGAATGAATAGTAACTAATTCATGAACGGTCCTGATCGATTTATTTTTAAATGGACGGTCAGCATCGATTTACTATTAAAACTTAAAGCAATTCATTCCATACTTGATTCACTATTCTAACTTTTAAACCAAATGATCCATATTGATTCACTATTATAAATTTCCACCAAATGGTCCATATTGATTCATTCAACCAACTATCTAAAAAATTTAGCATATCTCCTCATGGAATAATATTGTACCCAAATACCCGAATGCACAATACTAGAGTAAATAGTAATCGAGTGAATAAGAATTCATGAATAATAATTCATGAATAGTAACTCGTGAATAGTAACTCGTAAATAGTAACTCATGAATAGTAACTCGTGAATAGTAACTTTGACACAAAAAGTGTCCCAAATACTCGAGTGAACAATACTAGAGTGAATAGTAATTTCGGTGAATAGTAACTTGTGAATAGTAACTCTGACACAAAAAGTGTCCAAAATACTCGAGTGAACAATACTAGAGTGAATAGTAATTTGGGTGAATAGTAACCCATGAATAGTAACTCGTGAATAGTAATTTCGATACAAAAAGTGTCCCAAATACTCTCCAGACATCAATTATTGATTTAACAATATAACAAATAATGCAGATGATACTGTGATAATAATCGAATCAATAATATGAGAGATATGATGCAGCAATTACTGTAGCAATAATGCAGTATAACTGAGTGACTTATCACATAAGCATCAATAATCAATACCGTGTACTACTATGCAACCACGCCAGACATCGTATTTTTACTACCGGTAGTTCAACAAAGATCAACCAGAAACCTCCGCCGTTATTTTCATAAAATATTTTTGTCGTTTCCTAACTACGACAATTCTTCTGTTGTGGGTCCACCAATGAATGTGCCGTCGTACGAATATTCCCCGACAAAAAGAATATTCCCCGACCAATCGAATATTTATAACAACATTCATTCTTTGTAAAATTTTCAAATACTACCCACAACTATAACATTATCTCAAATCCACACCTTAATGTTTAAAAAAAAATATTTTGAGAAATTTAAATCTTTATTTATAAAATCTGGGGCCTCTCACTTTGAAGTCATATATTTCTGTTGAACTATATTGAACTATCATTTCATATTCCAAGATTTGATTAGAGAATTGTTGATATTCGTTATTCATGATATTTTCCTGAAACCTTGAACTATCTTAAAGATTTTACGTCGATACTTCAAACTCGTGTTATAAAACTCTTCACCCTTGTTGTATATTACTTGGTGGGCAATTTGTGCTCATTCTTGATTATTTAAAACCTTTCAGTTAAGGCGAACAGAGAAGTGTCTCTGGGAAAGACAAGGTCAAGGGCAAGGCTACCGACTAGCTTGTTCCTTTATGTTTAAATTATTGTGTTGTATTAAGACTGTCTTTAGACTTGTTCAGCTGAAGTAGAATTATATAATAAGTCTTTATTCGATATTACTATGTAATCTATTAAGTATTGTAGGTTGCGAGACTTGGGGGAATAATTATAATAAATCATTGTAAATTATTCTATATTAGATCTTCCGCTGTGAATGTGTGATTTTAGTTATTATTGTATTACCATAAGAACGGGATGAACCAAATTCTAGTGACCAAGTGGCGGTCCTGGAATTTGGGGGCATCACAGGACGAGAGGCAGTTGATCTTGTCCAAGAAGTTGCAAGAAAATTAGGATGTTGTGGAGGTCCTACACCTTCAACGTAAAGAATTGGATGCACAATTGGTGTTGTTAATGGGTGGAAATGAGGTATCTTTAAGCCACAATCGGCGTCATGGACGTATCGCTAAGGAACCGATCCAGGACACATCATTCGGATGGCTCTCGACTTGAAATGAGCCGACGCGACAGTAGCAGCTCTTGGGAAAGGATTAGGCGACGAAGTCGATTTCTTGAAAGAAGTAGGCGTCAAAGCTGCTCTCGAAAAACAAGCACTGAAGGTAGAGGAAGGTCCGAACGGATAAGGCGGGTGGCCTCTTCATAACCTAGAGATCAAGATAGGCAAGAGCCATCCCCCGAGAGAAATGAGTCCGAGGCACTTGCCTTGAGGGTAGCATATCTAGAAAATAGGCTTGCGGCTCCCAATCAGGAAGAGACTTCGATTGACCCCACGTCACTATTTTCTCCGGAGATTGATCGGGTTCGGGCCGACCAAAATAAGAAGGCCCCGCACATAAAAAGCTATGATGGAACTGGAGATCTGTACTATCACAACCTGACATATGATCGGCTGATGAAATATTATGACTACTCTGATACCACCCAAGTGTCAGATGTTTATCATGACTTTAAGAAAGAAGGCTCGATAATGGATGACGATGGTGGTGCCGAACTCAATCTCTTCATGGAAGGAGCTCTGCGACAAATTTCATTGTCAGTTCAGGAGCAATAAAAGGAGGGGCAAACCGAAGACCTCTTTGATGCAGATAAGACAGTATTCAAACGAAACCTTGGGCCAGTACATGAAGAGATTCCGAGAGGCAGTTGGTGTAGTGACAGATCTGAACAGTCCTCAGGCCCTCGAATACTTTACCAGAGGGTTGGATGTGGTAAAGTTAAAAAATTTAGTGAAGGATATGATGTTCAATTCCCCGAAGGATCTAGCGGAGGCGTATGACAAGGACGAAAGGTTTCATTGCGGTTTAGAAGGCTATGGGGAGTCTAAAGTCGAACGCGTCTTCTAAAAAAAACCCAGAGATCCGGATAGAATAACTATCCCAGGTCAAACAATAACAATGTATCGACGGTCAACGGAAGAAAAGTTTTAATGGGGGTTCGGGAGGAGGATTTAACACCCTTATCGAACCGAGGAGTTAATAAGGTTTATACCTCCTTAACAAGGATCGGGTAACGATACTGGAGCAGATAAGAGATAAACCGTAATTTGAACCTTGCCCGAACAATATTCATCGGGAATGGGGGAATCTAAATATATATTGTAATTACCATCAGACTGTTAGGCACTCCACCGAGGTATATAGGAATCTAAAGAATCTGATCAAAAAAAATGTGCAGAGTGGGGAGTTGGTTCAGTACGTGATTGGTCGAGAGGGTTCGGGAAAAATGACGAACAATAACAACATTGAGCAGAACCCTTAGCCACAATTCAAACAGACATAGACAGCTCAGCGAGTAGTGGATGTAATAACAGGTGGTTCGATTGGAAAGATGACTGGAAAGAAGAGACATGGGGTGTTGGATTCAATTCTAACAGTATCTGAGCAATCTGCCAAGAGGGATCGGTTGTACCCTGACATGGTAATTTTTTTCACCGATGAAGATTACCCATTGGAGCCTATGGAACAGTATGAAGGGGCTTTAGCTATTACTGCACAGGTCGACTTGATGGACATGAAGCGAATCATAATCGACAATGACTCCTCGGTCGACATATTATATATCCATGCTTATCAGAGGCTTGATTTGGAAGGGAGAAAGATGGAGGTCGGATAAGAGCTTCCGTTGTATGGATTTAATAATGATCTGGTTCGGGTAGCTAGAACAATCGAGCTGCCAATCATCTTCAGAACGACCCCTCAACGGGTGGAGATTAATGTCAGGTTCTTTGTGGTATATGTGGATTCGGCGGCGTATAATGCTATTCTGGGAAGGCTAACATTGATAGCACTGCAGGCGATGACCTCTATTTCCCACTTTAAGTTGAAATTCCCTACACCAAACGGAGTTGGCGAAGTCAAGGGAGACCTGGATATGGCTCGGAGGAGCTATAGGAACTCCTTGATATCATTTGGGGTCTGAGTCAACAAGCAGAGGCAAACAATGGCGATCGAGGTGGAACCATATCGAAAGGATTACAGAACCCCTCGCTTTTACCAAATAAAAGATAAAAGATATCGAGCTAATTCCCAAAAATAAGGACAAGATAATAAAATATATCGAATCGGGTTTGTAGGAACCTTTTGATTTGGGTTGATCGAGTTGCTTTGGGCATATGCAAATATTTTACTTGGGTACCTAGTGATATACCGAGAATTGATGAGTCCATTCTGCGCACAAACGAATGTAGACCTTGCCAGGAAACCGAAAGAGGAGGATCTTTGCCCCGGAGAGGCAGAAGATCATCGAGGATAAGGTGGCTAAGTCATTAATGCAATGCATTTCATCTTTGAGATTGATTATCCTGAGTGGTTGGCAAACGTGGTACTGGTTCGAAAGCAGAACGGGAAGTGGAGGATTTGCATTGACTATATTGATTTGAATAAGGCGTTCCTGAAGTACTTCTATCCGCTTCCACACATTGACCAACTAATTAATACTATATCGGGGTATGCTCTACTCAGTTTGATGGATGCTTTTTCGGGATACAATCAAATTTCGATGCATAAAAAGGATATCCCAAAGACGAATTTTATCACGCATCGGGCAATCTACGTTTACAGGAAGATGGCATTCGGACTGCTGAATGCCGGTGATACTTACCAGAAAATGATGAACTATGTGTTTCAAAAGCAGTTGGGTCGAAGCATGGAAGTGTATGTAGACGACATGATCATCAAATGTTTATTAGTTCAGGAACATCTAGATGACTTAGAGGATTGCTTCCAAACTGTTCGACACTACAATATCAGGTTTAATCCGATGAAGTGCACTTTTGGCCTCAGTTCGGGAAAATTGCTCGGTTATCTGGTTAGCAAGCATGGAATCGAAGAAAATCCAGAGAAAATTAAGGCGATACTGGATATAAAGTCCCCTCACTCTTTTAAGGATGTTCAGCATTTAACGGAGCGAATTGCAGCGTTAAGGAGATTCATGTCCAGGTCGGCGGAAAGATGTTTGACTTTTTTCGATACATTGAAGGGGCCGAAGAACGAGAAAACTTTTCAGTTAACTTCGGAGTGTGAGGATGCTTTTCAAGGAATTAAAAAGTATTTATCTTCGGCACCTCTACTGATGAAGTTGGTTCCTTCGAAACCTTTATATTTATACCTGACATCAAGTTCGTTAGCGGTTGAAGCAGTGTTTGTGACGAATGAGAATTTTATAATTTAATTTTAATATTTATTGAATTAAATAAATATTTTTCGATGATTTAATTATTGGATTAAATAATTATTTGATGCAATTGTGGTAGATTAATTTAATTATATGTGTTACATTTATTAAATTAATGTAAAAAATTTTTATTATCAAAGTATGTGATTATGTGAACTTATTGTATTAAAAGAAATATTTAATAAGCATATTGGTATTTTAATTAATTTAATTATTAATTAGAGATTTAATAAATTGACATTATTTATTAATGAGATATTTAATTATGTGACTATGTGAATTTATGAGAAATTATTATATTTTATTTATAATAAATTAAATAAGATATGAGTTTATTTTATAAAGGAGTGTGACATTAATTAAACTATATGATAAAGGTTTTATTTAATTAAATGAGATTAAGTCTTTTGAAGCTAGCCAAACAAGACCCTAAGAGGAGTTGGTGCAGCTTAACTCCATGATTGGGCCAATGACCACTCTGCTACTTCGATTATCTCGATCATTATATACGACGTCTTCTTTTTTTTCATTTTCATTTTTGCCTAAGTCTAAGAAATATTCAGAGAGAGTCTGAGAATTTCCAAGGAGAATTAAGATACTGTGGAAGAGAATTGAGAGTGAGGAAACTAAGCCTACTAATTATATTCTACAGGGTAATCTCCTCCTTCCCAAATTCTACTTTACGTACTTAGTTTTCATAAAATGGGTTTCATAGTTTTTGGCTTTCAAAACCTCTGTTATGTTTCTGTAATTGAGAAATTGTGCTATTATATGGATATATATAATAATAAGAGTAGCATAACATGTTTTATATATATATTGCATGATTCCATATCATCAGTTTCATACTATTACATCGTATATAATTTCTACAAAATTACAGAGTTTGGGTTTTAGCCTTAAGGCCTTATACGTGGTTTTAGTATGTCAAACATAAATGTTTTCATAAAATTTACACTTGTATGATGTTATGCATGTTGATACGAAGAGACCAAAGTTTAAATAAACGGATTCGGTGTTATAACGAATCCGTAGTGACAATTTTCATGTTTTATTTTCAAAACCTCCAAGAACATCAAAGTCAGTAAAATTCACATGTTTTAAATCAGTTATTAAGTGTTTAGATGGGTTAAAATCACTCTATAGAGGTTGGGTAATGATTATATGTGAATATTAACATGTGGGTATGTTAAATTAGTGAATTTAATGACCATGAAATGTGTAATTCGCCAAACTCTGTGTTCTTCGCGAACTAGAAAGCGAGATCTGAGTCTCATGCATGCCAGCGCCAACTCCAGAATCTGAAGTCCCGTCTCAGAGCGCATTAAGACTCAATCATGGCACAGCATACGCAATGCTGTGCATGTGTAAGTGTTACCATGTTCAATAATGAATGGGTCATGTCTGACAATACATAAGAAATACCACTCTCCAAAATTCGAAATATAAATTTTAAAATGTCTAAGTCTAACAATGTGTTAGTAAATTTATGTAATGAACATGTAAACATGTTAGAAGTATAATGTGATGATAAAATAGATGTTTAACATGTAAATAACATAATTACATGTGGATTGAATTAATAAATATATAATTAGATTATTACTTATGAAGTGATATTATGTGACGCTTAATGTGATAAATTGATTAAGTATAGTCAATAATTAAAGTAGACAAAAAGAAGAGTTTATGATGACTAGTTAAGTATAATTAATCGGCATTGTGAATGTGAATGGTATGTAGGATTAAATTCAAAGATCGAGTTTAATTAAAGTGTAATCTACGATGCGAGGCAAGTTTCTAAACTTAAACTCTTAAATTTGAGCAAGTTTCTTAACTCTACTTGTCATTATTGTTCAAGATTATTGTTTACCTTGAGTAATTATCATTACTTTTATTCAAGTTCAAATTATTATATTAAAGATTGATTATCTTTCAAAGCATGATTCAGCTTATACAATAATTATCCTATTGTATACTTTTGAGATTATTATTCAAATCGAATATCAATTATTGTTGAACCTTATTAGACTAGTGAACCTTATTGATTCAATTAGTCCATAGTTAATGAGAGTTCTAAATTTTAGAACCCTTGATGAATTATCTAAACCAAACTTCCTTTGGTGCGGACTCGAATGTCAAACTGAGATGAACAACCCTGTAAAGGGATTTACTTATGCGTTAGCGTTAAGATATTGTGCACAATATGGTACTAAGGGCTGATCCCCCTAAGTACGAGAAGAAAGGTCCATAGTCTTATGACTGTTAAAGGTTTCAAGTATAACCCTTGTTAACCTAGGACATAGTTCAAGGTCTTATGACCCTCAGAATTCTTTTGATTCTTGTTATTTATTCTTGATTCAAAAGTTGAGCTTTTATTCAGATATCTTTGATTATTCGCATGTTATTATACTGTTGTTTCATTATTATACTGGTGGGTAATAGTGCTCACTCTTGCTTAATAATAACATTGCAGTTAAGAATGAAAGAAGTGATGAACCTTCCACTAGTAAGGGCAAGGGAAAAGTTAGAAAGTGATGAAGACTTGTTATTTATTGATGATGTATTTATGTTTAAATGATGTTGTTAAGACTTATCATTTATGATTCCGCACAGATGTTTTAAGGTTAGTTTAACCTGGGATTTTATTATTATTATTTAGATGTTGTAACCCTTAAGGGGAAGATTTTATTCTATCTATTGCATGGTTTGCATTTATTATGGGTAGATAGATAGATGATATTTGTACAGTGAACACCAAATCCCGTGGAATCGAAGTACCTGAATTTGGGGGTGTCACAGTGTTGATTCAGGAGATCGGGGAAAAATGCAGTTCCCCATTTATTATATTAATCATGCCTTCGGATGCGAGACTAGATATCCTAACTTCGAAAAGTTTGTTTATGCCTTGATAATAATCGATTGAAAGCTTGACATTATTTTTGGGAAGATTGATAGTAGTGTATCTGATTAGCCTTTAAAAAAGATATTGAACAAACCGGACATATCAGGATGGCTTGCAGCTTGGGTTATGGAATTGACACAGTTTACTTTGGAATACCATCCTCGAACGATGATTAAAGGTCGGCCTTGGCTGACTTTATAGTGGAATGCTCTTTCTCTAAACCCGACTCCGTTGATCAGACGGAAGTGGTGGCAGGCCGGTCTCGGAGGTTCGACAAGTTTAGACTTTATGGACGTTGTATGTGGATATGTCATCGACGTCAGATGTTAGTGGAACTCGAGTGATTTTAACAAGTCCAGAGGGGTTCAAGGTGCAACGGGCTATCCGATTTAGGTTTAAGGTGACCAACAACGAGGCCGAGTATGAAGTAATTTTGGCTGGGTTGCGTTTGGCTAAGAGTTTGGAAGTGCAGAGGCTGATCATCTTTAGTGATTCCCAGTTGGTGGTCAAACAAATATCGGGAGAGTATGAGGCCCCAGGGACAAGAATGTCTAAGTATCTAGTCGAAGTAAAGGACCAGCTCCATTATTTCAACCTTTATACCTTCCAAGGAGTGGATCGGTCAAACAATACTATTGTCAATGCCCTGTCTAAATTAGCTACTACAGAAGCAAGTTCTTTTTGGGGATCAGTATATTTGGAGGTGTTGAATGTTCCGAGTGTTCAGAGGTTGGAAGTGATGGTATTGGAACGTTTGGATTGATGGCTTACACCTTACATAGACTATCTTGTGGATGGCGTGTTACGTACCTTCAGATCAGATGCTAGCGAAGAAGATAAAGTATAGGTGTGACGACTCGAGAAATCGGATAGCCTTGTAATTAGGTTTTTCTGAAAATGTAACTATCGAGGATTGAAATTAGCATTGTAACTAAGGTTTTTGAATATTATTGAATAAAATGAAGTTTTATGAATCTTATTACGTGCTATATGTTTAAAGGTTGTATTATGACCTAAGAGTGTGTTTATGTGTAAGAATTTACGAACTTGGGTTTCGTAGACGAAAATAAAATTTTTCTGAGAAAAAGACGTAAAAACACTATTCACCCTAAAAAGGCTTTCACGTTTTTCGAACTTTCGAATGATGCCATAGCGTTTATATGATGTCACGAGACATAATATCAAATAAAATTAATAAAAGAAAAACATAGTTTTTCAGACTATCGAACGAATTTCGAAAGTTAACTAAAGACTGATTTAATTACTAATCCTTCGGGCTTTGTTATCGGGAGCCCAATGGAAGTTAATGTAGGAGGCCCAATGATGATTCAATCAAGGCCGAAATAAAGTGTAATGGAGGCGCGAAGAATGGCCTAAAACATTATCAAATCAAAGCCCAACCTAAATGGATCCAACTGGGTCAACCATGGGTCACATGGGTGGGGCAACCCATATGGGGCCCCTCATGGAGGGAGTTGATTGCCAAGGCGAGGATGGTGTGAAAGCTTCTTGGAGAAGCTTTGCCAAGATTATCCAAGAAGCTAAGCCTACATTAATGCTAAAAACCCGAAAAGTCCAAGTGTGTTGATGTTGACTTAACCTAGGTTAGTTTAATTGCTTTATGGTTGAGTTAGCCAAAGGTTGGTTAGTGAGAAGTTAGAAGTATTGGGACGAGGAGCCCCGAGTGCCTAGGGAGAAAAAGCCCCAAGACATCTATACCGTTTGGGAGTGGCTGGTACCGAGGGAGCCATCCCCATTGATTACTGTTGAAGGCCAAGAGTATGTGCCTTAATCAGGTCCGAAGGAAGAACCTGAAGAGTAAGAGATAGAGGATGAGGAGGAAGAGATTCCTGAGGAGTTACCACTTACTTCAAATGAAGCTGAGATGTTTGATGAGTTGTATGACCGCAACATAGAGTTGCATGACAAAGTTGAGGAGTTAAAGGAGTTAGCTGTTGAGAGCTAAGCTACGTTAGTTCAGAAAGATGCCACTATTCAGGAACTTACCGCACGAGTTGCAGAGATGGAGCAAAAATTAACACAGTCAGAGTTTCGAAGGGGTGAGGCTGTGGCTGAAAAAGAGAATGCACATGATAATCTTAGAGAGGAATCAGTAAAGCGTGACAGAGCTGAATACGCGTGGTGGAGAGCCACTAAACGCGTGGAGCGCGTTGAAGGGGAAGTACGGTCAAAGAAAGCCAAAATTGACAAAATAGAGTATGTTTTTCAAACAACGATGGGTAGGGCTCAGGATCGAGTCTACCCTTACCCAACATAATTTGAGGATTTTCCATGATACATGATGGATCGCAGGACGATGATTCACATCATGGAACAAGAACGTGATGAGGTTGTGCGACGAGGAATGTCCTTATAGGTCATAGGAAGAGTAGTAATATTACATATATATAATTAAGAGAGTTAGTAGGATAAGCTAACATGATGTAAATCCCTATTTTCTATATGAATAATGGGATATGATGATGAGGTGATGCTGGAGATTTAATATGTCAGGATAGATGATGTAAATAGCAGTTTTGCTATCTTATTATGTTTTAAATTAGTGAATAAATAAAATACAAGAGTTTATTACTAATGTCATGTGTTATTTAGAAATGTTTAAGTTAAGTCTTAACTCTCCAAATAAATGAGTAATGATCTAATAACATGCATTCTAAAATAGAAAGATGTCACCAAGAAGAAGGTCAACACGTCAGCAGACCCCTGAGGGATCGACAAACAATAACGGTGAAGCTAATGTTAACCTAGTGCAGCAGTTGGTAAATTTGCTAACTGAAGCATTTGCAAACGACCCCCAAGCTCAGGCTACAACTTTTAAATATTTCAAAGCTGTTGGACCCCCGAAATTTATGGGATCTATAAATCTGGTTGAAGCTCAAACCTGGATCATGGAAATGGAGAAAATGTTTAACGTTGTGAGAGTTAACGATGACCAAAAGAATGCTTTTACGACTTTCATGCTAAAAGCAGAAGCAAGTTACTGGTGGCAGGCAAACAAGAGTCGAGGTGGTAAGGGAGTAATTCCTTGGGATAGGTTTAAGGAAATATTTTTCGAGATGTATTTTTCGTCAAGTTCTCAGAACGAGTTGGAGGTACAGTTTTTGGAGTTAAAATAAGGAACCGTGACGATGCCCGAGTATGCTGCAAAATTTAACGAGTTGGCGAGGTTTTCGCCGTATCAAGTCAGCACAGATGAAAGAAAAGCGAGAAGGTTTGAGCGGGGACTGAAACCCTGGCTGTATAGTCGGGTCTCGATGTTTCAGTTAAATTCATTTACAACCGTGTTGGAGAAGGCGCATATCGCAGAGGGAGGGAGTGATGCCCTGTCTGTGACGCCCCCAAAATAGGTCCATTCCATCCAACCCATTCTGAGTCGCCAAATATATGGTACGGAAAAACAACTACAACTTTATTACAACAATTGTTGTGCAAAAATACAATACAACAACACATATCTTTGTGAGTTTGGATACAAATATATACCAACTATAAGACGTCACAATGACACCTTACATAAAGGTATAGTCAAAAACTGCTTTTAGAAATTAGAATCTTTGGGAAGTGCTCAAGAAACCTTCATACATGGGAGGCCATGCTTTTAGGTTATGGTAGATATCATATGGCCACGAATTATCCTTGGTTGATCTAATAAACCCCAAAGAAAAATGAGAAGATTACTATCATATTCTTCCCAATGGTGAGTCTTCTCTTGACATGTCATTATCTCCACTTTGCTCTAATTGGGTATTATACTCCAAACAAACACCAAGATTATATAGGTAGTGCTTGTAAATATACTCAAAGAAGTGGATGAGCACAACTATGTCTTATGATAACATGAGTTTGTATGTCATTAGACATCTTGTATGATAGTGACAAAACACCCTTCCAAAGTTAAATTCACCTCACCTCAACATCTATAAACCACCATTCTATTCCTCGCTATTCCCCGCCGACCCAAATACACTTTTATTACACGAAAGGAATTGTGAAACAAAAGGGTGAGCACAACTAGCTCAATAAAGAATATTATGACTAAAGATAAATAAATTATCAATAGTCTTCATCAAGTAATGAATCGAGATTTAGAACATATGGTAGATGATAAAACTTTTCAACCATAGTTACGGCAATGGAATGAGCAATTCATTAGAAGAGTCAAATAGACCATAAAATCTATTATCTTCTCCATGTTAAAAGTCCACCAAAGAATGTTTTATCCTGTAACATCAATCAACAATTCATGTCCACAATCACATGTATAACTCATAATCATAATTGTAGTTCTAAATTCCTCTTCTCATCCAGACGGAGATAATTTCATCACCGCCTTTACCAAACATCAAAGATCATGGTTATACCAAATCACGCCTCGCTCATAATCATACTAATAAATTCATCTTTGCACCACGGCCAAAGATATTCATCAACAGCTTCATCTTTACACTACAAAAGCTAAAGATATTCAACAACGAATCATCTTTGCATTCTGAGCCAAAGATATTCATCAATAATTCATCTTTGCACTACAAAGCTAAAGATATTCAACAACAGTCATCTTTTGCATTACACGAGCCAAAGATATTCATCAATAATTCATCTTTGCACTACAAAGCAAAGATATTCAACAACATGTCATCTTTGCACTACTAGCCAAAGATATTCATATATCAAATAAATACATAATTATTTGAAGTTATATAACAATAATTATAACCATGTTGATCGATTCACCTTTGCACTTAAGCTAAAAATATTCAATTGTAAATTAAATGGTCATGATCATACCACCAACAATTCAACTTTTGCACTTCTCGGCCAAAGAGAACCTATAGTCACGATCATACCAATAATCTACCCATCTTTACACTCAAGTCAAAGAGAAATATCATCATTAGGGTTATAAGAATGTTATATAAAATAATATAATCAAAACATGGTTTTAATTTCAAAAGTAAGATTCATAAATCAACGATAATTTGGTCGGGAAAAGAAACCAATTTGTCGTGAATAGTACCGTCAGATTCGACATAGTACCGTGATATGCGCATATCGTAAGAATTCTCGACAATAAAAAGATAAAGTTTCATAATAAAATTCATATCCATATTTATAACACCTTAATCCAAATGTTATAAATCACTTAGAAATCTCATAATCTAATATTATTAATATTACAATAATATTTTAATCATTTTTAAAACTTATAAATAATTTAATTAAATTGTTTACACTTTACTAATTAATGCATTTAATCATCATAAAATGCCAAACTCATAAGATTTCATCATCATTAACCAAAACCTTCATAAAAATCTGCATATACCTCATATATGATTCTCAAGCCAATAAATCATATTTTCCAATTTTTTTACTTCACATAACATATTTAATTCATTTACTCATAACTAGAACATTTTCATGAAAAATACCAAATCAGTTCCAAAAATATTTTTTTCCTGGGATTTAGCATAACATAGTCCCATATTGAACATATATTTTTCTCTAAATTTTAAAAATTCATTTACTATTTTTCATATGGCCAAAACCACCGAATATTTAAACATTTATCATAAATTATACTTTTGACCAAAAATTCTGAAATTTACACGGTATACTGATATTATATAGATGTACTCCCAATAAAAATTTCATCAATTTTGGAGTTAATCACAAGGAGTTATAAATAGTTACTTTTAAAATAGTCTTTTCTCATAAAATCCATAACTCCTAATCTATACATCCAAAAATCGCCATTTTGGACACACTCTACAAAAACTCATCAAAATATCATTTCAAATTTTTCAGAATTTTTGAAGATTTAAAAAATTTCGAAACTAAAAACATAATAACCCTTAAAATCCCTTACTATCCCTTACCTCAAAAGAAGAAGATTACATTTGGAATAACAATTGAATCGAACTTGCACCGTATAGAAATACTCAAAGTATACTCAAAATACTCACAAGAATACGCTCGATAATATAGAGAGAAAACTTCAGCTTTACGGTGTGATTTTCAATTCTAACCCAAGACCCTATTTATAGGAAAATGCTTAGAACACCAAAGCGTAAAATTTAATAAAATATTAATATATATTATAAATTTCCTTAGCCCATCTTTGAAGATCTGATTTTAGCAATTAATATCACATGTTAGCCCACTTACATGCAAAAAAACGTTTTTCTTTAAAATAATAATTAAAACTTCCAAAATCAATTATTTGAGACTACTAACTTCAATAATTCACAATAAATAGCCCTTTTATCAGAAAATTCGAATCTCGTGAGTTTTTATAGGAAATTCAATTCTCTACAACTTTGCGTAAGAAAGTTTTTCCGAATTCCAAACAAAAATTGACCTGAAATCCACAAACGGGCAATTTTACAAAAGATAATCAAATTTCAATCAATAAATGGGGTCCAATGACATGTTTAACATGTTTTAAACATTTATTGCAACAAAAATACTCTTCCTCCTCAGATACTCATATATCCCACATTCGTTGTAAAATATCACCATTATTATATTATTAAAATATAATAATATATTTAAATGAATTATTTTATCGTAAAAAGATAAAATTTTAATTTTCAATAATTGTCACATTAAAAATTTTCTCCATCTATATCCACATAAAATCAATATTTTCCTCATCATATGAATCAATAATTAATTATTCACAAATAATATTACGAGAATCACAATATTGACAACCAGTGCGCTTCTGCAGGAAAGAGGGGCTTTCCAATAAGAATTTCTCCTTCTTGTAGCCTTGATTAGATGACCAAACCTCTCCTTAGATGTAACTTTCTAGACATTGCCAATAATGTTATCTAATAATATTATTCAGATAATATGAATTATTGCTTCGATAATGAAAAATATTGTGTAATGACAATTATCAAACAACAAAGAATATAAAATATCAACGCAAAGAATTATTAAATCAATAAAATACCGAAACAAAGAATTATCGTAACCATTATTGAGTAGTGCCTTCTTACAAAAAAATTATCATGCTTCATGAATAGTACTCGTGAATAGTAACTCGTGAATAGTAACTCATAAATAGTAACTCGTGAATAGTAACTCATGAATAAGAATCGTGAATAAGAACTCGTGAATAAGAACTCATGAATAGTAATTAAAAAATTGAATACTTTTATTTCATAAAATTCGGGTCTTACAATCGTCAAAGTACAATCAAGAGCGTAAGAAAAAAATGAGAACGAGAACAAGGTAGGAGGTAGCCAAAGCGCAATAACCAGAAGAGGAAGTGGAATGACAACGTATATGTTGGAAATCAGCAAGGAAGCCGTAAGAAAAGATTGAAGCTTGTCTTACTTGTGGAAAAAATCATTTGGGGAGTCTGTATGAATGGGAAGAAGGTGTGCTACAATTGTGGACAAGAAGGTCGCATTGCAACCAACCCGCTTACTAGTCTAAAGAAAGGTGCTTGTTTTACTTGCAGGTTAAAGGATCACTTGGCTCGTGATTGTTCTAAAAAAGCAACAGGAGGATGAAGCGGAGGTAGGGGAAATAACAGCGGTGGTAATCTAACAATCGCTAGGCCAGTGCCATCAAATCGACCAATTACCCATTCAACATTCAACACGACAAAGGATGTTGTGCAATCAAAGGATGTGGTGTCAGATATCATTCTGATCAATGATATAAATGTTTATGTGTTATTTGATTCGGGTGCTACTTGTTCATTTATATCCGATGATTTTTGCTAAGAAATTAGATTTACCTCAAAAAGAGTTAAACTACCCTCTGAACATAGAAATTGCGAATAGGGAGGTGATTCGTGTTAGGTTTGTATATAAGAATTGTTGTGTAGATATTAAGGGTCATATAATGTCGGTAAACCTGATTCCAATTTGCCTTGGGGAATTTGATGTGATCTTAGGAATGGATTGGTTATTTAACCATGGGGCGATAATTGATTGCTAGAAAAAGTGTGTAAACCTTATGACCCAGTCAAAGGTAGTATTTTACGGTAGCAAGTCGCTTAGACAAGCAAGATATCTAACGATGATGCATGCCAAAAAGTTGTTGAGACAAGGTTGTGTAGGATATTTAGCCTATATAGTTGACACCACAAAAAAGAGTGAGGCAAAGTTGGATGAGATACCGATCGTTAGAGATTTTATGGACGTGTTTCTAGATGATTTGCTCGGACTTCCACCAAATAGGGAAATCAAATTAAGTGATTGATTTAGTTACGAACCGCCTTATATCGAAGGCCCCGCATCGAATGGCTCGGTGGAGATGAAGGAGTTAATGGTGCAATTCTGCAAGAGTTCTTGGACAAAAGTATATTCAAATTAACGTTTACGCCATGGGGGAGCGCCGGTATTATTCGTTAAGAAAAAGGATGGATCGATGCGACTCTGCATTGATTATAGGGAGTTGAATAAAGTCACTATTAAGAATAGATACCCGCTACCCAAGATCGATGATTTGTTCGATCAGTTAAAAGGAGCTATGTATTTCTCGAAAATAGACTTGAGAAGTAGATATCATCAGTTGAAGGTGAGGAGGGAGGATATACCAAAAACGAGATTCAGAACTCGGTATGGTCATTATGAGTTTTTGGTAATGTCATTTGGTTTAACTAATGCACCTGCAGCATTTATGGACCTAATGAATAGGGCGTTTAAGCCATTTTTAGATAAATTTGTTGTGGTGTTCATAGATGACATTTTGGTATATTCCAAAACCCAAGAAGAGCATGTGGAAAATTTGAGAGTGACCTTGGAGGCGTTAAGGAGAGAGAAGCTGTATGCGAAGTTTTCAAAATGTGAATTCTAGTTGGAGCATGCACAGTTTCTTGGGCACGTGATTGACAAAGATAGAATTTCGGTGGATCCATCAAAGGTAGAATCTTTGATGAATAAGAATCAGCCGAAGACATCCTCGAAAGTAAGGATTTTCTTGGGATTAGCAGGTTATTATCGTCATTTTATTCAGGATTTCTCTAGAATCGCCACTCCGTTGACGAATTTGACAAGGAAATCAATGAAGTTCGTTTGGACGGAGAAGTGCAAAGAAAGTTTTCAAGAATTGAAGAAGAGGCTAAGTGCGAAACCTGTGTTGTCTCTACCAGAAGATACAGGGAATTTATTGGTGTATAGCGACACATCGCATAAAGGACTTGACTCTGTGCTTATGCAAAATGACAAGGTCATTGCGTATGCATTGCGAAAATTGAAAGATTATGAAAAGGGGTATCTGACCCACGATTTGGAGTTAGCTGCTGTGGTATTTGCCTTGAAAATTTGGAGGCACTATCTTTATGGGGATAAGTGTGAGATATATACGGACCATAAGAGTCTGAAATATATTTATACATAGAAGGATTTGAATATGCGTCAGAGGCGATGGTTAGAGTTGATCAAAGATTACGACTTTGAAATCCTATACCATCCGGGGAAGGCGAATATGGTTACCAATGCCTTAAGCAGGAAGGGTCAGGAGAAATTATCTTTATTAACTGCTCAGGAGGACCTAATAGCAGAAATGGCTAAGTTGGAGTTAAAGATAAAATATTCAAAGGAGGCAAAGGAAAAACTATTCCAGATGGAAACTCGTCCAACCTTGGTAGACCAGGTAAAGGAAGCACAACTCCGTGAAGTGTGAGAAGATAAGAAGCGAGTGTCCAAGGGGATGATATCAAGTTCAAAGTTGACACTGAAGGGTTGTTGAGATTTGAAGGAAGAATCTGGGTTCCACCGGTACCGAAAGTCAGAGAGGAAATTTTGAATGAGGCTCATAGCTCAAGGTATTCAATTCACCCGGGAAGTACGAAAATGTATCAGGATCTTCAACAGCACTTTTGGTGGCCGAATATGAAAAGAGAGGTTGCTGAATGTGTTGCAAAGTGCTTAACGTGTCAGAAAGTTAAAGCAAAATATCAAAGACCAAGTGGGTTGTTACAACCATTAGAAATACCAGAGTGGAAATGGGAGCATATTACAATGAATTTTGTGGTAGGTCTTCCAACTACTCAGAAAGGCTATGACGTGATACAGGTTATCGTGGATCGACTGACATAATCAGCACATTTCTTGCCGATCAAAATTAGGTTTAATATAGATCAGTTGGCAAAATTATATATCAAGGAGGTTATTTTAAGGCATGGTGTTCCAGTGTATTGTGTTGGACCGAGATCCACGATTCACATCCAAATTCTGGAGAAGTTTACAATAGTATATGGGAACGCAGTTAAGAATGAGCACAGCATATCATCCTCAAACTGATGGCCAAAGTGAAAGAACAATCCAAACATTAAAAGATATGTTAAGAGCTTATGTCATGGATTTTAAAGGCAATTGGGATGACCATTTACCTTTGGTCGAGTTTGCATATAATAACAACTATCATGGAAGTATTGGCATGCTGTCTTACGAAGTGTTGTACGGAAGGAAGTGCAAAACCCCATTATATTGGGATGAGGTTGGTGAAAGGTAACTACTGTGAGACCCCGATTTTATGAAATAAAGTTTATTTTTCTCTATGATTATTTAAGTGTTTAATTGATAAATGTTAGATTTAAATATGAACAGTATGATGAGAAATATTCTTCTTGTTGGGGAATATTCATTCTGTCGGGGAATATTCGTTTTATCGGGATTATTATATTCGGTAAAGTACGACGGCGCCGGAATAATCAATTATTTGTGGTCCCACAGCGAAATAACTGTCAGTTATAGAAAATGACAGATATAACTTTTTTAAAGATTGGCGGCTAAACAGTTACCGTTAACTGTTGAAATACCCGGTTATAAAAAATAGTAAAACGCGTTATTCCATAGTAGCACGCGGTATTCCACCTACACACCAGTATTACATGATATTTACGACTATTTTTTCAAATAATTGCTACCGTAATTGTTGCATGCAGTTGTTTTCATATTATTATTGCAATAATTGTCACGACAATAATAACTCATATTATTTGATATGATATATATAGCATTATTGGTAATGTCTAGAAGTTACGACGAGGAAAGGGGTTATTTAATTGTAAATGCTGTTTATACGGTGAGACCCCTCTTTCCTGGAACGATCTCGTTGTCAATATTGTGAGTCTATTATTTGGGATTAATTATTGAAATAATTGTTGATTAAGGATATTATTTATAAGTCAATGTGAGGTATATATTTGCCAATATTTTCAAACCGTCGATAGAATATTTCACCAGTTTTTGTTTTATTATTATTATATTAGTAATAAAATAGAAAAACTTTTTATATAAAACAGAAAACTTTTATATTATATATAAAGTTATTTGTTTTATTAGATTATAATTATATTATATTATATATAAAGTTATTTTTTTTATTAGAATATTTTAATGCATAGTAACTGCATAGTGAATCCCGTGATTTCGTCTGATTTTCGTCTGAAAATCACTGTTCACCCGTGATTTTATTTGTTATTATTTTATTTAAATAGTACCCTTCTATTTTCCTATAAATAGGTTGCTTAGTTGAAGTATGAAACTCACACCAGAATTACAAAATTCTTCTTCTATAATATTGAGAGCATTTCTTTTGAGCATTAGAATATTTTGAGTGTTGCAAATAGTGCAAACTTTCCTCCAGCTTATCTCCTTCATACCAGTCAGATCTAATCACCTGCTTAAGGTAAATGATGTGATTTTCTTTCATACTTCATGTTATGATAAGAAATATTATTTTCTTTCATACTCCATATTATGTTAGCGATATTGTTTCCTCTTATATTCCTAAATCTCTACTTATTTGGGTAGGTTTTGCTTCTATAACTCCCAAAATGAGTAGAATTTCTGTTAGTTTTGCGCTTCATCTAGTCTCATTTTGCTGGAATATTTTTACATGAACTTTTTTTTAAATTTTTCGTTGGAGTACTATTCACGTCGGAGTACTATTCACGCCGAAAACACTATTCACATCGGAGTACTATTCATGCCAAAAACACTATTCATGTCAGAGTACTATTCACGCCAGAAATACTATTAACACCAGAACACTATTCAAAAAAAAATTGTTTTCTTGTCCAAATTATCTTTGAAATATGAAACTTAAATTCTTGAATTTGACTCCACAAATGTTTATCATGTTGACAATTTGGACATTCTTGAATTCTGAATAAATTAGATTACAAATCTCTAATATTTATTCTTAATCTCACTTATATTCATCATTGTCATCATTCTCATACTTAAATTGTGGTGAAAGGTTCTCTTTGGCTTTTATGTGCAAAAGATGAATAAAAGGTGAAAGGTTCTCTTTGGCTTTATAATGAAAAGATGAATAAAAGGTGAAAGGTTCTTTTTGGCCTGTAATGCAAAGATGAATATGTGTTAGGCATGATTATGATCAGGAACTGTATTGGTATAATCATGACCTTTGGTGTTAAAGATAAGGGCTTTTTTGTTCTCTTTGGCCCGTAATGCAAAGAGGAATGGTTAATTGGTATAATCATAACCAAAAGCTGTTATGAGGTTTGATCATGACCGGTGGTGATAAAATTGGATATTTTTGGCCTGTAATACAAAGATGAATATGTGTTAGGCATGATTATGATCAGGAACTGTATTGGTATAATCATGACCTTTGGTGTTAAAGACAAGGGTTTTTTTGTTCTCTTTGGCCCGTAATGCAAAGAGGAATGGTTAATTGGTATGATCATAACCAAAAGCTGTTATGAGGTTTGATCATGACCAGTGGTGATAAAATTGCATATCTTTGGCCTGCAGTGCAAAGATGATCATGTTGATTTATATGTTGTGAACGTGAACTGCTTATCTGTGTTACAAGAATAAAACATTGTTGGTGAACTTTTAATATGAAGAAGATAGTAGACATGGTAGTATACTTAACTCTTCTAATGGATTGCTTGTTCCGCTGCAGTTATCATTGGAAACTTATATTTAAATCTCTGATTTGTATTGTTGAAGACTAAAGATATATTATTCTTCATTATCTTAGTCATAATATACTTTACTGGGCTATTTGTGCTCACCTTTTTCCTTTCTATTCCATTGTTCTTCTCAGGAAAAGAGAGTGTAGCGGGGACTAGCTAGGGAATGGAGTGATGTTCCAGATTAGTAGCAGTAATAGTCTCAGTATATTATAACAAAGTGTGACAACAATTGTACTGAGAACTTAAAACTATTGGTGTTATTTTTTCTCACACGACATTAGTATAATTACAAAATAGGAAAGTTTGTATTTGAATTACAGTATTCGAGTTTATTGTATATATATTTAGCGACTCAAGATGGGTCGTATGGACTTATTTTGGGGCGTCCACAACTATTGGGACCAGAATCGTGTGCAAATGATTTGCGAGATTGTTAAGGTGATAAGGGGCTAAGTTGTTAGCTACTCAAGATGTATATAAGAAATACACGGATCAACACCGACAAAATCGGGAATTTGATGTCGGAAGTTTCATTTTCCTAAAAGTGTCTCCCTGGAAGGGGAAGATAAGATTTGGCAAAAAGAGGAAACTGAGTCCGAGGTTCATTGGAACGTTTGAAGTGCTGAGAAGGATAGGAGAAATGGTTTATGAGGTAGCTCTACCTCCAAAGTTAGAACATATTCACAATGTCTTCCATATTTTGGTGCTACAACTGTATAAGCCCTATTATAAACATGTTATAAAGTATGAACCATTACAAGTTAAGAAAGATTTATCTTATGAAGAAGTTCTTGTTCAAATAGTTGACAGGAAAGAGCAAGTTCTAAGAAATAAAGTAATACCTTCTGTTAAGGTAATATGGAGGAACCACAACGTTGAAGAAGCTACGTGAGAACTCGAAGACAAAATGATGCAAAATTATCCTAAATTATTTGTTTAATCCATGTATAGCGATTTTGGGGACATAATCATTTTTAAGGAGAGAAGAATGTAACGAGTGAATTAATTGTGTTGTGATTCTGGGAACATAATCCTTTTAAGAAGGGAAGGATGTTACAATCGAGAATTTTATAATTAGTTATAAATATTTATCAGCTTATATAAATATTTTGGTTGGTCTATTTGTTAAACAAAATAGATGATTGATGGGAATTATTGTGTAATAATTTATTTAAGTGTAATTGTGTTAATTTATATTTGTGGGATGATTTGATATGTGTTCTAATTTAATTTAATAATTAAATTATATGATTAATGATTTATTTGAATAAAGTGATTCATTGAATAATATTATAATTGGCCCAATGGAAGTTATAATTTAATTAGTAAAGTTTAATTGAGATTATTAAAAATTTTGTAATAGATTAAGTGTGACAATTGAATCATATTATAAAATGATTATTAAAATAAATTAGAAAGTGAAGCTTAATTGGGCTAGCCAACATGGCTCATATTTCCATAACTATGAATCTTTATTTTAGTTTTAATAATAACTAATTGGGGTTTTACGTTAAAGTAAAATAATAAACCTATCAGGTTATTTGCTAAAGCTCAGAGAAAAGAAGAAAAACTCTAAGCTTGAGAAAAAGAGAAAAATTGGGAAATAAAAGAAATTCTCTGTGAGTTGAGAGCCAAGATCCGAAAATCAAGTAGGAAGAAGGAGGATAATCAAAGCTATCCTAAGCATCTAAATCTAAAGAAGAAGAACTAATGGTAAGCAATTTATTTATTAAAGTTCTTGGTTTTATATTTCCCTGAAATTGGTTTTGTTGATAAGCTAGTTGAGAAATTTGTTGTAAAGGTTCTTGAGTATGTATAATTCGTTCTATGTTGTTGTAATTGAGTTTTTAGTAGTCGAATCCATGTAAATATGTTCTATAATGAAGAATTTAGACTTTTGATTATTGTTCTCATATGGTCTGTTTAGAGGCTAGAATTGGGTATGAATCCATGCTTTAATTCTTAAATTGGTGGTTGATTGTTATCCTTCTTTGAAAAATGAAAAGTATGCAATTTGAACGGATTAATTTGGTTGTAAAATGAGTTCATAGTGATTGATTTCGCTAAGCATGTCAAAATATTTAAAAAGAGCATGAACTTAGGTTTTAATTCTTTTAATTGAATATTTAGGTGTGCTTTGATGTTAGAATCATGTTATACATGCTTGGTTTTGATTTTGAAAAGTTTAAAACATCTGGGTTTGGTTAATTTGTCGTGTGGGTGATAAAGTTGGCTATTTTTAGTCTTGGAACTGTGCTGCTCATGAACTGCAGAATCTGGTTCTGAGTCTCAACATAATTGTAAGAGTTCCAAGGTTATGAATAAACGCAACTGCGCCTCTCAAGAGCAAGCGATTCTTGTCGGTTCAGAGTTAATCTTAATATAAATTCTTGCTTTTTATCTTGATCTGCCTTGATAAAAAGTGTTTTAAACAACATACATTCCTCTACAGAGATACCAGATGGAATGAGATAAGAGTTCACCCTAGGCAGTTCTAAAGTGTGATAGTAGTGTGCATACAAGCCAATCATGTATGATGATAAAGCACATACTGTGTAAATAATCTTATTTATTTATTAATAAAATATTCATTTAAGGCATTTAATTATCTACATGGAGCTGTTTTTATAATATGTAAATAACCCATAGTTTTAAGCATTGTTTTAGAATCATGATGAGATCATGCTGATGAGATCTAAATTCATAGAAAGCTTAAAAACTAAAATAGTTCCCAATCGAGGGATTAGTAAATCCGGATAGATTGGTCATATGTTGCTTGCTCATTGGATGAGGATGACTGATCTCATGGTCATTTGTGTGGAGACACTAAAGCAAGTATGTAGGTGCTTATTGGAGAATAAGTTCACTGAACGTGACTTGCTATGAAATACCTAATGGAGTTTTACTCGCCTGTCAAATAAGAATTCCAAATGTGATAGTAGTACAAGTGATCCTTCAACTTGAGATCATCATAGCATCTTGTATGTAAATAATTATACTTTGACTTATTCCTTAAGGCCTTTTAAGGCATATATAGGGTATGTTTGGGTATAATGATTTATATATGGAGATAATGTATGATCAATAAAGTATCTACCACCTCTAGTGAAAGAGGATATATGTCCTATGTGATTCGTTAAATGAAAACCCGGGAATCCATGGCCAAGGTGGAATGAAATTAGAAAAGGGTTTCTAATTGTCATTATTTGAGTTATGCATTTTCTAATCGAAATACATTTGATTAAATAAAATAAGACTTGACAAGAATCCATGTCTTATATTTAATTGGGACATTGTGTGGTGGAAGGATTGAATTTTACTAAGAATTATCAACTCAAAGGTTCTTTTTATGATTTATGTTGAAATTTATATTATCTGAAAAGTCGTTGAGCGCTAAGGAGGCTTATCCCTATTGTAGAATAAATGTTATTTAATTAAATAGATTATTAGATTAATTTATTTATTTAAATAAGATTAGAATTGTTCTAATTGATTTATTCACAACCGGATTAATATGGAGAACCTAATGGGTCACACCATAAAAGGAATAAGAACAATTTAAGAAGAAAAATGGCATAATGGTAATAATGCATTAAGTGTAATTAATTTAATATATGGTGATAGAATAAATTAAATAGCTTAATGTTTATTATTTAATATTTTAGAAATATTAAATATAAATTAATAAGAGGAGTCTTATTAATATTATTATTATTATTATTATTTTAATCCTAAAGGAGTTTAGGGATTAATTTAATATTAGTACTCTCACACAATCCTAATGAGATTAGGAGAAATTAATTAAAAGTGTTTAATTAATTAATTAATAAAACTCTATCCTAATTGGATTAGGAGGGTTAACCTAATATCTATATAAGAAGGTCTTATATCAGATTTACGTACGTGAGTTTTTCCAATAGTTGGGAGTACACAAATTCTATAGAGATAGAAACAAGGGTTAAACCAAAAACCCATCTTCTTGAGTTCTTCATCTTCCTTGGTGGATCACCATTAGAGGCCAAACAATTGGGTGGCTGACATTGATCAAAGGGAGGAGCCACTGCAGAATATTCAAGGAGGATCAAGAAAAGCAAGGAGTAGAACTTGTACCTGTGGAAGCTAGAATCTACAAGGGTATGATTATCATTTCTTACTTTTCTATTATTGATATCTAGCATGAAGCATGATCATAGTGATGAGATTGTATAAAAATTTCAAAACCTTGTTCTTCGCGCTTCCGCCTATGTTTATGTGATTTGATTGCATGATCGCGCTACGTATAATCCCAACAGTGGTATCAGAGCCAGGTTTGTTCTATATATCAATTATATAATTCATACATGGAATCATATAATTGATATATAGCACAAAGTTAGGCTCTGATACCATTGTTGATGTGTATGATAATAAATGGGGTTGATTATGGACTATGACCAATGTGATTGGATTTTATTTTGGATGAATGCATGAATGAATGGGTTTTATTAAATGGGATCTGCATACCTCGCCTTCTCTGGTTTTATTTTATTCTTCAAGATAATTATAATTATCTCTATTACATAAAATTATTTAAATAAATAGAAACCTTGATCAGCAGTCAAGGGAAAGTACATAGGAGGGAGATAGAATTTACATCGAGAATAAAATAAAACCAGAGAAGGCGAGGTACGCAGACCCCATTTAATAAAACTCATTCATTCATGCATTCATCCAAAATAAAATCCAATCACCTTGGTCATAGTCCATAATCAACCCAATTTATTATCATACACATCAACATATGCATCAATAAATATCCATTCATCTCATGAATAATAAAGTTATTCCATGTACAGATCGATGTTATTTAATGGACAAAAGTTTTGCTAAATTTTATTTTTGAAACAAAATAAACTCCTTTATTTTAATCAAAAATAAATCTAAATTAAACTCCTTTAATTTTAGCAATCTGAAATCATATTTCAGATAAAAATAAACATCTTTATTTTAAAACTTTATTAATTAAATAAACAGTTTACTTAATTAATTAAAAACAAAATAAAATAAAATTTCAAAGATCGTCTGTGTATCATGCAGTGCAAATTGCGCTTATAATGTCTTGGAAGTTGCCTTGCAAGAATCTTGTGAAAGCCGATCTGGTCAACTAAAAATCGAGCAAGCAATTCGCCATTAATAATGAATCAAGCAAATTTTGCAAGAATTTCTTGTAAATCGTCGTCAGATCGCAGATTTTTTTCGTTTTTGTCCAGAAAATTTGATCCAATCTCTCATCAAACATATGCATCAATAAATATCCATTCATCTCATGAATAATAAAGCTATTCCGTGTACAAATCGATGTTATTTAATGGACAAAAGTTTTGCTAAATTTTATTTTTGAAACAAAATAAACTCCTTTATTTTAATCAAAAATAAATCCAAATTAAACTCCTTTAATTTTAGCAATCTAAAATCATATTTCAGATAAAAATAAACATCTTTATTTTATAACTTTATTAATTAAATAAACAATTTACTTAATTAATTAAAAACAAAAAAAATAAAATTTCAAAGTCGTCCATGTATCAAACCAGCAATTTTACCGCTAATGTGATGGGAAGTCAAGAAAATGCTTGCCTGACGATCTGGTCAATCGAAAATCAGATCGACGCAAGCCAGCAATTGCCAAGAATGAATCTGGCAAATTTGCATTGCCCGCATCATCGATCATGATTTTTTTCGTTTTTGTCCAGAAAATTCGATCCAATCTCTCATCAATTCATACATGGAATCATATAATTGATATATAGCACAAAATTAGGCTCTGATACCACTGTTGATGTGTATGATAATAAATGGGGTTGATTATGGACTATGACCAATGTGATTGGATTTTATTTTGGATGAATGCATGAATGAATGGGTTTTATTAAATGAGGTCTGCGTACCTCGCCTTCTCTGATTTTATTTTATTCTCGATGTAAATTCTATCTCCCTCCTATGTACTTCCCCTTGACTGCTGATCAAGGTTTCTATTTATTTAAATAATTTTATGTAATAGAGATAGTTAGAATTATCTTAAAGAAAATAGAAGGTCAAGGAACAAGGAGCAAGGAGCAAGGAACGCATGAAGACCCATTTGTATGGAGCCCGGGTTTAAATGTAACAGTTACGTTTAAATTTAATTCTTGCACTCTAGGTTTGACCTTTTGGTTCACTTGGTGGCTCTAGTGAACCAAACTAGAATAAAAGTCCATAATCAATCCGGGTAGAATATAGTATTCTATATGTGCATGCTAAATATAATATATATTATATTTTATACAAACATGCTATGTATGTTTAATAAAATGACGCGTATTTTATATATATATATGTGTGTGTGTGTGTGTGTGTGTGTGCATGCGCGCTAAACAAGATGAGACAAATAATAACAAACCCCTCAAAGAAATAATATTAAGTCCGAAGCGTTCAAAGATATTTGGAATATCGAACGTTGCCTTCTAGCATGGTTAATTAATAAAGTATTAAATATTTAATATGAGTTTGTTGTGCTATCCACAAGGCGAGTATTGAATATTTAAGATGTTAATTAATCACATTTGATGCTTATCAAGAAATTGACCGATCTAGTCTTCTTGTGTTTTCCACAAGGACGAAAATTTTTCTTTTTGAATTTATGGAGTGCTAAGCTGGACTTAACTTAAATAATTTTAGTTCGGATGTGCCACCACTTGACCATTATGATTTAAGAGGCAAAATAAAAGG
>CM035151.1:16836708-17195315 GCA_020205615.1 Panax quinquefolius | reverse complement strand
AGAGAGATAGGAGGGTTAAACCCAGAGTTGGTAGTTATAATATATCAATTTACAATATAATGACAAGCTCTTTGTTGTACAAATTTCTCCATGAAAACAACAAAGAGTCTAGCAAAAGTGCATAGTCACACATATATATATATAGAATATGTATATATATATGCATAAATTTAAAGTAAGATTTTTCTTTTAAATTTTTTAAATACAATTAAACTTTTGTGGAAACCTTAAATATTTAGAGGTAAAAAATTGGAGTGATTTTTGAAATAAAGATAAAAAATATATACTCTGAGGTTTTAACGTATAATCGAAAAAATGGGTTTGAGAGAATAGGAAAAAAAAATATGTATGTAACTTACAAAAAATTCGGGAAGCCCCAACCTGGATATCCTTTTAGGCGTACCAAAAAAAATTATGGAGAGTTTGAACATCAGAAGATTTTAAAGAGAATTCGAACAACGGATTTGTGGTTAAGGCAAAAAAATTGATTTGAAAACTAATTCAGACATGATTTTAAGTAGAAATCCTAACAAAAAAATCAGTAGGTTAAACAGAAAGATTTAAAAAGAAATTGTTCCTTGTCTGAAACCCTAGAAATTTGATGGATTTGGTTCAACTGATGAACCTTAACCCTAAAAAATTGCAGATAGTTGATCATCAGAGGTTTCACAGATCGAACAAAAATTTTGTGTGAAAAATCAAGTCAGAAACGACTTACAGTGAAAACCCTAAAAGTTTGAATTTAAAAAATTTAGTATCTAAAAACCCTAATCATATAGTTATCATTTTTAGGATTAGACGAGAGGAGACAGATCTTTTGTAAGATAAAAACTGGTTTTTAAGAACAAAATAGAGTGTAAATTTCATCGATCAAAAAAATTTGAATGGCAGAAAAACTTAGAACAAAAATATTCAGATCTAACAAATGGATCTTTATAAAGGGGGTGTAAGTATGCAGAAACAAGATCAAAGATACAATCAAAATGTAAAACGCAGCGAAAAATAGAATTTTAAATTTTTCTATAACTTCTTATGAATCACCTTATGCATAACTATTAATTGAAGAAGAAGAACAAGAAATTATATCTTTGTAGATTCAACTCTTGAACAGCTACTAGATCTACTCCTTGTTGATTTCTTCAAGCTCCTCCAATCTACAATTCTTAGATCAAACTCAAGCTACAAAGTGTATGTAGCACTCTAAAGGTGATCCACTAAGAAAATGATTATTAAAGAAACAAATTATGATTTCTTAGAAATCTTGGGTGGCTAATCTTTGTGTTCTTCTTTTCCTAACTCTTAAGAATTTCAAGAACAATTTTTGCTTAATTGATTTAGATGATACTCCCAAGTATTCTTATTCTCCTAACTCTTAAGATTCATAAGAATGCTTCATTTTTCACTAAACACGTTACTTGCATAATCACAATTATGCAAGTTAATCACATTAGTCTTTAATTTGCATTTCATTTGCATTTGCATTTGCATTTCACTTGCACTTTAATTTGCATTTTATTTGCATTTGCATTAATAAGACTTCTCTTATTAAAAGACTAATATTTACACCTATACTGTTTAGGAATTAATGTATTAATTCAATTCCCAATCTAATTAGGAATAAAATTATATAATAATAATAATAATAATAATAATAAGATTTCTCTTATTAATTTATAATTCAATATTTCTCCAAATATTTAATTATAAATATTAAGCTATTCATTTTATTCTACCAATAAATTAAATACTTAATTTATTATCATTAAGCCAATCATTTCTAAAATAATATATTTCCTTTTTGCGGTATAACCCTTTAGGTTCAATATTATGCCGATAGTAGAATAAATAAATTAGAACCATTCTAATATTATTTATAATAAACTAAACTCCTTTAATTCATATATAAATAAATAATATTTATTCTACATCATGAGTGACACCTTACGATAATGTATCATGACTATTCGTATAATATGAAATAAACGTTTAATCACAAAGAACCTATTCAACACCGTACAATTCAATCCTTCTACCATGCAATGTCCCGATTAAATATAAGACATAGAATTACTGACAAGTCTTATTTATTTAATCATATGCATTTCGATTCAAGAATGCACAACTATGATTAATGTAAATTAGAAACTTCTTTCTAATTTCATTCAACCCTGACCAGGGATTTCTGAGTTGTCATTTATCAAATCGCATAGGACATTCTCTCCCTTTATCGGAAGTAGTAGATCATTTGTTGATCATTCACCTACCTCCATGTATACTTTATTATACTCGTACATACCCTATAACATACTCTGAAAGTATTAAGGAATATGACAAAGTATAACTCAAAATACACAAGGAACTGTGATGATCTCAAGTCTAAGAATCACTTGTACTACTATCACTTTACGAACTCCTATTGTCAGGTGAATAAAACTCCATTAGGGTTCTTTAAGTGAGTCACGTTCAGTGAACTTATTCTCCAATAAGCACCTACATACTTGCTTTAGTGTCTCCACACAAATGATTATGAGAACAGTCATCATCTTTAAAAGATCAAGCATAACATGTACTAATCTATCCGGAATCAGTAGTCCCATATTAGTGATCCATCGATTAGGAACATTTTTAGTTTTGAGCTATCTTGAATTTAGATCTCATTAGCATGATCATCATCACGATTCTAAAAGCATTTCTCTAAAAGTATGGGTTTATCACATTTATTAATTCAACCAATTAACATGGATAAAATATGCCTTTAATTCCTTTATTAATAATTGAATAAGATTACAAAGTAATGCTTATCACATCAAATGTGCTTAGTTTGAGGGCATATTACTTTCAGGGGACCGATCTAAAGCTTCTGCCGAACTGGGCCAGTCCTGAAGATTCTATTGTGAAGGTATCCCGATTCCCTAAGACTCGAATAGAGACCTTCAAAAAATTCTACAAGAAGATGAAAAACACTGAATAGAATGTCGAAGTGCTCTCTGATCCCGCCTGGCTCTACAAACACGAATGTAAGCTTCTATCCGAACTTGTACTGCATATTTTATATTGTTCTCCTTTTAACACAATTCATTCTATATACATAGTGTCAATATTCAAACTAGAATCCATCCAAGAAACCATCGACCGAACATCCCTCAAAAAAGTTGCCATACCTAAACTAGTCACCGAAGAAATGCCCGAAACCGAAACCATCCCTTTATCCGAACTATCCACCGATACCACCTCCTCACCGATCATAATCACAGACACCACACCTCCCGAGATCACCTCCGGTACGAACCCCAAGATCCATCATTGAACATTCAACCCCTAACCATCATCCCGATGTCTCCAAAAATCAATAAGAAAGCCATAGAAATGGATCGGGGAGAAAATTTACTTTAATGAGGAGGAAGAAAAGACGATACATACCTCCTAAGACAACCACAACTGCTGAATCAACTCCACCTCCCCAATCTGAAGCCAATCTCATCGAACCTGAAGAGGCTAAAGAGGAGCCCATCGAGCCTCTCACCAAAAAACTGTGAAAAAACACACCTCCCGATCCACAATCTGAAGCCCCAGCCACCAACCAAACCTCTGAGCCTCCTTCCAACCTCGAACAAATTAACTAAGAGGAGGTCGTGAGAACAATATGGCCAGAAAGCCCCTCGGAAGACTACCCTTACTTACGAAAGGTTGTACCATTTCGCCTCCCTAACGACGACGATGGATTTAAGGATCATTCAACCCAATGTACTCATTGGCGAATCGCCAGACACTAGTGTCGTAAAAATTTGTTATTCCCAACCCTGTTAAGTCATTCATTCCCAAATTTCCTTACTACTGATCCGAACATCCTTCATTGCAGGCCAATGCAGTCTTCGCCCGGGCTTTCCCCCATTTATCACAAATGGCTATAAAAGAGAGGCAGTTGGAGTTTGACGTTGAATCCTTTTCTTGATGATATCCGATCCTTAAACGCAGACCTCAAAAAAGAGAAGGATCAATATATCGGCACCAAAACCAAGTCACCAAAGCAAAATGCCAAATCTCTAATTTTAACAACAGATCAAACTCTGCTCGAAGAAGAACACGCCCCTCGAAGAGCACAACAAATCTCTTACGGAGGAACGAACCCTTTTAAGGAAAATGATAAAGACTAGAAGAATGACATCCTCATCCTCCAAGAAATAGTGGGTGACATGCACTCAAAAATGACTGAACTGATAAGAGCTGACAACGCCCTCGAACGAGAGTATGCGTGTCTCAAAGACCAAGGCATGCCAAATGATCAAAACCCTTAAACAACAAATAATCACGAGTCTACAAGGAATCACCGAAATGAACGAAAAATCATCTCGTAGTTTTGCATATGTCGCCCCAATTTCTCTACACTCCAGCATGGCATTTGGTGTTCACGCCTAACTAATTAACTATAAATATTCCATAATATATAACTTCTATCTATCCAAGGTTCACAGTATCCCATAACAGATAGTACTTCTCGTCATAACATTTACTGTGTTTAGATACCTTCACTTGGATGTATAGATTTATATCTTATGGATATCTCATTCATATCAATAGTTCCTATCTACTTGATATTCACAGTATTAATGATAAGATTGTTCTTGGAATCGAGGGGCACATTCCGGTAAAGGTGGCACCTTACTGGCGCTCATTAAGTGTAACCTCAGTGCTTATAGAACTCCCAAGATCATTCAATACCCTCATTCAGATGTATAGTTCATATGGATATTGTACTAAATCAGTACAACATTCTAAATCATCAAAAAATGTAAGTACAACGCAATTGATATAACCAAAGATGATAATATATTTTGTAACTTTGAATTTGGTTACATAGATTCCAAGATCGTATTGTTATTACATCAGAGTCTGTAAAGACTTAAACAAAAACAAGCCAAAAGCATTAAAGCTAATCTAGTAAAGTCTCTATCCACAGAGGTGTGTGTTGGAACATCCGGGATTATCATTCAACGCTGCAAAGGAAAATGATATTTACAAGGATGAGCTACAAAAGGCTCAGGAAGTTATAAACATTTACAATTTATACTCACATTGTGTTTGAATTAAATGAACATATAGTTCAAAGATTTTCCACATATATATACTAAGGTTTGTCTGTCAAACCCCACATTTTCTAGATTATGTTAGACATAAAGACTTAGAATTCATAAGTTGTTTTGTTCAACTAGACATGGTAATCATTCCTAGAGGTCATATAGACTTAGGAATCATTAGTTCGGATATTTAATAGGGGATCGACCTATTTATATCCTAGGAGAATGCATATCATCCTAACAACAGTGTCCCAGACACACAAAGGTCAGTTTAGTACTGCCTATAAACCCCGGTCAGTATATACATGTCTGGTCATCACTCTTATATAAAGAGGAAAATAGTGTCAGTATATATATCGTACCAAACATTATTGATTTCCACTCAGTTTATGCTTTGATATACTATCAAATTAAATCACACAAATAATAGTTCATTTCGTTAAGTTATGCTTGAACAAAAAGCAATAACTTCCCAATAATAGATGACATGAACAAAATATTTAAAAGAGGTCGTACAATAGATGTACAAGGATTAGAAGACTTGCTCACATAATTAAATAAGAGTTAGAAAACTTGTACATAGTTCAAAGGAATAGAAGACTTGCACAATATAAAGTTGTACATGTTAGAAAACTTGCTCGCATAATTAAATAAGAGTTAGAAGACTTGCACAATATAAAATTGTACAGGTTAAAAAACTTGCAACGAATTAGAATACTTGCAAATTATAGATACAATACATAGTACAAAGCTAAAACACTGAGATTCAATGAAATAAATCGTATAAGATTAGAAAACTTGCCTCGTATATCTTCTACAGTTAATATAACGTCTAAACGTTCGTCGTAACTCCTACACGATTATTGGTGTACATAACTAGTTAAACGTTTAACGAATAACTCTTTTAAGTTTTTATTTCGGGTATTATAACCGCTTATAATAAAACTCCTTGTACAATACATGAAATAATTTCAGCATTATAATTGCTTATAAAATGAATATTCATCAACTATATTTAAAATAAATTGAGCATTATAGTTGCTTGTAAAATGAATATTCGGCAATTATATTTGAGATAATTTCAGCATTATAACTGCTTATAAAAGTATATTTTCTACTTTATAAGAGAAATAAATCGGACATTATAATTGCTTTATAAATAGGACTTTTTGTATTATATACTTAAAATAATTTGGGCATTATAACGGCTTGCATATGCGATTATAACATTTTATAAATGAAATAACATAAACTTTAAATAATATTAGATTTGCTCAAGAACACATGAAGAAACACTTAGTTGGTAAACCGAACATGGTAACGACTTGTGTTCTTGAGATTTCTACTATACTATTACATAAAATTGAACATAATAACTAGTTGCTCAAGAACTTATGAAGGACACGGAGAACGAAATCGTACATGGCCACAACTTATGTTCTTGAGCTTATAGACTATAATATGAACGAAAAACGAACCTAATAACGACCAGAGATGTTACCACTTGTAGTTGCAAGCTTTAACTATTTCTTTGTAACTTGAGATTTTAACTTTGTGAATTGGTAAGAAAAATGAAGAACTAAGCTTGTTATTTATAGGAAAACCAAAGTTTCATTAATTGCACATTAAGGGCTTGGCTTATTACACTTTGGTACCTAATTAATTGTATAATAGTCCCTCAACTTAGCCCTTAAGTAAACTTAGCCTTGAAGTAAACTTAGCACCAAAGTAAACTTAACTCCGAATTTACTTGGTCTCGAAGTTTACTTAACCTCGAATTTTACTTAGCCTCGAAGTTTACTTAACCCCGAAGTTTACTTAGCTTCTAAGTATTTTCATTAGTTTAACTTTTATTGTTCGTACTTGACTTTTCGGTACTTTTGTTCCGTATAAACACTATTTCGTTAAACCGAAAGTCAAAAAGACTTGGCATATTTTTTGGTAAATAGTGTTTTTGATGACCATTTCTCAGAAAATGGTTAAACGATCAAAAAGTCAACAAAAATATTTCTTTTCGCCTTTTTCCTATTTTGTCTTATTCTCGTGAATAGTAATTTGCACGTTTTTCGAGAAAAAACTTGTATTGGATAATATGTGTTCATACTTCGTGAGAATGCTATATCGTGAAACGGAATGTCAAAAAGACGTATACATTTCTCTAGAGAGCCTAGGTTATAACCTTTAGGGTTTAACCCTTAGGGTTGCTAGGGTTAGGGTTTAGGTTTTAACCTTTTCCCATTTTTAGGTTTTCTCCTAATATAACTTCTGATTTTTATTATTAAGTGTTAAGGTTGAATACCTTAAACCAAAACACAAAATCCTACACATAGCAAAAATCATATAATACATTTGAAGCTCAATTCAAGCTTATTTATTTACATAACACATAACTTAGGTTATAGTTCTAACTTCTAATTGTATACGATCATATCTAAGAATTATTTTTAGTCTTGTAGATAGCTCAACGTATACTTGAGCAATCGTTCTTAGGTTTTAAATTGGTAACCTTTGTTAGATCTTGTTAGATCACATTTAAAATATTTGAGATATTACATTCAACTCAACTTACAAGAATTTTATCCTCGAAATTATTTTACAATCAACTTTAGTCATTTAATATCATATTTATAAGTTCTATAAATATTCAGGATATTATATTACCGAAGGGTATCAAGGCCACAAAGAAAAAATCAAGGCAACGATGATTGCAGCCAGCCTAGATACCAAAATCCTAGACTCCTCTGATGATGATAACATTCCTCCACCCAAACTTAAACATTCCATGCATACTTTTTGTTTTTTATTTTTCCAGGAAAGAACTCTTGTAACAACAATTTGCTATGTACAAAATTTTGAATGGGATATAAATAAACTAAATAGAGTTAAACTTTCATTGTATTAAGCAAATTGTTTACATTTATTGATAATGGAATAAAAGTACATCAATGTAAAGGAAAGAACAACATAGCTTATTGGTAATATCTCCTAAGTCTGTCAGCATGTCATGTGTTCTTCACTTCCGATCCATCCATTGCCCGAAGCCGGTAAGTACCTGGCTTCGGCACTTCACTGACTTCATATGGACCCTCCTAGTTAGGCATAAGTTTGTCTGTATTCTGAGGGGTTGATGTTTCTGCCTCCCGAAGCACTAGATTTCCAACCTCGAATCTCTTGAGTTTCACCATTCGGTTATAATTAATACGGTTGTCCTCTTACGATAGAGTGTTAGCCTTATCAAAGTGAATCTTAACTTCCTCCAACAAGTCTAAATTAAGGCGTGGCGTTCATCATTGTCAACTCCTTAAACTGGCTGACTAGAAGAGTGGGGGACCCGATCTCTACCGGAATAAGAGCATCAGTCCCGTAAGCCAACCTAAATGGCGAGTCGCCTGCTGTTATTCTCGGAGTAGTTCGATATGCCATAACACACTGAGCAATTCTTCTGGCCACCGACCCTTAGTCTCGTCTAATCTTCTTTTGATCCCATTCAGAAGAGTCTGATTTATGACTTCTACCTGACCGTTGGACTGAGGATGGGCAACCGAAGTTTTCTGATGCTGAATACCTAAATCTTTATTGAATTCATCAAATTTGGTCCCCACAAACTGTCTCCAATTATCTGATACTAGAACCATCGGGATACCAAACCGAAATACCATAAACTCCTTGAAGAATTTCAGACATTCTTGTTCCGTAATCACCCGAATAGATTTAGCTTCCACACACTTAGTCATGTAGTCGATTGCTACTATGACAAAACTCACATGCCCTTTCGCCTTCGGTAGAGGTCCCAGGATATCGATTCCCTAGAAAACAAATAGGATCGGGGAAAGGACCGAAGACAACTCCTCTGGTGGTTGATGTGGAATGTGTAACGATTGTAAATTTTGAATAGCTTTGTAATACGAGCTGATGAATATTATTGAATAAAATGAATTTTTATTATATTATTCTATGTGATGTGTTTAAAGGTTGTGTGACAACCTAGATTATATTTGTGCAATGATTATAAGTGTTGATCATTTAGTAGAAGTAAATTAAATAATTTTAAGAAATATCGCTGAAACATTATTCACGCAGTTACTATTCACGTGGACACTATTCATGTCATAAACGTCTTTTATGTTTTTGCGACTTTCTTAATTTCGTCAAAGCGTTAATGCAATGGATTAATAATCCAATTGTAGGATTTTATGAGAGCCCTATTGGAATTTAATTAGAAGCCCAAATGATTTATAAGAGTGGCCCAAATGAAAGACTCATGATCCATGACCCAACACTTTACCCTATCCATAACCCAACACTTTACCCTATCCATGACCCAAACCCATGAACCATGTGGGAAATGGGTAGGAGAATTAGAGAGTTCAGGTGAAGGAGAGAGAGAGGGAGTTAAGAAATAGCTTGGACCAATATGAGAGCAAGGAGGGAGGGAATATCCGGCAAATGCATAAAGTGACCAACTTCTCCAAACATAATGCCTGGAAAATCCAATTTCGCCAACATTCTCCTCTATTTCCTTTCAAAGAAGCATTCCTCTGTTGAATAACCCTCCTTGACTATTCATTTCATTCTCCAAATTTGCTAAGTAAGAAGGAATCTGAAAACTAGAGGAAGAAGAAGGAGTGGGTGTTCGGAAGAAACCAAAGAAATGAGAAGAGAGAGTAGGGAAGAGAGAAACAACCAAGTATCCGTCTTCTTCATTCTTTATCTTCCACCATTAAAGCTCCAAGTATTCTAGAGAGAGAAAGAAGTGTGTGTTGTAGCCTAAGAAAATCTTTGAGAGAACTCAAGGAAGAAGAGAAGAGGTCTAGCAAGCTTTAGCAAGTCACCTAACATCTTAGAAGAAGCTACGAGAGGTAAACATGAAAACCCCTGCTCTTTTCCATTTTAACTTCAAGCTTTCAAGTTTAGATTTACTTATTGGATTAGATGTTGTTGTTGTTGTTGTTGTTAGAGTTAATGAATATGTATAGATGTTGTTAAAACCTTGTTAATAACCTATAAGAGTGGAACAAAAGATGAAAGATCCGAACCTATGCGTAAAGGAGGAAGAGAATGGATTATGGACTATTAATGGACAGATTTAGAGGACTTTTGTAACTATCTTTCACGTCTGAAATTGTTGTTTGTTGTTTTGACGTTGTACTCCTCTGGGTTATAAAGATATCCCAGTTGGAATGGGCTAAAACGGAGTTAAAACAAATTCGTAGTGAAAGATTTAGTAAAACATGTCAAGAACATGAAAACAGTGTATGAAATTTGACTTTGAGTCAAGATTTTGATTTGTTAATGTTTCTGGAAATTATTGATTTTCTGGGATAATGTAGTTCTATGAGTTAGGAATCCGTAGAGTTAAAAACGAACTTAATCGAACGTGTGGTGATGGAGTTATAATGATTTTAGCAAAGTAGGTTCGGGTTGGTTAGAAGGAGATGATATGCAGAAATTCTGCAGAATCATTTCTGCTAGTCGAGCGCAGCAGCGCTGTTCTTAAGCGCAGCAGCGCAGTTAAGAAACCAGATTGAGCGTCGCAACGCCTTGTACAAGGCCTTTCTATGCGCCGCAGCGCTCGGGCGTCGAAGCGCCTCATCCTAGCACAAGTCAAGCGCCACAGCACTTCCCATTATTGGCCTGGCAATGCGAAGGCGCCGCAGCTCCATTCCTTAGGCAAAACCGGGCGCCGCAGTGTAGGTAGCCTTTCAGAACCAGTTCTGAGCTTTCAAAGGCAGAGTCGGGGGAGATTAATGCAATCAATCCTACTGCTAAATACACATCTTATATGAGGTCAAAACAAGCTGTAACCACTTAATTAAATAGTGTGTTCATTTAATTGTAAGAGTTATATCATGCTAATGAGGGTTAACCTAAATGAACATTAAGATGTCTTAGTAAGCCTTACGCACCTATTTGAACATTGGGTGTGAGATTCACAAGAAGAATTGTGCTACGTGAATTAGAACTAGCATGGGCGAGTAATACATGTTGTTATATGGCTAATTGTTGTATCTTTGTACACTTAATTATTTAGGATAATTGAAGTAACGTGTTACGGTAAAATTGTAGCAGTGCATAAGGCAAGTCTTCTACCCCTTGCTTATTATTGATATATATTGAATGCAAGTTTCCTAACCCATACAACTTTCATATATTGTGCGAGTTTCCTATGATTATGCAATGTCTTTTGATTAATTATTTTCAGAGTACTGTTGTTGAATACTTGTTTCTTAGCAAACAATCCTTATTGATTATGATGTTCATGCATCTATTGTTGGGGATTCATCCCTAGATTGAAACTGATCAGTTTTCTTAAACCTTGATTGGATATCCTTATTAATCCTTTCAATTATCAGTTGTCGATAAAGTGTATATGAGATTGTTGAGGAAATATGTCTAAGCCATTTTAACTCGGCTATACTAAGATAGAGTAAGTAAAATGGATACCAAATTTTGAATTCTTGTGAAAAGCTATTCAAACCAATTGTGGTGTGAACTTCTATATTGTGCTGAGATGAACAACCCTCATAGTAGAGGTATTGTGATAAATTAGTCGGGGGACCGACTCGCGCGCTATGGTTGAATGTTATGCATAATATAGGTGCTATGGGGCTGATCACCTCATGTGCCTGTTTCGGAGGTTTGCAGTGAATAACTGTTATTCCTTTTAGGATTTCATGGTCCTTTATGACCACTCAGTAATTCAAGTATTTTGAGATGAACTGTGGTATTCTCCCGTTCATTTATCCTTCAGTTATTTAACAGTCTAATTATCAGTTGATTAAACTTCGGTTACTATTGAACCTCGAGTATATCTATCTATTATTTACCTTATACTTGCGGGCAAATTTATTGTTCACCCTTGCTTTACCATAAACATTTTAGTTAAGGCCTAGCAGGGAAGTGGTTTCGAGTAGGACAAAGGAAAGGGCAAGGCTACGAATTTTTTTGACCTGTGGTTTATTTAGAAGGACTGCGTACTATGTGTACTAAGATTTATATCAATTGTTGTGTCAAGGCTTATTAATATTATGTACTTAGTTATGTTATGTTTGGTAGTGGTTTCGAGACTTGGGACGAGAATATTTATGTTATATCAATGTAAATATTCATATTATTCCGCTGTAAGTTGATATTTAGTTATAGAATGTATTGTATCGTGAAGCACCAAATTCCAGGTAGAGGTACCCGAATTTGGGGGCGTCACAGAATAGAATTGTTTAATTGACACTTCGGGTACTTCTTTACATAATCATTGGCCTCTTGGAAAATGGTAGGCCAGTAATATCATTGCCTTCAAACTTTATAGGTCAGTGCCTTCGTACCCATATGATCCCCACAAATCCCCTCGTACACTTCTTGAAGAACATAGTCTGCTTTAGATGGTGTCAAACACTTGAGTAACGGAGAGGAAAATGCCCTTCGGTAAAGATCACCATCGATCAAGAGGAAGTTCGAACTCCTGTGCTTTATTTTCTTCACCAATACCCGATCCGTAGGGAGAATCCCATCGTTGAGATACTCGATGTAAGGTGTAAGCCAACAGTTCAACCGATCTAAAGCCAGGACTTCCAATTTATGAACACTCGGGGCATCAAGGATCTCCAAATATACTGAACCACTGAAGGAGCTAGCTTCAGTCATTGCTAATCTTGCCAATGCATCAGCCACTGTGTTATCTGATCGATCTATCCCTTGGAAATTACATGAGCTGAAGTAATGAATCTGATCCTTGACCTTGGTCAAATACTTTGTCATTCGTGCCCCTGCCTATACTCTCCCGATATCCGCTTAATAACCATTGTGAAATCATCAAGATGACCAGATGTTGAACTTCTAAACTTCGTGCCAACCTTAATCCTACCAAGATCGCCTCGTACTACTTTCATTATTGGTGGCCTCAAACTAAAACTATATGGCTCATTGGACTTTGAACCGCTCCCCACTCGTCGAATTACCGCTCCCATCAAGCGTCCAAGTCGAAGACCCATGCACATATAAAGTCCACGAGGTTTGAACCGACTGAGTTAACTCCATCGCCCATGCAGCAAGCTGACCCGAGACGTATAGCTTGTGTAATACCTTCTTCAAAGGTTGATCTGTGTATACCACCACCAGTCGACCCTAAAAATAATGTTCAAGCTTCCTACTGGCTATTATCAATGCGTAGACAAATTTTTCCAGGTTCTGATACCTTGTCTCTGCATCCCGAAGCACGTGGATGACATAATAAACAGGGTATTATTTTCCTCCTGCTTCCCGACCCAAAACTGTTCTGATTGCCAACGAACTTGCTGTCAGATACAGGTATAACGATTCCAATGGGAAAGTTTCATCAATAAAGGCACCGAAGACAAATAATTCTTAATTCCTTGGAATGCATCTTCGCATTCTGAAGTGCATTGGAAAGTTTTCTCATTCTTCAGACCATTCAACGTATTAAAGAATGGAAGACTCTGCTGATTTTGACATGAATCTTCGAAGAGCTACTATCCGACCTGTTAGCCTTTGCACATCCTTGAATGATTTGGGAGACTTCATATCTAGTATTGCTTTGATCTTCTCCGGATTAGCCTCAATTCCCCTCTTACTTACCAAGTACCCGAGATATTTTCCCGATCCGAGGTCGAAAGTACATTTAGTCGGATTCAGATGGATCTTATGTTCTCGTATTGTCTGGAAATAGTTTTCCAAATTATCCATATGGTCCCGAACCGTCATACTCCTGACAATCATATCATCGACATAAACCTCCATGGTTCTCCCTAGTTGCCTCCCAAATACAAAGTTCATCATTCTTTGGTATGTAGCTCTAACATTGAGCAATCCGAACGTCATCTTCTTATAAGCATAGATTGCCCGATGCGTTATGAATGTCGTTTTTGAAATTTCCTCCTTACACATCGAAATTTGATGATAACCTGAAAAGGAGTCCATGAAACTCAACATCCCGAATCTAGACATTGCATCGATCAACTGGTCTATGTGAGGCAAAGGGTAGAAATCTTTCGAGCATGCCTTGTTCAAATCAGTGTAGTCGATGCAAACTCTCCACTTACCATTCTACTTCTGGATCAGAACCACGTTTGCTAGCCACTCCGAATAATCAATCTCGAGGATGAAATATGTTTCCAGCAATTTAGTTATCTCCTCGTCTATGATCCTCTCGCTACGGGAAAAAGATCATTCGCCACGGATAGGTTTCCTGGCAGGATCCACAAATAACTTATGTACAGCCACAGACTCATCGACTCCGAAAATATCACTGGGCACCCATACGAAAATATCTGCATATATCCGGAGTAATTCTATTAAACTTGTCTGAAACGGTTCTTCCAAACCCGAACCGATTTTGACCAACTTCTCCTTATTCCCCGAGATCAACTCCACATCTTCGGTTTCTTCAGCTGGCATGGTGAGAGGTTCCGTGCTTCCTTCGGTAAATGGTTTGACCTCTATAGACATGGTCTACCTCTATTTACTTACCCCTACTCCTAATGTAATCAGCGTATTCCTGTAACATCTTCGGGCTATGTCCAGATCGCCCTTGACTTCACCAACCCCATTTGTCGTAAGAAATTTTATTTTGAAGTGAGGATTGGAAGTTACCACTTGTAAGGCCGCCAGAGTCGATCTACCCAAGATGGCATTGTAGGTCGAATCTACTTGTACCAAAAAGAATTTTACCATAACCTCAACCTACTGGGGTGCCGTACCGAAGATGACTGACAGTTCGATAGTTCCTGCCACGTGTACAGGATCATTGTTGAAGCCATACAACGGTGCCTCGTGTCCCACTTCTATCTTCCTTCCTCCAAAGTCCATCCTCTGATATGCATGGCTATACAGAATATCGACTGAAGATCCATTGTTGATCATAATCCTTCTCATATCAACCAGACCAACCTGGGCAATGATCACTAGAGCACCTTCGTGAGGCTCTACCAATTTGGCTGGATAATCATCATCAATGAAAGAGATAACTGATCCTGGGAACTCCCGGTCTCTCCTCGTAGGCTATCCGATACTGATAAAACTGCGTCCAGCAAATTCCTTCTCTTTTTCCCAACGATGCGCCCGAGTGACCCCCTGGTGATCACATACACTATGTTTCGTAGGGGTGGGGGGTTCTGTTCAGATTGTCGATCTTTAGGTTGTTGTTGATTCGTATCGTCTTGTTTTTTGCTTGATCCTTCCCTTCCAGCCACGTACTGGACCAACTCTCCCTCCTGCACTTTCTTTTCAATCATGTCCTTTAGATTCAAGCAGGTTTCCGTTGTATTCCCTGTAATCTGATGGTAATCACAATATCGGTTCTGATTCCCCCTAGTCGGTTTGGTATTTACTTTGCAAGGCTCGAAGTATGGCTTATCTCGGATCTCCTCAAGTATCTTCGCTCTGTCAACATTAAGGGGAGTATAAACCTTGTTGATGTTTCGATTCGGGTAATGCGACCTGCCTCCTCCCGAACCCCCATTATTGTTGTAATTCTTCTTCGGTTGCTCTTCCGATATGTTCTGATTATTGTTGTCTGACTTGGGATAATTGTTCCTATCCCGATATTTGGGCTTCTTCGAAGGCTGTGAATGAGACTTCAAACTTCCCATAACCTCCTCGATGGCGATTAACCCCTCTGCCCGGTCATAGGCCTCTGAAAGGTCCTTCGGGGGGTTGAACATAATATCTTTCATTAGCTTCTTCGATTTGACCATATCTAACCATGTTGTAAAGAAACCAAGAGCTTGGGGGACGTTAAGCTCTGTGACTGTCCCGACTGCTTCTCTGAACCTCTTCATGTACTGGCTCAAGCTCTCATCCGATTTATACTTGACTTGCATGAGGGAAGCCGCCACTTTTCCCCTTCTTTTATTGCTCCTGAACCAAGCATGAAATTTATCTCTTAGATCGCTCCATGAGTTGATCGAATTCGTTGACAATGTTGTAAGACCCCAAATATTATAAATAAAAATTTAATTTTCTTTATATATTGTTTTGAACAGTAAGGTGTTGATTTAATACATGTGGTAAGTTATGAGAGTAATGTGTAAATTTTCAAAGTTAACAAGTGGTAATAAAATATTCAATTATCGGGGAATATTCGTTTGGTCGTGGAATATTCTTGTTGTCGGGGAATATTCGTACGACGGCGCAGACTTCTGTGGGCCTCATAACGGAATAACTGTTGGATGAAAAAAATGACAAAAATGAGTTTTCTAATAAATTATTGATGATAGACTTTTAAATCATAGAAGATAGTAGACTCCATTCTGTATTTAACTCTTCTAATGAATTGTTATTTTCGCTGCGAATATTGATCTAAAACTGGTTGTCCATTATATTTTATCTGATTTATTGAAGGCTAACGATAATTTATTTTCCATTATCTTAGTCATAATATTCTTTACTGGGCTAGTTGAGCTCACCCTTTTTATCTATTATCCTCTTCAGGAAATGAGAATATCGTGGGGACTAGTCGGGGAACAGTGTGATGGTTAGAATTAGATCTGTTGAAGTCCTCACTATTCTATAAAATAGTGAGATAATAATTGTAATAAATAAGGGATGAATTTGAATGTTTAAATTTCGTATTATATACGATTTGTATTCAAACTCACAGTTGTATGGTCGTATTTCTTACGACCTTTTGTTATAAAAGATTTGTATTTGAAATTCTGTATCATGTAATTGGCGACTCAGAATGGGTTGGTATTGAACCTATTTTGGGGGCATCACAGTTGGTATCAGAGCTTAGGGATATGATCTCTAGCGGATATGTGGGAATAGAACTAGGAGGGGAGAGACGAGTAAAACCTTCGCTAGTATGTCCTACCTAAGCTTATTTGGTATTTAATTGGTCGGTCGGAGCATATAGGGTTAATATGTGATATGTTAATTTGTTGAATTAACCCTAGTTTTATGGCAGTATTTGAGAATGGCAGCTGAAAATCTAAGTAACGGAGTGAATGAGACCGTTGAGACACCTTTAATCACCAACCAGGAGAACGTGCAACAGGAAGACAATATTCCTCCTATAAACAACGCCACCGATCAACCGATGAATGATGGAATGTTTAGAAACTTTTTGCAGTTCCTGCAAAACCAGACGAGGGAGAATCGTGTTCATAATACAGGTGGAACTAATAACTCGCGGCTTGTCACTGCCAAACAGTTCAAAGAGTTGGGACCACCAGAGTTTCAGGAAAAGCCAGATCCAATCAGGGCAGAGACGTGGGTTAAACAAATTATCAAGATATTTGATGTCTTGGGATGCAAGGAGGAACAGAAGGTTCCATTCGCCACCTTTATGTTCTGTAGAGAGGCAGATTACTGGTGGGGATCTGTGAAGCGTACCCAGCCTGCCGCCCTCAAGATGTCTTGGGAGACATTCCAGAAACTGTTCAATGACAAATACTTTCCAGAAAGTATTCGTCACATGAAAGAGGTAGAGTTTATCAGACTGGAATAGAACAACATGACGGTGTCCCAGTACAAGGCTAAGTTCGCGGAGTTATTCCGGTTCGCACCTCATTTGGAGGAGAATGAGGAACGTATGACGCGGATGTTTCTGAGAGGTTTGAAACCCGAAATACGTTAATACCTCATTTCTCACAAATTTTCTCTATATTCGGATGTAGTGAACAGGGCCCAGTTGTTAGAACGGGATAGCGATTATGTTCAACCAAGAGACAACAACCAAGGTCGTACCGGTGGCAGCAGTCATCGGAACAATGACAACCAGCAAGGAGGAAAGTATCATGACAGAAGCGGTAACCACTCCGGTGGTAATCGTGACCATGATAATAGAAGAAGTGAGTCGGAAGGAGATTTCAAGAGGAGAAGGTACAACAATGAGAACATGAAGACGTCAACGGCAGCACCAACATCAACTGTTTCTAGGGGAGGAGAACGACCGCCGGTCGTATGCTATAAATGCGGCCAAGAGGAACACATCAGTCCCAACTGCACACAGCAATCCAAGGTGTACTATAACTGTGGAAAGGAAGGACATATAGCTCGAGTGTGTACTGTAGCGAAACCAAGTCCAGCGGGGGTGGTGATTCCTGAGGCTGTTCCGAACAAATCAAAGTCAGTGGTTCCTGGAAAAGCGTTTGTCGTTACTGCCCAAAACGCGAGGAACCCAAATGAATTTATCACGGGTTAGTTAATCATAACTTTTGCGAAGTCTATACCTTATTAGATACCGATTCTACCCATTCTGTTATTTCACCTACTTGTGCTCAACGTTAGAACTTGAATTCTAAGAAATTAGGCTTTGACTTATCTGTTGAAAATCTGTTGGGGAAAACCTTCGTTACATCTATAGTTTACAAATCTTGTTTGATTCAAATTGGTACCCTCACCTTACCTGTTGATCTAATATCTTTGAAAATTCTTGCATTTGATGTGATTTTTTTTTAATCGATTGGTTAACCACTCATCATGTCAAAATTGATTGTTTCATAAGGTTGTTAGCGTTCATTCAAACAATCAGACCACTAAAATCAATCAATGTCATTTCAAGTCATAAAACTATTCGTTTATTGAAAAATGGATGTCAAGCTTTCTTAGCCCATGTCACTGATTAAAATCAAAATACATCAGATTTGAATGATATTTTTGTTGTTAATGAGTTTCCTGATGTATTTTCCGAAGAACTTCCTGGTCTACCCCAGAACGTGAAGTTGAGTTTTTATTGACCTTGAACCCGATACAAAACCCATTTCCAAAATCCCATATCGAATAGCTCCTATTGAACTTCAGGAGTTGTTAGACATAGGTTTTATTCGTTCTAGTACATCTCCTTGGGGTGCTTCTGTTTTATTTGTAAAGAAGAAAGACGGTAGTATACGACGTTGTATTGACTATCAGGAGTTGAACCATATCACCATCAAGAATAGGTATCCGTTATCTCGTATTGATGACATGTTCAACCAATTGTGAGGTGCTGTCCAAGGTTGGGACATGAGTCACAGTTGGTATCAAATATTTGGATCATTTCGTGCTTGTTATGATTGATAACATCCTAATATACTCCAAAAGCCTCAAATATTTTTTCCAAAAAGAACTCAATATGCGAAAACGACGTTGTGTCGGAGCTATTGAAAGATTACGATCATACCATCAAATATCATCCTGGAAAAAAAATGAACGTGGTAGCTGACGCGTTGAGTAGAAGATCGTATGTGAGTACTAGTGCGATATTGTCAACACGAAGCCCATTTTGTATGACGTACAAAGGATGAAGATAGAGTTAACGACTCTGGAGATCCACGTAATGATGTCAAATATACGCTTAAAACCAGCTTTAATGGATAGAGTTAAAGCTACACAATCTACAGATCCGGAGCTGACGAATATGAAGAAGAAGATGTTATTCCAGAAATAAGAATCGATGAAGAAGGAATACTTCGAGTTAAATTCAGGCTTTATGTTCCTAACGACTCTGAATTGAAGTATAGAATCATGATGGAAACACACAATACACCATTCGCAATCCATCTTGGAAGTACCAAAATGTATCGTGATCGTCAATATATAATTTGGTGGAGCAATATGAAGAGAGTGATCGCGGAGTTTATCTCAAGGTGTTTAAGGTGTAAATGTGTCAAGACGGAGCATCAAGTGCCAAAGGTCAGCTTGCAGAAAGCTATGGGCACCGATTTACGATTCATTGGTCCATTTGAAATCCTTGACCGAGTAGGAACTGTGACCTATAGAATCGCTTTACCTCTAAACATGTCTCATGTTTATAACGTTTTTCACATATTCGTGCTTCGTAAATATGTGAAAGACCCAAATCACATCATTGAGTTAGAACCAGATGAGATAGCCAAAGATTTAACGTATGAAGAGGTACCTGTCAAGATCTTGGATAGGAAGGAGCATGTTCTACGCTCAAAGGTTATACCACAAGTTAAAGTTTTGTGGAGAAACCATGCTATTGAGGAAATGACCTGGGAGTTGGAATCGGAAATGAAAGAGAGGTATCCTCACCTTTTCGACATACCAGGTACGTACGTCAATTTCGAGGACGAAATTTCATAAAGAGGGGAGGTTGTAAGACCCCAAATATTATAAATAAAGATTTAATTTTCTTTATATATTGTTTTAAACAGTAAGGTGTTGATTTAATACATGTGGTAAGTTATGGGAGTAATGTGTAAATTTTCAAAGTTAACAAGTGGTAATAAAATATTCAATTGTTGGGGAATATTCGTTTGGTCGTGGAATGTTCTTGTTGTCGGGGAATATTAAATGCGATGCCAAGTAGATTTCTGTGGGCCCCATAACTAATAATCATTTGGATGAAGAAAAACGACAAAATGAGTTTTCTAATAATAACTAGCGTAGTTATTCTGAATTAGAACTGTTGAAATACCCGTGGTTAAAATCTGATAATACGCTAGGTGTTGCATAAAAGACACACATGTTGCATGATAATTCTAAATTATTGATTCTTACGTAAAAAGACACTTACTCAATTATTGTTACAGTAATATTTTATATTATTGCATAATATTTTATTGATTCAATAATTGCTATGTTGATATTATATTCAATAATCATTATTGCGACAAGATTTCAAATTATCAAATTAATAATTCATATTATTTGAATAATATTATTAGATACCATTATTGGCAATGTCTAAGGAAGCTCTGTCGAGGAAAGGGGTTGGGTTAATCTAATTGCGCGCCAGTAAGGAGAAATCCTTATCGGAAAGCCCCCTCTTTCTTAGGAACGACCTGGTTGTCATTATTGTGATTCTGTAATATTATTTGTGAATAATTAATTATTGATTTATATGATAAAAAAAAATATTTATTTTATGTGGATAGATTTATTTTATGTGGATATAAATGAAGGAATTAAGGTTGAAGTGTTTGATCAGTATTTTGTCAGAATGAAGGTATTAAAAATCATCCGTTTGTGAATTTCGGCTATTTTCGATTGGAAATTTGGAAAAACTTCCTTCTGCAAAGTTATAGAGAATTAAAATTCCTATGGAAAGGACATAGAGTTTGTATTTTTCTGATTAACGGCCTATTTATTATGAATTATTGAAGTTTTGGAAAATAAATATTTTTTAAAATAAAATGGTGGGCCCCACTTTTGGTTGGTGTGGAAAATCTGAATTTGGTGGGCCCCACTGGTGGTGGCTAATTTGGATCAAAACGTGTGTAGAAAAAAAATATTATTTTATTAATTTAGTCTCCTTTGGTGTTCTAAGCATTTTCCTATAAATAGGTGCTTAGGTTAGAATTGAAAATCACACCAGAAACATAAGTTTTCTCTCTATATATTATCGAGCGTATTTTTGTGAGTATTTTGATACTTTAAGAGTTGATATTCAGTGCAAGTTCCTTTCAGCACTATATCCGAAATTCCAGTCAAAAGTGTTGTTCTTTTGAGGTAAGGGATATTATTTTTCTTTGTAAATGATTTTATTGCTTTCAATATCATTTTATTAAAATATTGGCATGGATTTTATTATGAAATTCTTACTTTTTCCGTCGGAGTTACTATTCACGATACTGAAGACTATTCACGATATCGACACTTATTCACGAATACTTCATCTTTGTTCATGAGTACTATTCACGAAGTATGATTTTTCTTATGAAATTTTTATCTTTTTCATGTTGGGATTACTATTCACGTTTACGGCACTATTCATGTATACGACGCTATTCACAAATACAGTACTATGCACCGAAAATTATATTTTCTTCTATTTGTCCAAATGGTTTGTTAAGGTTCATATCTTTGATTGGATCCAAGTTTTGAGTTTTATTTCTTAAATTTGCTTCACAAAGTATTATTATGGTGTATTTTTGAACTTGGATAAACTAAAATACGAATTCCTAATCTTTGTCCTTTTTCTCACTTGATTCGTTCTTTAAAATATTTTTCATCATCTTCAGTCCTAAATGGTGATATAATTGAATATCTTTGGCATATAGTGCAAAGATGAATGATTATTTGATGAATATCTTTGGTCTGTAGTGTAAAGATGAATGATTACCTAATGAATATCTTTGGCCCGTAATGCAAAGATGACAGGTGTTGAGATGAACATGACCAACAGGTGATACAGATGAATATCTTTGGCCCGTAGTGCAAAGATGAATATCTGATTTGAAATATATATTGATTGATAGGGATAAATTATTGATGATGGACTTTTAAATCATAGAAGATATTAGACTTCATTCTCTACTTAACTCTTCTAATGAATTGTTATTTTCGCTGCGAATATTGATCTAAAACTGGTTGTCCATTATATTTTATCTGATTTATTGAAGGCTAACGATAATTTATTTTCCATTATCTTAGTCATAATATTCTTTACTGGGCTAGTTGAGCTCACCCTTTTTATCTATTGTCCTCTTCAGAAAATGAGAATATCACGGGAACTAGTCGGGGAACAGTGTGATGGTCAGAATTAGATCTGTTGAAGTCCTCACTATTCTATAAAATAGTGAGATAATAATTGTAATAAATAAGGGATGAATTTGAATGTTTAAATTTCGTATTATATACGATTTGTATTCAAACTCACAGTTGTATGGTCGTATTTCTTACGACTTTTTGTTATAAAAGATTTGTATTTGAAATTTTGTACCATGTAATTGGCGACTCAGAATGGGTTGGTATTGAACCTATTTTGGGGGCGTCACAATGTCGTCATCCACTCCTGAGCACCTTTCTTTAACGTGGTGGCGAACATGTGACACTTAGTGAACATCTGAATGCCCATAGTAGTTCATCAATCATTGTAGCCGCCAAGATGGTCATCATACGGATCACCCAAACCATCATAACTCTCCATCGAGGGCATCTTCTTTGTAGGATCGTACCGGCCCGATCGATCTCTGGAGTGAAAGGTGAGGTCAGGTCGATTAACGACTCCTTTGGGAGCGTCACAATATATATATATATATATATATATACCAGAATATCTATGGTGACGGTTGAATCGTCATCAGTAATTAAAAAAAAAAATCGTCATTATAAAGCGATCACGCACTACACAACTGTGTATATACATTTTTTTCATATATATATATATATATATATATATATATATATATAAAACCGTAACTTCATGTAATAATTTTTGTCGGTGTCTAAATATATATTAGTATAGATTACTAAGATATAGGAGGTGAAACTTGAATTAATTCTGCTTGTCTATATATTTGTCCAAATATTTTCACTTTTTTTCCTAGTACTTCCAAAGAGATCGGTAAATAGAAATAATGCGTCCATCTTATCAATAATGTACATGTGAATAGAGCATATATATGAAAAACTAATTCCTTGTATTAAACTGAATTAATACATTTAATTCTTACGTCAAATTGTGATACTATATTAAAATCTAATAGTAATATAGAAAAATAAGACCACAAAAGTAGCTTAAAAAATTACATCTTTATGTGCATACAATATCAATATGTAACCATATATACAAATATGTAAACATATATAGAGTAATAGAGGAAGTGTTACCTCGAATGCTTACCATAATATACTACGTCATGCTTCTACTATGCCTCCCTTGCTAATTAAAATTCTTTCTTTCAAAAATTATCAGTTTAATTCGTGCTGGAAAATAAACTTTATGGTTGCATATAGATTTTAGCGAGAGACCATAGCCAAAAAATGTTAATCCATTCTTTTTGATCTTCCGTTTCATCCAAGTTGTAATATAACCAATGTAGAATCACATACATACATGCATGCGATGAAAAAATAAAAATAAAACCGACTAAAACTAATCTGATTTCGTGTATGCAAATTCCCGTATTGATCGGTGCTAAATCACATGCATTCATTAATTGCTAGTCACGAACATCACGAACAAATTTTGACAACTATTGGACCATATTACGATCATGTCAACGATGAGCATGACCACAATTTTCACCGTTCTAATTGGCTTCAATGGCAACATCACTAACGTAGCATCGTTTACATATTCTCCATCTTTATCTCCAAGTGAGAGCTTCAATATGGTGTGTATTTTCTATCATTTTCATTCTCCTACACCTTCTCTACATTGTTCATCTATATATATATATATATATATATATATATAACATGAAAATGTAACACATGTAACTCCCATCTATTAATGTGATATTATGGAGTTATAACTCTCACAATAATAAGACAATAAGTGAAGGTAAGGGTTATATTTTAGTTATATTCAACAAATTATTATAAGAAAATTATAACGTACGGACAAAATGAAAGTACTAATTTTTGCCAGAAAATTTATTACGGCCTACAACATCCGTCGAAAAAAAATATTATTATGGCCTTAAAAGGACTATCAAACAAACAATTGTCCCCATTTTATCTCTTTATATATAATAATAAATTGCGATTTTAATATATTTCAGTCTTTTGATTGTTTCATAAAAATAATAATTAAAAAAAGAAGTTACAAAAAAAAGAAAATTAAATAACACGAGTTAGCTTGTCACCAAAATTACGCAGACAAGTTACTACGTGGAGTTAAGCTCTGGTGAGCATTTTGGCTACCGGTTCAACAAGTTTTGTTGGGTAAAAAACTCCAACACCCGTGCCTTCACAGAGCAAGAGTGCCCAAGAAAATGGAGTGGGAATTATTTTCATATCATAGACAGATGGCTCATCTATTGCAGCTGCTCAAGGTGATCAGTATTATGTTCTATGGGTCCATGAAAGTTATTACGAGATAAGGTGTAAACGAAGCATGACATAGAAACACCTCACCTGCAAACAATGTTGAAAAACCCTTTGGGTGGTTTGATGTCTTGGCAATAGGTTGATGCAATTAACATTAATCAATGGTGAAAGAGAGACATCAACAGCTGAGTTTTTGCAAGTCGATGAACCACCAATTAAGCATTAGTTCCAGAGTGATAGTTCAGTAATACATATTCCAAACTATAGTTCACCCATCAGAAGCTGCCCACAATTCCTGAAAGCATTGGATATAGAATCGGTTAAGTAATATAAGATGAAGGATAATTCAAGTGCCTTGGGAAATAATTAATGGTTTGAAGATTATTTTTGTTCAACCACAAATCACATAGCCCCCAAAAGGGAAAGAGAATAACCAAGGCACATACTTTCTGAAAACAGGGTTTGTAGTGGAAAGGTTTTGTTTAATCCAGTCATTAAAATTTGGAACGAGTAAATTGTTTATCTATCGAATGTCCACAAGGTCAGTAAAAAATAAAATAAAAAGAAAAAAAAAAACACTCTATATCTTCTTCAATCATTTCCAAAGGAAAGGTGCACAACAGACCGAATTTGTGATGTAGCCAAACAAAATTTGAGCACGAAGCAAATACAGTCATGCACTGATATCCCAAAAAAAAGTCTGTAGATTTGACGGCAATTTAATTTTGCAGTACCAATTCCAGTTAGGCAACTTGGTAGACTTAGTAGTTGACAATGCAACAAAAGCATATTTAGCATAATACACTCCACTCCCGCAAATAACAAAATCCTTCACAAAACAGCCTTGAGCACTTCCGCACGAGGGATATACTGACTCTTGCTGACTTTACAGTTGTTGATAGCCTTCTGCAATTGGCTCCATTCTGCAATCTTCATTCAAGTAACTACTTGTCACTGCAAAATTAGTATCGGTTAGTCAGATGCCCAAATTTCAGTTAAAGGTCACAGACTCTGCAGATTACAACCACTATTTTAATCCTACTCATTAAGATGTGAAATTTTTGTGAGCTGGCCATGCAACCACTAACAATATATTCGGAACTCAAAATGGTTTTACCTGTATAGATGAAAACCAATTTTACATCCTTAACTTTGTTAGTAATTAAAAGCACACTAAATTTCGTTTACGTAAATGAAATGCACCACCCTCCATATCAATTTTCAGCCATTTAATTACCCGAAAGTCCGTAGTAGCTTAATCAAAATACGGGTAAAATAGTGCAAAATATTAAAAAGATATATAAAAAGAACATAACAATCACATTTTATAACCAACAAAAATGTGCAAGTGCATAGCTTTAATAGAGGGTCAATTCAAGGTCAAATTATAAATAATCTCTCTCCCAACCAATCCCTTCTCCCCCTCTCTCATTTGAAACGCATAACAGCCACACATAATCCTCTAAAATTCGACAATATACATTTCAAGTCCAAACCAAACCCATTTGATTGATAAGTAGAAGAAAGGATCAGGAGATTGATTACTTATTATGTTTATCTTTATTTAGTGATACATCTATTGTAAATTTGTAATTAATAATTAATTTTATTATATCAGTTAGATTATTCTAAAAGTTTAATTACAGTCATAGAATAGAATAGAATAGAATTAGAGGTTGTTTCCTTGGACTACATGTTGTAATCGCAGCGATAGATTTTGAATATTTGCCTGATTTGCTACAAAGTGTTGCAAGGGACTCATGCAATTCTTTTAAGGTGGTCCTCCCAACTATATGTCACCGTAGCTGCTAATATATAGGTGTATAAGCACATAGATTCTTCTGCAAATTCTTTAACTGACTCCAATTTTTAAAAAGAACTTGTTGACTCTTTTTATATTAACCAGGGACCAAGCTTAAAGAAAGTAATAAAACTAGAAACTGTGAAGACTGAAAGTGAAAGAACTGACTTGTCAAATAGAAAATTGCGGGACTAAACAGTCAAGTTTCAAAAATTAAGGGACTTCAAAAGATTTACAAAGCCTCGGAACTAAAATAAAGAAAAGGAAGATTTTGGGGCACAACCGAAATTCTGCAAGAGATATTTAAGTCTATCAGGTACCTCCTCCTCCAACATGATTACCAATTAGTCACACAAGCAGCAAATAGCGATGAGTGAGATATACAAACGGACAAAGGGAAATTGTTGTTGCCAACTTGAAGAATGGAGAGAAAAACGGAGTGGGACTGTGACAAAGGAGGGGATAATCTAGGATAACCACTTTCTCCCCCCCCCCCCCCCCTCCCCCTCCTTCTATTTTTTCCCCCATTTGGTTTATTTTTGGCTGCGTAAGCACCCGTTAATGGATATTAGAGACGAGACTATGGAGATAATTTTTTCCTTCTTCTCTGGTACTTTAATAGCCATACAGGCGTTTGGAGATGGTGAACCATGTTGATTTTCTCAAAGATGGCAGTTGCATCAAAATTCTTTAGTGTTGTGGTGGTTCCAAAAAAATTGTGCTTATGGAACTTGAGCATAAGATGCACATGTTTTGATGGAAGACTCTCTAACTGTGGTTTCTTATGTAATTATTATAAAACTCGTGGAATGATGCGGAGCAAGATAAGAAGATTAAACTTAATATTTTATATTGTTATTTAGAGATATTTCTTTTAATTAGTAAATTTTATTTATTATATTAATTAGATTATTATATAAGTTTAATTATAGTAGTAGAATATGTAATGTTCCGAACTTCTTAGAATTTGTAATCCAACTTTATATGAATAATAAAGATTGAATTATGCTTCAAAATTGTATTATGTGATTTCTTATGTGTTTGATTTTGTGTTTTGGTTCATGTATACAACCTTAAACACTTGTTAAAACCTAGAATTGATTAAATAGATAAACCTAAGGGTTAAAACCTAAATACGAAATCATTATTCACTACTACGATAATAATACGATTATAATACGAAATATTATGCGAGCAAAATACGAGAATAATACAAAAATTATACGGTAAAAATACGAAAAAGTCAAAATCAACGATTACGGCTAACTAACTAGTTGGAGTAACCGAACTAGGGAAAGAAAACCTAGTTAAACTAAGTAATAGAGGAGGAGGATGTAAGCAATGATGTCATGTAGGATGATGAAGCAATGATGTCATAAAGGACAATGATGTAAGCAATATGTCATAGATTGTGTAAAGACTATTTTACCCCAACTCTTGCTAGCCTATAAATAGGAGGCTTTGCAAGCTTAAATCCTTACCAATTCACAAAAACAAAGAGTAATTACTATAGTGAGATAATTAAGAGAAGGAAAGCTAAAGTCTTGCGTCTTTAAGAAACGTAAAGCTTGCACGCTAAGAGGTAGAATCTTAGTTATTATTTTCGATTCATGTATAGAGTAGAAATATGCATAATCATAGTAGTTACCATGCTCAATTCAATTTATGTTTAGAGTAAATGTATGATGATCCTTAGTTGTTATCATGTTCAACTCAAAACAAGTATAGAGTAGAAAAGATCAAAAACACTAGTTGTTACCATGTTTAAATTATTTCAAATATTCGTGAGTAAAAATCATGGATTTATGTATAAGTAGATTTATGATTTTGTTATTAGATGTTATAGAGTGGTAAAACATGATGGCTTAGCTTCGCAATGCTTTTGAGATCATGTTTTACTTAGTTAAAACAAGAAATTATGAACCAAATTGTTTTGGGGCTTACACCACCTATGAAAATAGTCATATATATATATATATATATATATATATATATATATATATAAGACTTATAAAGTTTAATTAGACAATAAACTAATACCCGTATACACTTAAAATTGTGTAGGATTTACAAATAGGGGTGTAAACGAGTCGAATCTAAGCGAACATCCTAATGCTCGATTCTAACTACTTTGAAAAAATCAAGCTCAAATTCGACTCGGATTCGATTAGAAATTTCTAATTTTGCACCAGATTCGACTCGGATAATTACTCGGACCTACTCGGCTCGTTTACAAAACGAGTTACTCGTGAGCCTTCAAATCGAATTTAGAATATGAACCATTTCATTTAATACTGAATCACTACATACTAAATTGATTATTGAACTAATATTTATATATAAAGTTTTTTATTTTTATTTATGTAAAGAAATTAAAAAAAATGTAATACAAATTGACAATCAATTTATTGATTTATTCAAGTACAGGTTTACACAATTTAATACTACACTTTATAAATTATAAAGATTAATACAAATATAACATATTTAGCTTGTTAGTATGGATCATACCAATATTCGAACATGATCCATCGAGTAGATTCGAGTATGGTTCAAGAAAAAATGAAATACTCGAACCCTAGTCTGAGCGAACACTGGTATACTCGAATTCGACTCGTGTATCATTAAACAGAAAACGAGTATGGATCAGATTCGACTCGAATCAATTTCGAATTCGAGTTTTGGATCATATTTTCGATCCGATCTAGAGTTGAGTAATCTTAGCTACTCGCTTTCAGCATACACCCTATTTACAAAACAAGTTAAGCTTATTGTTTAACTATAAATACGCATCGAGGCAAGTCTTCTACCCAAATTTATATTGCCAGTTTTATATGATATTTATGCACTTTGTGCAACGTGTTATAAATTCTTGAATGAAGTTATTGCTACTAGTTTTGGCATAACTTAAGAAATGAACGTTTATTCGTGAAGTACTGAATTGCTATAATTCTTTATATGAGCTATTTAGTCAAACCAAATTGTTTTAGGGCAACCTCTGCATGTAAAGTAAACTGAGATGAACCCCCCTAATTCATAGGGATAAATATGATGTGTCGGGTACCTGATTTAAACATTGTTCATGAGTAGTCCAGTGTAGTGTATGTTATGCATAACAAAGGATGTCGTTAGGTTGATCCCCTATAGATATCCATTGTATGGTTCTAAGTCGAAAGACGAACGAACATTAGTTCTTGGTTTAATTACCACTCAACTTTACTATGTTAAAACAATTGTTATATCTTTTATTGAGCTATAAAGCTTTTAAATTCTCTATCGGTGTGAGTTCACTTATATGCTATGTGTTTAGACTTGTTGAGCAACTTTGCTCACTCTTGCAAATAAATCCCCATTTGCAACTAAAGAGGATAAACCCGAGAGCTCTGGCTCTAAGAAGAAGAGAAAGAAGAAATGTGCAGACTAGTTTACATGTATTATATAATCGCTTGTCATTTTGTTGTAGAAATATAATGACTTTTGTAATACAAACAAGCAAATCATGTAACCGAATCTTATATCAATAATATCATGTTATTATCATCAAATGTTGTGTAGTTACTTTCACAGAATTTAGAATTTTGAAACATTAATACAATATTGATACAGAACTATACATCTGAATGAGAATATTGAATAACATTGTGAGTTCTGTAAGCACAGAGATTTAGCACCGACAAAGAGAAATCTTTATCGCAAGGTTCCTCTGTTCCAAGAACAAGCTTGTTATTAATATTGTGAACTTCAGGTATAGAATAAATATCAATATGAAGAGGTATCTCTATAAAGACATGTACCTAAGTTAGGATATTGAATAATATGGGGAGTTCTATAAGAAAAGGAATCTTGCCACGGATAAAGAGCCTAATTTTTCGCAAGATTCTTCTGTTCCAAGAAGAATCCTATTATTAATGCTCTGAACCTTGGATATATAGAAGTATAGAATGTCTAAAACTTAAGGTTAAAATAAGTAAAGTGATCACCAGATTCGCTCTAGCAAGTACAGGGATTTGGGGCGTCACAGGTTGGTATCAAAGTCAGAGATTATAACTCTTAAGGTAACGAATACCTTAGGATATGATCAGAGGAAGTAGGAATCAATGAACTTGAAGAAAGTCCATAGATAATTAAAAGATACAAATAAATCTTAAAATTCATAAAACATAAAAATATTATGTGAAAGAAATATACTAAATTAAAGCTACACTCTTTTGTAGAAATGGCTAGCCAGAGAACCGGAATGGAGAGACATTAACGAAGTGGTGATTGAACCAGACTACACACCTGCAGGTGATTCGGAAAGTGATTCTAGTGAAGATCCAATGGAGGATCCTACTGGCTATCATCCAAGGATAAACTTTGCCGACACATCAGATGACGATAATCTAAATTTGCACCAGCATGACATCGAGCTCCTAGATGCAGTGGATAATCAAGAGGAAGCTCCCGACGTGGAGCAGATTATCTAAGAAATGGAAGAGGAAGATACGGAACAAGAAGAGTTAATAGTAACTCTAGTGGAAGAAGCAAGGGCAAACATGCAGGCTGCCAATGCCAAGATTGTAGTCTTGGGGAAAAGATAGTTAGACGAGATAGCTAAAAATTCTCATCTAGAAGTCTTGTTAGCCATCAAAGAAGCGGAAAAGATTCAGCTACAGGCGGATTTTGACGAAGAAAGGGACGGGTGTTGCTTGTCATACTGGAAGCTACACAAAAAGGTGGAAGGACACCCAGTAGCAGATGAGTCAGGCTACGACATAAACCGATCAGTGGTAACTAGCATGTTGAACAAGGCATTCAAAGATGCTAGAAACCGTTAGGGAAAACTTAAAACTTTTATTACATTAGTTGTAATTTTGTTTATGTGCTATAACATTCCCATTTGTATAAGGGATGTTAAAAATAGTAAGGTGATTCTATCACTTTCGATAATGTGATGTGAAAAACTTATTAACATAAAGTTTGTTTATGAAATGTGTCTTGAAATATTTTTTATGCGTTTTTTTTTCTCTTTTAATTATAGATAAATGGCACCACCGAGAAGAACGCAAGCATCTGCAAGTAGTAATAGTATAGAACAAACACCGAAAGTGAGGATCAAGCTCATGAGAATCCTATGCAACAATTTGTCAATATGTTATTAGGAGCCCTAGAGAATCGACCTTTAAACCATGCACCCAACCAAACCAAGTTACTTTTAAAGACTTTAAAAATGTAGGACCACCGGAATTCAAAGGAACCTTGGAGCCAATAGAAGCTCAAGGTTGGATTAAGGAAATAGAGAAAGCATTCACAATAGTTGGGGTTGGCGAGGATCGGAAAACGATTTTTGCCACCTATCTAATGAAAGAAAAGGCTAACTTTTGGTGGGAAGCCAACCAAAATGAGCCGAAGAAGGAGTTATAGGCGTGGAAAAGTTCAAGGAAATATTCTTCAAAATTATTTCCCGTGAGTATGCGAATCGAATGGAAGTCCGGTTCCTAGAATTAAAGCAAAGGGACATGGCCTGTGCCCCAATATGTTGCTAAGTTTAATGAGTTAGCCTGATTCGCCTCCGCATCAAGTTGATCTTGAGGAAAGGAAGGCTAGAAGATTTGAAGAAGGGTCAAGCCCAAGTTAAGTACAAAAGTGACCTTATTCCAACTAGAAACCTTCACTCAAGTTCTAGAGAAGGCCATAATAGCAGAGGAGGAAGTGAAGTGTTATCTAAGTTCAAGAAGAACAAAACCGAGGGTGGAAATTCCAAGGGAGAAAATAATTCAAGAGGGAATAAGAATAAAAGAAAATGGAATGTTTCTAATACTGGACCACTAAGGAAAGTGAATAAAAAGAGAAGAGGCGTGCAAAATATGTGGCAAGGGCCATGTGGGGGAATGCCTTAAGGGAAAGAATGTTTGTTTTAATTGTAGTCAAGAAAGGCACTTTGCAACGAACAGCCCAACTCCAAAGAAAAGTGGATGCTTCAATTGTGAGGAGCAGGGACATCTTGCTGAAATGTGCCCGAAGAAAGGAGACGTCGGAGCAAGGAGCAAGGCGAGTAACTCCACCCACACAGCTACACCCGGAGGCCCATGTCGTCCAACGGCAAGGATCTTTAACATGATGGTGAGAGATGCAGTTGCATCTCAAGACGTAGTGTCAGGTATCATTCTGATCAACACCATAAATGCTTGTGTTATTTGACTCGGGTGCTAGTTGCTATTTTATTTCGCATGAATTTGCTAAGAAATTAAATATGCCTAGAGAGAACTTACATTTTTCCTTAGAATATAGAAATTGCTAATAGAGAAATAATACTTGTTAAGCACGTACTTAGGGAATGTTGCATAGTGATTAAAGGGTATGAGTTGAGAGTAGATTTTATTCTTATTCAGTCGGGGGAATTCGACGCCATTTTGGGAATGAATTGGTTAACCAATCATAATGCGATGATTGATTGCCAATCAAAGTGCGTAATCCTTTTGACAGTGTCGAAGTCAAAGGTTGTGGTCAACGGAAACCAGTTACCAAGGAAATCTCGTTGTTTATCAGTAATGCAAGCAAAGAGACTACTTGGTAAAGGATGTCAAGGTTATTTGGCTCATAACGTAGATACCCAAAGGAAAGGGTTAGAGATGGACCAAATAGCGGTGGTAAGGGAATTCGCGGATGTGTTTCCCGATGACTTACCTGGTCTTCCACCAGATAGGGAGATCGAGTTCGTTATCGACTTAGAACCTGGGACGGCACCAGTTTCGAAGACGCCATATAGGATGGCCCATGTGAAGATGAAAGAGTTGATGGTACAACTGCAAGAGTTGTTGGATAAGTACATTCAACCTAGTGTTTCTCCTTGGGGAGCACTAGTGTTGTTTGTCAAAAAGAAGGATTGAACTTTGAGATTATGTATCAATTATCGTGAACTAAATAAGTTGACCATAAAGAATAAGTATCCATTACCTAGGATAGACGACTTGTTTGATCAATTAAAAGGAGCAAAACATTTTTCGAAGATTGATCTATAGTTGAGTTATCATCAACTAAAAGTGAGAAGCAAAGATGTGCCGAAGACTGCGTTTCAAACACACTATGGACATTATGAATTCTTGGTAATGTCTTTTGGATTAACGAATGCACCGGCAGCATTCAATGAATAGGGTTTTTAGATCATGCTTTTCATCGATGATATCTTAATATATTCGAAAACACTAGAGGAACATGCTGAACACTTGAGAATTGTACTAGAAACCCTAAGGAAGGAACAACTCTACGCTAATTTCAAAAGTGAGTTTTGGTTAGAAAAAATTCAATTCTTGGGTCATGTGATTGACACGAACGGGATTGCGGTGGATTCTTAAAAAATTGAAGCAGTGGTGAATTGGGAGCAGCCAAAGACACCAACTGAAGTAAGAAGTTTCTTGGGTTTAGCAGGGTATTATAGAAGGTTTATCCAGGATTTTTCGAAGATAGCAACCTCGTTAACCAATTTAACAAGACTAAAATTTGTCCGGACATACAAATGTGAAGAGAGCTTCCAAGAGTTGAAGAAAAGATTAAGCATGGCACCAAATGATTATCCTTACCGGATAATAGTGGAGGCCTCAGAGTCTATAAAGATGCCTCACATAAAGGTTTAGGTTGTGTTCTGATGCAACACGGAAAAATAATCACTTATGCTTCGCGACAATTGAAAGATTATGAGATAAGGTATCCTATTCATGATCTGCATTTAGCAGCAGTAGTATTTGCTTTGAAAATATTGAGGCATTACTTATATGGAGAAAAATGTGAAATATATATTGATCACAAGAGTTTAAAGTATATTTTCACCTAGCGAGAGTTAAATATGAGACAAACGGTGGTTGGAATTGATAAAAGATTATGACTGTAAAATCTTATATCATCCAGGGAAAGCCAACGTCGTTGCAAATGCATTAAGCAGGAAAAATCAGGAGAAACTAATGGTATTAACAATTCAAGATGAGTTGCTTAAAGAATTTTCTAGACTTGAAATTGAGGTGAGAGTTCCTTCAGTTTCAACAGGAAATTGTTTGTAATGAAAAATAATTCGACTTTTATCGGAAAAATAAAAAGAAATACAAGAGAAAGATGAAGGATATGAGAAACCTGAAAATAAGATAACCGAGAATGTGGGCAACAAATTCAAGATGAGACAAGGATGGAATCATAAGATCTCGAATCAAGAATATGGTACCTTCTCTTGGTACAAGAATTGAAAGAAGAGATTGCTCAAGCACATAGTTCTAAGTTTTCATCCACCTGTGTAGCACCAAAATATATAAGGACGTAAGTCAACATTTTGGTGGCCAAACATAAAGAGGGAGGTGGCTAAATTTGTTAGTAGATGTTTAACCCGCCAAACGAAGTTAAGGTAGAGAACATCAAAGGTCATGCGGGTTGTTACAACCGTTAAAAATTCCAGAGTGAAAATGGGAGCATATTACAATGGATTTTGTAATATGACTTGCAACCACACAGAAGGGTCATAATGCAATTTGGGTAATAGTGGACTGACTAACCAAGTCTGCTCACTTCCTACCAATCAAGATCAAGTTCACCCTAGATCGATTAGTCAAGCTATTATATATTAAGGAGATAGTCTCTAAACATGGGGATCCAATTTAAATTGTGTCCGATCGAGATCCACGATTCACATCGAACTTCCGGAGAAGTCTACAGGAGCATCTGGGGACACAGTTGAGACTAAGTACGGCTTATCATCCGCAAACCGATGGACAAAGCGAAAGGACAATTCAAACGCTGGAAGATATGCTTAGAGCATGCATGATGAACTTTGAAGGAAGTTGGGAAAACCACTTACCTTTGGTGGAATTCTCATACAACAATAGCTACCACGCTAGTATTGAAATGTCACCTTACGAAACTTTATACGGGAGGAAGTGTAGAAACCTATGTGTTGGGACGAAGTCGGGGAACGACAAATGCTTGGGCCGGAACTGGTTTAGCAGACGGCGAAGGTAGTTTGAACGATACAATTAAGGTTACGAGCTGCCCAGGAGCGACAAAAGAGAGATGCAGATCAGCATAGGAAGAAAAGAGACTTTGAAGTCGGGAGCCATGTCTTGAAAATATCCCCTTGGAAAGGAAAGATTCGTTTTGAGAAAAAGGGAAAATTAAGTCCGAGGTTTATAGGACCATTCGATATTTTAAGGAGAATAGGTGAGGTATCTTATGAAGCAGCCTTATCTCCAGAACTTTTCATGTTTTAGTATTGCATCCCTATAAACCAGACTACAAACATGTCATTAGTTATAAACCAATTTAGGTCAAGAAGGGCCTAAGTTATGAAGAGATTCCTATTCAAATTATTGCTAGGAAAGAGCAAGTGTTGAGAAATAAAATAATACCTTCAGTTAAGGTGTTATGGGGAAATCAATCCATAGAAGAAGCTTAGATGAGAGCTTGAAGATAAAATCAGTGTTCTAAAAATCGGCCTAGGCGCGCTAGGCGCTAAAGTGGGCCCTGGCGCCGCCTAAAAGCCAAATCGGTGGGAAAGGCTATGCTAAGCGGCCTAAAGCGTCTCAGCGGCCTAGCGCGGCGTCTAAAGCGGACTAAAGTGAGTCTAAAGCGCCTAAAGTGAAGGAGGGAAAAGGCGGCCCAAAGTGAAAAGGCGGGGCCTAAAGCGGATTTTCTTTTTTTTTAATTACTACCAAAATTAGATTTTGATGTATTTATTTTCTAATGATTTATCATATTCTTAATGCAGTTGTAGCTTATCAAATTACAACAAAAGTGAACAAGATCAAGTCAAAATGAATAATTTTATTATATTTATAATTTGTTGAACTTGTACTAACTTCAAATTATATAAATTATGATACATTTGTAATATTTAGTTTAATTCAATATAATTCTTAAATTTATGTTTAGTTTCTTAAGTTTTAATATTCAATTGAATTATTAAAATTTTAAATTTTATTATTTAATATCAATTGTGTTTATGAATAAAACTATTAAACTAATACGTTAAAGATATATAATTATATATATAAAGATAATACTTACTAACACTAATTCTATAATTTAATTATTTCAAGCATGAATATATATATATATATATATATATTAAATTTATGTTTAAGTTCTTAAGTTTTAATATTAAATTGAATTCTTAAAATTTAAATTTTATTATTTAATAACAATCTTGTTTATGAATAGAAGTACAAAACTAATAGCCTAATATGTTAAAGATATATTAACCATATGGTATTTGTTATTTCCTTTTTGTTCTCAATTTTGAAGATTACACAAATAAAAATAATTTCATAATGAATAAGATCAAGTCAAAATGAATAATTTTATTATATTTATAATTTGTTGAACTTGTACCAACTTCAAATTATATAAATTATGATACATTTGTAATATTTAGTTTAATTCAATATAATTCTTAAATTTATGTTTAGTTTCTTAAGTTTTAATATTCAATTGAATTCTTAAAATTTAAATTTTATTATTTAATAACAATCTTGTTTATGAATAGAAGTACAAAACTAATAGCCTAATATGTTAAAGATGTTTTAATATGTTAATAAGTTTTAATATGTTAAATTTTTAAGAGAGAAGAAATAAGTATATAATTATATATAAAGATAATATTTACTAACACTAATTCTATAATTGAATTATTTCAAGCAATGGATATATATATATATATATATATATTTAAGAATATATATATATATATATTCTTAAATTTATGTTTAAGTTCTTAAGTTTTAATATTAAATTGAATTCTTAAAATTTAAATTTTATTATTTAATAACAATCTTGTTTATGAATAGAAGTACAAAACTAATAGCCTAATATGTTAAAGATATATTAACCATATGGTATTTGTTATTTCCTTTTTGTTCTCAATTTTGAAGATTACACAAATAAAAATAATTTCATAATGAATAAGATCAAGTCAAAATGAATAATTTTATTATATTTATAATTTGTTGAACTTGTACCAACTTCAAATTATATAAATTATGATACATTTGTAATATTTAGTTTAATTCAATATAATTCTTAAATTTATGTTTAGTTTCTTAAGTTTTAATATTCAATTGAATTCTTAAAATTTAAATTTTATTATTTAATATCAATTGTGTTTATGAATAAAACTATTAAACTAATACGTTAAAGATATATAATTATATATATAAAGATAATACTTACTAACACTAATTCTATAATTTAATTATTTCAAGCAATGAATATATATATATATATATATATATATATATATTCTTAAATTTATGTTTAAGTTCTTAAGTTTTAATATTAAATTGAATTCTTAAAATTTAAATTTTATTATTTAATAACAATCTTGTTTATGAATAGAAAGACAAAACTAATAGCCTAATATGTTAAAGATATATTAACCATATGGTATTTGTTATTTCCTTTTGTCCTCAATTTTGAAGATTACACAAATAAAAAAATTTCATAATTAATAATATCAAATGTCTCATTCAATAAACTTCACACTAATTTTTAAAAATAATATTTATTTAAGTAGTAACACTAATTCTTAAAATTAAATAACAATCTTATATTTTATTTATCATTTTTCTTTAAGTCCTTAATTTTAAAAATTACACAAATAAAAGTATAAAACTAATTTTGTAATTAATAATATCATTTATTTACATTTATTTACATTTAAATAACATTACCTTAACATTTTTAAGAAAAAATCAAGATGGCATATTTGATATTGCTCAACACGTGGCATATTTGATACTTGATAGTCATCAGATCTCTTTCTTCCTTAGTTCCTTTCTCTAAAGCAAGAAGAAGACTACTGAGTGTACTCTAAAGCCATCGCCGCCACAGGCCACAGCCATACTCCATCAGATCATCGCCGCGACAACCATACTCTAAAGCAAGAAGAAGAACACGTGGCACACGAGTACACGACCACAGCGCCACCGCCACTCCATCGCCGCCAGCCCGCCACGCCACACTCCATCCATCCGCCACACGACCACAAATACCACCGCCCACTCACTGTCGGTATCGTCAAAGAGTTCATCAACAAACTTGTGATATAAAATTTAAACCTAACAATCTCTAGAAATTCTTGTGATGTATACATCGATCCTCGCATAATAATACCTTGTATAATAATTTTGATTAGAAAGGAGATTATAGAGAATAATAATACCTGCATCCCCATAAATTCCGATTTTGAGGCCTTTCATTGTGGACATAATCTGCTAGAGCCTTCATACCGGATGGAAATATCAAAGCTTTTGGTACCAAGTTCCCCAGATTCACCATTTTTTAAACAAAAATTTAACACCCTTGATGATTTGGAAAAGATAATGAATTCAAATGTTGTACCTCGTAGTCTGTTCAATTCAAATTTAACAATATCCGCTCAAATCCAAAATCCAGTTGGAAAAAGACATTTTGTTTAGTTATTCCTCCTCAACTAACTTTTTTAGCTATTTCATACAACGCGTAATTTGTCACTTTCTACATGAATTGTGACATTTGTAGGTTTGTATCAATGGCACAAATTCCTTCTTCTGGAGCATCTAATTTCGCCAATCGCACTGAATCAATCAATTGAAACGTGCATCAAATGACGTTGGATGGGAGTATGGGATGTTGATTAATCCTAAAAATACTGATAAGGTGAAATGCAAGTTGTGTGGACATTCAATTAGCGGAGGGGTTTATAGAATTAAACAACACATTGCGCATATTACGGGAAATACTAGACCATGCCCAAATGCTACCGATGAAGATAAAGCAAAGTGTAAAGCCGCATTAGAAGTAAAAAGGGAAGAAGCAAGAGAAAAGGAAAGAGGTTGAAGAAGTTAGAAAAGAGGTTAATTTAATTGATGAAGAGGAGAAGAAGAAATTGAAGTAGCAGGATCAAGAAAAAGACCACAATTGATTGGGGCTATGGATAAATTTGCATCGACCATAAATCCCGATTCTTCAATGAGTGCAAGTAAAAAAAAGTACGACAACAAAATATCAATGATGCACTTTGGAAGGAAAGGACGATAGTGTGCATCAATACATGGCTCGATGGGTGTATGGTTTTGATTGCTTTTAATGCTATCGATCGTGATGCGACTTTCAAAAGGTTTTGTGGAGGCGGTTGGTCAATATGGCTCGGGTTACCAACCTCAAGTCAATACCAACTAAGGGAGCCATTATTGAAAGAGGAGGTAGAGAGGACTAAGAAGTCACTCAAGAAGCAAGAAGAGGAATGGTCTTGCAATGGTTGTTCTATCACAATCGATGCTTGGACCGATAGAAAAAAGAAGAAGTATCGTGAATTTGTGTGTGAATTGCAAAGAGGGCACAACTTTCCTTTCTTCTAAAGAAGATTCTCGAGGAAGCACACACCTCGGAGAATATATTTTCAAATATGTAGATGATTTCATTGAACAAGTTGGGCCACAAAATGTAGTGCAAGTTATTAATCGACAATGCTTCCAACAACATGATGCATGGACTTGTTAATGATAAAGAGGCCACATATGTTTTGGACTTCTTGTGCCACTCACACTTTGAACCTCATGCTTGAAGGAATTGGCAAGCTACCAAAGTTTAAGGGAGTGATTGAGAAAGCAAAGGCCTTTACTATCTTTATTTATGCACATCATAAGACATTGGCATTGATGAGGAAGCATACAAAAAGAGAGACATAGTGAGGCTGGCGCTATTAGATTTGCAACTTCTTTCTTGACTTTGCAAAGTTTGATAGAAAAGAAAGAGAAGTTGAGGTATATGTTTACTAATCTTGAATGGGATCAATGCAATGGTCGAAAAATACTAAGGGAAAAAGCAGGATGCTCTTGTCTTGAGTTTGAGTTTTTGAATGGAGTAACACTATGCTTGAAAGTGTTTGCTCCATTAGTAAAGGTGTTCATGCCTTGTTGATGGAGACCGAAAGCCATCAATGGGTTTTTATATGGAGAACTCAAAAAGCGAAGGAAGAGATCAAAGAGGCATTCAAAATAATGAGACTAACTATCGTCCCTGTTCTCGCGATTATCGATGCTAAAGCCAAAGACCCATTGATAGTCCTTTGCATTCGACTGACTACCTACCTATTGAACCCTTATTACTTCTTTAAAGATCCTAGCATACAAAGTGATCCACTTGTCGTGGATGCGATGTTTACTTGTGTTGAGAAGTTCTTTCCGAAGACTTCAATATGCAAAGTCTTGTCATAAATCTGAGTTATTGAAGTATAAGAAAAAGAGGGTGGGTTTGGAAGACTTTTAAGCGGCGCATGGATGTGCAACGAATGATGATAATTATGATCCGGGTATAAATATTTATTGTTTAATCTTTCTTTACTATTTAATACTTGTTTAAATATTTGTTTAATAATTTACAATCTTTAATGACTAGTTGGATGGTGGTCCAATTATGGCAATAGTACACCCAACTTGCAAAAGGATGGCAACAAGGATTCTTTCGTTGACTACTAGTTCATCCGGTGTGTGAGAGAAATTGGAGTACTTTTGAGGGGTAAGTATCAACTATATAGTATATAGTAACTAGTAAGTAGTAAGTGGTTGTGGTTTATTAAGTAAAATCTAATATAAATATATAATTTTTGATTTTTTTAATTTTTATTTTTATTTTTGTAGATTCATATTAAAGAGAGAGGAATAGACTAGATGCAACAAGGTTGAACAATCTAGTCTATGTCCAATTTAATGCAAGACTTAACAACAAAAAGAAACTGGAGAAAGATAGGAAAGTAGATGTCTTACTAGCAAGTGATGCTTCAAAAGCGCAAGGATGGATTGTTGAAGGTGGTGATGATGAAGTTGAGGGTTGTACGGGCCTTACTTGGGAGATGATTGGTGAAGCATCCGGAGCGGATAGCGTGCTAGAGCCTAGGAGAAGTAGTAGAAATGTTGGAGTAAGAGAACTTCATGAAGAAGATTTTTTGTCTGATGATGACACGGAGGAAGAGGGAGATGAGGAGTATGAGTGTGAGTCCGATGGAGATATTATCTTGGAGGGATATGGCGAAGAAGAGTTAGAGATATAGAGGGATATGGGGATGAAGACTATTAGTTTGTATTTTTGATTATTTGTTTGTGTTTGAATTTTGAACAATTGTGTGTTTGTTTAAACTTTGAAATTGGCTATATGTATGTCACGTATGTGTTTAAACTTTAAACAAATGTCTTTATTATCTGTATTATTGATTGTTTTGCTTTATATTATTGTTTTGTTAGAATAATATAAGATAGAATATTAAAATTGACTTACAAAAAAAATCCCGCCTAGGCCCCCCAGGCGCTAGGCCCCCCCTGGCCGCCCGCCTCCCGCCTAGCGCCTTTTAGAACCTTGGATAAAATAAAGCAAAACTACCCACATTTGTTTAATCAGTATTTTACTATAATTTCGAGAACAAAATTCTTTTGAGGGGTGAATGTAATGTTCTGAACTTTTAAGAATTTGTAATCCAACTTTATATGAATAAAGATTGAATTATGCTTCAAAATTATATTATGTGATTTCTTATGTGTTTGATTTTGTGTTTTGGTTCAAGTATCCAACCTTAAACACTTGTTAAAACCTAGAATTGATTAAAGAGATAATAACCTAAGGGTTAAAACCTAAATATGAAGTAATACGAAATATTATACGAGAATAATACGATTACAATACGAAAATTATACGATAGAAATACAAAAAAGTCAAAGTCAACGATTACGGCTAACTAACTAGTTGGAATAACCGAACTACGGAAAGAAAACAAAGTTAAACAAACTAAGTAATAACTCAATCCAAGTGAAGGAAAATGGACCAATCATAGAGGAGGATGTAAGCAATGTCATGTAGGATGATGATGTAAGCAATGATGTCATAAAAGACGATGATGTAAGCAATATGTCATAGATTATTGTGTAAAGACTATTTTACCACAACTCTTGCTAGCCTACAAATAGGAGGCTTTGTAAGCTTAAATCCTTACCAATTCACAAAAACAAAGAGTAATTACTATAGTGAGATAATTGAGAGAATAAAAATTAAAGTTTAACGTCTTTAAGAAACGTAAAGCTTGCACGCCAAGAGTTAGAATCTTAGTTATTATTTTCGATTCATGTATGGAGTAGAAATATGCATAATCATAGTAGTTACCATGCTCAATTCAATTTATGTTTAGAGTAAATGTATGATGATCCTTAGTTGTTATCATGTTCAACTCAAAACAAGTATAGAGTAGAAAAGATTAAAAACACTAGTTACCATGTTTGAATTATTTCAAATATTCTTGAGTAAAAATCATTGATTTATGTGTAAGTAGGTTTATCATTTTGTTATTAGATTTTATAGAGTGGTAAAACATGATGGCTTTATTGTTGTCAAGTCGTCGACTAGTCGTCGCCTAGGCGTCGAGTCGCTCAGGAAAACCAAGCCGGCAGGACGACTTAGGGGCAGAGCACATATTCGACCGACTAGTCCTCGACTTGGACGACCAACTGCTAAATCGGGCGACTTTCAGAATCGATCGACCTATCAACCTGGGTAAAAAAAAGAAGCCTAAATTCGACTGCTATTACAGAAAAAAGAAGCCTAAATTCGACAGCTACTACAGAATCGATCGACCTAGCAACCTTCAGAACTTCGACGAGAGGAGAGATTTAATCGAGAGAGAGGGACCGAGGAGAAAACCAAACCTAATTAAATCGCGACAATTGCTTTGAGCCTCCTCCTTCAGCCTCCTTCGTCGACACCAACCCAGATATCCTTCTTCTTCGTCGACACCAGCCCAGGTATCCTTCTTCTTCTTCTGTCGACTCTATCGTCATCGTCTGCGACAGTCGCGTCTTCTTCTTCTTCTTCGTCTTCTTCTACTTCTTCTTCTTCTTCTTCTTCCTTCGTCGCGTATTCTTCTCGAGTCTTCTTGAGCTTCTTCTTCTTCCTTCGACAGTCGCGTGACTCGCGTCTTCTGTTGCTGTGATTGTGAAAATTTTGGGTACATATATTTAGGTAATAAGTAATAACAATATATTAACATATATTTAACATATATTTAACATATATTAAATATATTTAGTATATGTTCTTATTAACATATATTTGTTCTGACCATTCTTATTTGGTTAATTCTATATTTAATTTCGTTTTTATTTCGTACATATTCTGTTAATATTTGTTCATATTCTGTTAATATTTGTTAATTCTTTTAACATATTCTTTTAATAGTATATATTATATACATGATAAATAAATATTAATATTATATCAAGTAGTTCAATTTCTTGCTTAAGTAGCATAATAAATTAGTATTATATTTTTTGTTATGTATTATGTTTTACTGTATTAGTATAATATAACATCTTACTTATATTATAATAGATTTAATTTATTATTCATGAATTTATATATACAATCTTAAAACTTAAGAAACTAAACTTAAATTTATGAATTATATTGAATTAAGCTAACTATTACAAATATTTCATTATTTATATAATTTGAACTTGGTACAAATTCAAAATATTACAACTATAGTAAAATTATCATGTTGACTTGACCGCTTCTTCTTGTGATTTGATATGTTATAAGCCTATAACCTGCATTTTGAATATGGAAAATCATTAGAATTATAAATATATAAATATTCATATAAATGGTATATATATATAATTTCATACGCATAAAATTTACATTATTAACGACTTGTCGACTTGCGGACGACTAGTCGGGCGCTTTGTCGACTAAGCGCTTAAGCTCCCGACTACCGCTTTGCCTCGACTTGGCGACTTGATAACTATGGATGGCTTAGCTTTGCAATGCTAATGAGATCATGTTTTACTTGGCTAAAACAAGAAATTATGAACCAAATTGTTTTGGGGCTTACACCACCTATGAAAATAGTCATATCATGCATATAATATATATATATATATATATATATATAACTTATATAGTATAATTAGACAATAAACTAATTCGCGTATACACTTAAAACTGTGTAGGATTTACAAAACAAGTTAAGCTTATTGTTTAACTATAAATACGCATCGAGGCAAGTCTTCTACCCAAATTTATATTACCAGTTTTATATGATATTTATGCACTTGTGCAACGTGTTATAAATTCTTGAATGAAGTTATTGCTACTAGTTTCGGCATAACTTAAGAAATGAACGTTTATTCGTGAAGTATTGATTTGCTATAATTCTTTATATGAGCTATTTAGTCAAACCAAATTGTTTTGGGGCAACCTCTGCATGTAAAGTAAACTAAGATGAACCACCCTAATTCATAGGGATAAATATGATGTGTCGGGTACCTGATTTAAACACTGATCATGAGTAGTCCAGTGTAGTCTATGTTATGCATAACATAGGATGTCGTTAGGTTGATCCCCTAAAGATTTCCACTGTATGGTTCTAAGTCGAAAGACGAACGAACATTAGTTCTTGGTTTAATTACCACTCAACTTTACTATGTTAAAACAATTGTTATATCTTTTATTGAGCTATAAAGCTTTTAAATTCTCTATCGGTGTGAGTTCACTTATATGCTATGTGTTTAGACTTGTTGAGCAACTTTGCTCACTCTTGCAAATAAATCCCCATTTGCAGCTAAAGAGGATAAACCCGAGAGCTCTGACTCTAAGACGAAGAGAAAGAAGAAATGCGCAGACTAGTTTACATGTATTATATAATCGCTTGTCATTTTGTTTTAGTCATAATGACTTTTGTAATACAAACAAGCAAATCATGTACCGAATCTTATATCAATAATATCATGTTATTATCATCAAATGTTGTGTAGTTACTTTCACAAAATTTAGAATTTTCAAACATTAATACACTATTGATACAGAACTATACATCTGAATGAGAATATTGAATAACATTGTGAGTTCTGTAAGCACAGAGATTTAGCACCGACAAAGAGAAATCTTTATCGCAAGGTTCCTCTGTTCCAAGAACAAGCTTGTTATTAATATTGTGAACTTCAGATATAGAATAAATATCAATATGAAGAGGTATCTCTATAAAGACATGTACCTAAGTTAAGATATTGAATAATATGGGGAGTTCTGTAAGAAAAGGAATCTTGCCACGGATAAAGAGCCTAATATTTCGCAAAATTCTTCTGTTCCAAGAAGAATCCTATTATTAATGCTCTGAACCTTGGATATATAAAAGTATAGAATATCTAAAACTTAAGGTTAAAATAAGTAAAAGTGATCACCAGATTAGTTGTAACAAGTACAGGGATTTGGGGGCATCACGGAATATAAATACGAGTTGTTTCCTTTTTAAATTAAGGTTTTTACATACTCTACAAGTTTTAGGTTTTCCATATAAGTATCATAATCCTTCATTATTTTTCAAAGTTGAATAATTATCGATTGAGACTAAAGCTTTGTCTTATGTTTATGTGTGCTTCTACCGGTTCCGTGCGTTGATAGATTCTCAATCATGACTCTTCCTCATCTTAATCTATTTTTCTAAACCTGTCCTACATCACATTAACAACCGTAAAAATCACTTCAAAATTCAGCCCAAAACAATTAATTATCCACGTCGTGCGGTAGGGATTTTTGCCGAAAAGTCCATCTAAAATCCATATCAAACCCTTCATTAGTATTGAGAAACCATTAGGCTTTGTCTAGCCAGCAATTCTGAGCAGATTCGGTCTCGATTAATCACTCCAGAAATCAATTCTCCTCACCCTGTTGCAACAGTGGGACACAATCTTTGAAAAAGCACCTTCAAACACCCCAATAACCTTATGCTTGAGATTGAAATCCCTGAGTTATTAAAAAATCAAAAATAGTGCAGATTAGGCTAGACAATAGCGAAACAGCAGCCAAAGCCATACCAGATTCATCATAAAGCCAAAACGAGGCTCGGTTCAGTAGGGTACTACATAAGCACAGAACTGAGGTAACACTCAACCAAATCAGGTCTCATTTGTTTCCTCGTAATTGTTTATCAAACTTTCATCTGAGATTCTGAAGAGCCTTTTTTGGCTGTGGTTGAGTTTGGCTTACTGTTGATGGAGATGAGCTATTGAAAATGGCGTTGAACCGGTGTTGACGTTCATGAAAGAAGAGGATAGAGAGAGGACAAATAGAAGAGGTAGACGAAAGGTAGAGAGGAGATTAGGCTTTGGATACGCCGATGGTTTGGTTGTATCATTAACGTTTTTGACATAAAAGCCATCATTTAAATCACGTTACTCCCTCTCTCCCGAAATGACTGGAAATGTGTGCGGAGGAGGGTACATTTTGTATGCGAAATTGAATTTAGCCATTTAGGATGCTTTTAATTGCTACGAAAAATTTAGGGTACACATCAATTTTTCAGTCAAATTGTACTGTGAACTAGACTTTAGTCTACAAGTATATAGCAAAACTTAAGAGAGAAACTTATTTAGAAACATAAAGCAACAAGAAGAACACATCAAAGCATTGTCAATGCTCTTAACAACTGCGCAAATAGTAGTGTATACACCAACTTTTTAATTAAGTAAACATAGGATGCGACTTGCAACTCAATCATCACATCTTAAGTAGAATTGTAAATTAAAATTCAATTCTAAAATTTGCAAAACACGTGAGTAGTTCTATCAATCAGAAAATACAAACTTCCTATTATAAGTTAGGTGACTATGATAGAACACAATTCAGCTTCTGCGTAAGACCAGGAATACACGTAACTACGCAAGGTAAGGTGATTATCATAGAACACCATTCATCTTCTGTCAACTGGCCAAAGTATAGTAACCAATTTTTTGGTTAACTTAAGATTAAACGTAAGCGTCTTAAGAGAACATAAGGTAGTATCATTTCTAACAAAAACAAGTAAAACAGTAAGTTGCCCAGTTCATTGTGATATAAAGATTTATGCTAGCCGACTGGTGTTGTAGTCTAAAATCAAGCAATTTTCAAAGGAACATGAGCAACCAAAAGATAACAACCACACTCCCCACAAAACAAGACGAGGAGTTGCCTACAGAAAATCTTAGCAAAGAATTGACATTAGTCAAAAAGTAAGCTCAATGGAGTAGTAGGGATACATGAAAGAAATTAACTGTGAAAACAAAACATAATAAGGGTGAACAATAAAAAAAACGAGAAAAAAATTCAAATTGAATAAAAAGACAAGTATCAATACTTACAGCAACAAGCCATCTAGCAGGTTCTCCCCGAAAGTAATAAATCGACTGATGCTTGGCTTGATGTGGACATCTAACTGCTCAAAGGGATTGTTTGCAGGTGTCTCTATGTCATGCGAAACAACAAGACGGTAACACCTGATCTCACAATAGCTATTATGTAAACGATAGATCAATAGAACGTAAATCTGATCCCCCTGGGAAGCAATGGATGAGCCATCTGCACGGGGCACGATACAAAAATAACGCTGCGGAAAATTGTCTGGGAACTTCCATTCACTAAAGACATAGGTCTGGGAGTTTTTTACCCAACAAAATTTATCAAACCGATAGCCAACAAGGTTACCAAAGTCCTCCATGTAATAACGTGTCCGTCCGAGCACAATAGGAGGCTCATAGGGGAGAACTAATTTCACGGAGTCTTTTTCTCTCTCCATCTCCACCAGAGAACCGTCACGTATATTATAAACATAGGATGAGAAATGGGACTTCACAGATGAAAACACAAGCTCATAGGGTTCTAAAGGTGTCACGGTATACGTAAAATAACCCTCACGGTTGCTAAAATAATCATAGGCAACTGGGGGACTCAATACATCAAAAAGTGGCAAAGACTTCCCTTGAAACTTTACAGATGACAAAATCTCCCAGCGGCCAATTTTCGGATCAAAATACTCAACCCAATTTGTACGAATTTCATCAATCTCATCAGTATCCTCATTCAAGCCGCCTTGAACGTATATCTTTCCATCCAAAACGGCAGAAGAAAATTGGGATCTCTCCATATTCATGGGAGCTACCTCCTCCCAGTCCGTCGCATTGAGCTTCGCAGTGTTATACCTATACACCTTATTAGACTGATTGAATTCCCCCCTTCCCTTCACATATAATCTACCCCCTATTACATATATAAAGCATCCTAATCCAACAACACCAGACGACCTAGACTGGTAGGTTTTAGAAAATGGTTGAAGTATCTTAGGAGGGGTGGGGTAGTCAGGAAGATAGAAGTCGTCTGATCGAGAGTTAGGGTTTGAAGAGCTATCTTCTCCAAGGGAAAAGGCGTACCAGTGGGTACTTTCTTCAACGGAAGAAGATTTATCAAAGTATGTGCGAAAGTAAAGAACAACACCGGTACCTGTTCCGTCGTTCTCCTCGCGTGATTGAAATGAATCCATAACCGTCAACAATGAATGTACCGACATTACTGAATCTAGAGCATCCGATGCCAAATTTATAGCCTCCGATCCCGGATCCATAGCCGATCGAGGTTCCGGTAAAGTTTGTCCGTCTCTGGAGGAATTGGTCCTAATCGATGCCGAAGTCACAGCCAATACCGAATTAAACTCCAGTATTCGATGTACAATTTGTCTATCTGCGGGAAAAGGTAGAACTTGAGAGAGAGAAGGAGATTCTGCGGGTCTAGGGTTAAATTTCGACATTGCAAACGGACATTGAGAACACTTCAGGTGCAGCATTTTGATCTATTCTCAAGGGTCATATTGGTATTTCCCTTAAGAACGGTCAACTATTTATTTTTGACCTTTGAGTTTTTGATTTTAAAATCAAAAAATATAAATGATATACATGTAGATAAATATTTGACGAATTAAATTGTAACTAACGTTGCAAGTGTATGCGATAAAATATAATAAATTAAAATAAGACTCTTCGTAGTTCATACTTCTATCATTATATCAAAATACTTCAATCGGTACATGAAAGAAATAGGCTAATTTGACCGTTTTTTGTTCAATTTTTCGTAGAATAACATTCTCATTAGTAAATTTTTATATTTTAAATACTCTTCCACATTTATAATATTAAAAAATTTGATTAAACAAGAAAAAATCGAATACCTAATTTGGGAATGCATAATAAGTAATCTTTTTTAATCAAAAAAATCAAAATACTGGTAACAATTTTTTTAATACAAAAATAGCTTATAAAATAACGTGGGAGAGTTTAATTAATTGATCATGCACCAAAAACGAGTGGACATGGTAATAATAACTCGTTACAATCAATCACATCTTTTTGTATACATCTTGAGTAACTATTTTTTAAATGAATTGATATTTTTACAACTAAAAGTGATAGTTTCACAAGTTCTTTCTAATTTAAATAGTAACTGAGTCACACATTTATGTGTAAAAGACTTTATGAAAATATTAATTTTTACTTGTTTAGAATAGACTCGGCGAATGGACAAAATTTGGACAAGTTAATTTGATTGGATATTAAAATTGTATCATCGAAATCGTTTCATTTTTTCAAGTAACCAATTTACCTAAACAAGTATTCGTTGAGGTACACTCAATTTGATTTTTTTTTTTCATATTATGAAATAAAATGTCACCTCCACGCATATCGACACTGTTGGGTCATGTTTATTTGGGCTCTGATAATATGGTGGGTCATAGTCCACATGAAGGAAGTCTCTCCCGTAAAAATTTTTTTTAAAGCAATGGGAGAATTTTAAGGAATTTAGGATTCTTAATTATATTTAATTTCCAACTCCTAAAGAAAGTGTTAGGATATATGTAAGACCCCAACTTTTATGAATAAAAAATTGAATTTCCTCTATAATTTATTTTGAATAGTAAGGGGTTGATTTGATTAATGTGGTAAGTTATAGGTAAAATACGCAAATATTTTTAAGTAAACAAGTGGTTATAAAATATTCATTGTTGTCGGGGAATATTCGCTTGGTCGTGGAATATTCTTGATGTCGAGAATATTCGCATGCTGACAGCCAGATCAATTATGGGCCCCATAACTAAAAACTCGGATGAAAAGAAAAACGCACAAGAATGTGTTTTTAATAATAATGGCGGAGTTATTACCGCTAACACTATTGGAATACCCTCGTGGATAAAATAAAATGTCTACGCCGTCGTCGTTCTTGGCGAAGACACCAGTATTGCATTATGATTTTTTTATATTATTGTTAATTCAATAATTGCTATCGCACAAGATTTCCCATTATCATATCAATAATTCATATTATTTGAATAATATTATTAGATAGCATTATTAGCGATGTCTAAGGAAGTTCGCGTCGGAGAAAGGGTTAAGAGTTAATCTAATTGCGGCTATTAAGAAGAGAAATCCTTATCTGAAAGCCCCCTCTTTCCTGAGAACGACCTGGTTGTCAATATTGTAGTTCTGAATATTATTTTTGAATAATTAATTATTGATTTATATGATAAGAAAATATTTATTTTGTGGATATAAAAGAAGGAAATAATACTAAGGTGTTTTTATCAGTATTTTGGTGTGAAAAATCATCCGTTTGTGGATTTCGGACATTTTCTGTTTGGAATTTCGAAAAACTTTCTTCTGCAAAGTTGTAGAGAATTTAATTTCCTATGGAATGGACATAAGGTTTGAATTTTTCTGATAAAAGGGCTATTTTCATGAATTATTGAAGTTCTGAAATATTGGGTCTGAATTGATTTTGTTACAATAAATGATGAAAACATATTTTTCATGTTGGTGGGCCCCACTTGTATGTGTTAAATTTTGGAAATCAGATTTCAAAGGAGGCGTAGGAATTTTAAATAAAATAATATTATTTTATTAAATTTTCTATTTTGGCGTTCTAAGCATTTTCCTATAAATAGGGCGCTGAATTAGAATTTGAAAATCACACCAGAATCAGAAGTTTCTCTCTCTATAATATCGAGCGTATTTTTGTGAGTATTTAGATATTTTGAGTGTTCTTATTCTATTCTGAGTTTTCTTCACTTTATATCCTATATTCTAGTCAAGATTGTCTTTTTTGAGGTAAGGGATGTTATTTTTTTCGTAAATGATATTATTTTTTTAATATCATTATACCAAAATATATTGGCATGAATTTTATTATGAAATTCTTACTTTTTCCGCTTGAAAGTTACTATTCACGATACTCTGTGACTATTCACGATATCGACACTATTCAATTTAAAATTTAAAATTTCTTTTATTGTCCAAGTTGGCTATTAAGGTTGTTATCTTTGATTGGATCCATGTTTTGAACTTTATTCTTAAATTTTTCTCCACAAATGATTATTATGGAGTATTTTGAAACTTGGATAAAATAAACTACGAATCCTTACTTTTGTTATTCATCTCACTGGATTCGTTCTTTAAAATATTTTTCATCATCTTAAATTTTAAATAGTGATATAAAAGAATATCTTTGGCCTGTAGTGCAAAGATGGATGATTATTTTATAAATATCTTTGGCCTGTAGTGCAAAGATGACAGGTGTTGTGATGAACATGACCAACTGGTGATATGCATGAATATCTTTGGCCGTAGTGCGAAGATGAATATTTGATTTGGGAAACATATTGATGTTACAAGGATAAAATATTAACGATGGACTTTCAAATCATAGAAGATAGTAGACATTATTTGTGAGACCCCAGATTTTATTAATAAAGATTTAAATTTTGTCAAAATAATTTTTTAATATTATGGTGTGAATTTGAGATAATATTATAGTTGTGGGTAGTATTTATAAATTTTGCAAAGTATGCAAGTGGTTATATTATATTCGATTGGTCTGGGAATATTCTTGTTTAGCAGGGGAATATTCGTCAACTACCAATCATTGGTGGACCCTATTAATGTAATTATTGTCGGATTGAAAAACGACAAAAATATTTTATTGAAATAACTACGGAAGTTTTACTGTGGATACCGTTGAACTACTTGGTAGTAAAAGTACGATGTCACGTGTGGTTGCATAAAGAAATACACCTGATTATTGATTATCGATGCTTATGTGAGAAGTCACTACTCAGTTTGATTCCATTATCATCGATTAATAATATGAATTATTATAATGATAATGACGCTTTTGTTTTATTCAGTATTATTAACGTAATAAAACGAAACATCTTTTATATAAAATAGAATACTTTATTAAAGTTATTCTATAAATAGAATATATTATATTTTATTATGCATAGTGTTGCGTAGTGTTTTGCGTAGTGTTTTGCATAGTATTGCGTAGTGTTTGCATAGTAAAATGTTTTTATATAAATAGAATATATTATATTTTATTTAAAAGATTTTTCTTTAAATATGGACCGTCGATTAAAGTAAATCAATCTGGACCGCTCATGGATTAGTTACTATGCATTCCATTTTTCTATAAATAGAAGCTCATTCCTTCATTATTTTCTTACGAATTCATTGAAACTCTAGAGAGAAATTATAGAGAGAAGCTATAGAGAGAAAATTATAGAAAGAAGAAGAAGTATTCTCGCTACTTCACTACTTCTATATTCAGTTCTTTTTACTAAGGGGTAGTGGTGTTATTCTTTCTTCTTGAAGAGAACTTACGTTATTCCATTCATTATCATTCTATTGAATAACTTTTGTAAAAAGTGGCATACCCTATACATAACTTCGTGATACGCCAGATACCCTATACTTGGTGAAATCCTTATGTTATTCCATCGCTTATTATTCTCATTGGAATAACTTTTGTATCGCTGCTAATTCTATACTTGGTGACATTCTTCTATTATTACATTGGAACATCCTGTCTGCGTGTGTTTTACAGGACCGGTTCCGCTTTTTATTATTCTCGCTGGAACATCACATGCATGTGTTTTACACCGGACTGGGTTCCGCTCTTTATCATTCTCCGTGGAATATCCTATCTGTGTGTTTTACACCCGGATCCGTTCCATCTTTATTATTCTGTTGGAACATCCCGCTTGTGTGAATTTCACCCCACCTAGTTCCGTTATTATTATTCTCATTGAATAACTTTTGCTCATCGGCAATCGCATGCACGGTGATTTCTTTTGTTATTCCATTCTTTATTATACCCAAATGGTTAAAACTTTGACTTCTATACTCCATGAAATTAGTAGAATATCCTTGATATTTGCGTTTCATCCAAAGATCTTTCATGGAAATATTCTTCTCGATCATTCTTGAATTTTACTTTCTGACGAAACAAAGATCATGTCGACAATTTGGGCGTTAATAATTCATGGATTAAATAATTCTTGAACTTGTTTTATTGAATTACTATGTCATTGTCATCATCCTCATGTTATATTATGTTATCTTTGCTTACGTGCATAGATGAACTTAGTATGATTATGACCAGGATCATTCTCGGATAATCACGGGCTTGTTATAAATGATGTGATAAAAGTCCTCAAAGACTGTAATGCAGTGATGGATAGTTTTGGTATGATTATGACCAGGGGTGATTCTATAGATAATCGCTTACCATTGATAATTTGATGAAAATCCTCGACCGTGGTACGGGGATGATTAGATGTGGTGGTTTATTTATTAAGTCGAGTCTCGGCGATAAAAATTGATGAAAACCTTTAAAACCTAAAAGATAGTAGATTTTATTCTTTACTTGACTCTTTTAATGGATCAGATATTCCACCGCAGCTTAAACCGGTTGTCTATTGTATTTTATCGCTTTAACATCATTGAAGGCTAATGATAATTTATTCGCATTATCTTAGTCATAATATTTCTTCTTGGGCTAGTTGAGCTCACCTTTTTTTCTTTCACCGCTCTCTCGTGAAATGAGAACATAGTTTGGGACGAGCCTGGGAACGAAGTAATGGTCCGAGGATAAGATTAGTAGTCCCCACTATTCGTGAAATAGTGTGATAATAGTTGTAATGAGGACTCCTTTTGAGTTTGTATAATATCTAGTAGACAATATTTGTATTCAAACTCACATAGCTTTATGTCGTATTGTATACCTACGCTTAGGTTAAGAAGTTGTATTTGAATTTATGTACCATGTAAGTGGCGACCAAGATGGGTGACGATACCTAATTGTGGGGGCGCCACAACAGTATCGAGCTTAGGGATATGATCCCGGCTAAGATGTGAGACAAGAACTAGGAGGGGAGAGACGGGAATTCCTTCGCTAGTATGACCTACCTAAGTTTATGTGGTATTTATTTGGTCTGGGCCGAGTATAGGGATAATATATGATATGTTATTTAACCCATGTTTGGTGGCGATGATTTGAAAATGACATCCGAAAATATTGAGATAAGCAATGAAGCACATGAGATCAGTTGAGTCATTTCAACCAAAAGGTAATGAGCAACAACACGATAATAATCATCATCGGTGGCAACCAATTGATCGAACAATGATAACCATCGTGGGGAAATTATCATGTCAAGAATGGTAACCATTTCGGTGGTAATCATGACCAAGATAATAAGAATGGACATTTCAAGAAGAGAGGGTTCAACAATGACGTGAAGACGCGTCGGCAGATCGCACCCGCTTCAAAGGAGAAGAAGAACGACCACCGGTCAGATGTTTCAAATGCGACAAGAGGGACACATCCGTCTAAACTGCATACAAAGAATCCAAAGCGTGTTTTAATTGCGGAAGAGAAGGTCACTTAGCTCGATTTTGTCGTATGGTGAAGTCAAGTCCAATTGAGATAGTGATGCCAAAGGATGTCCCGCATAAAGCCAAAGCCGGTGAGTTTAAGAGAGCGTTTTTTTTTTCTCGTGACGAGGAACCTGAATAAAATTATCACGGGTAAGTTAATCATAAGCTCTTGCGAAGTCTATATCGTATTCGATACCGGTTCTACCCATTCTTTTATCTCTCTTGCTTGCGTTCAACGTTTAAATTTGACTCCGGATAAATTAGACTTTAATTTATCTAATGAAACTTCGTTGGGAGAAACCTTCGTTACCTCTACTGTTTATTAATCTTGTTGTTTCAAATAAACACTTTCACGTTACCTGTCGATCTTATCTCTTTGAAAATAATTGCCTTTGAGGTAATTTTTGAAAACGATTGATTAACTACTCATTATTCTTTTTGTAAGGTTGTTAGCTTTCATATTCCTAACCAACCTGTTATACGAATTCAAAGTAACCAAATCCTAAAGTTAATCACTTGTTATATCAAGCCATAAGTAAAGAGCCCGATCCTTTCGTTGTTGACTTCCTTGTGTGGAATGCACCTTTGTAGGCGACGTCGTCGTGATGAAGATGGCAAGTTGATAGGTATCATTGTGAGGTCTTATCTGTGTTAAGGGATGAAGTCACAATTGGTATTAATGTGACGTCTTATCCAAGTCTTGGACGAGAGTAATAGCTTTTGAATGATATTTCTATCATTAATAAATTTCTTGGCGTATTCTTGAAGACTTCCTAGCCTACCCTAGAGCGTGAAATCGAATTTCAGATTGACCCCAAAGATAAAACCCATTTCTTAAACCTCAAATATTTCTTCAACTAAAGTAAATGCAATTTACGTGGTTTATGATGAAAGTCATAATAAAAGCATTGGACTAATGAAAATCATGGGTATTCGTGGTATTAGTAAGTGTTATGATGAGTTATGTTGGTTAGTATGTGAAAACATGAAAGTTTTTAGAAATCACAAAGAGTTGAAAATCGATTTTGGTGAAAAACGTAACATGAAATTCAATTAACCAAATCTCTTATTATATTTTGAATTTTGAGTGTGGTCAAGTCCTAGAGTTAGATCTATGAGTTACCTAACTAATTCAAGTGGAATTACTGGAAAAGGTGTTGTAGATTTTGTGTGGACTGATTTTAGCAAAGGAGTGCAAAGCTGCAAAAACCGAAAAAAAGTCTACTGCGATGATTTTAGAGGGGCTGTTTCGGCCACTTAAATTATGAGAAAAATTCTGGCCTTTTGGGACATGAAGGTATATGGTATAAAGTACCTCCTGTCCAAAAATGAGCTCATTCTGACTTAAAATGAGCATGTTATGACTATTTCAATATTTAGGTTTTTCGATTTAAAACGCTATAACCCGAGTTCTATAACTCAGATGACCATGAAATTTAAACTAGAAGCTCACGTTAACATGTGTAAGGTCCTGCCAAGATTTGGAAATTTTGGAGTTAAACTTGAGGTAGCTAATTTCTTAAGGAATTAATTAGAAATTAATTTTTGAAAAATAGTAATTGAATTTTAAAAATTCCGAGAAAAATATATTTTCATTATGGGACTATATTATGCTAAATCTTAGAAAAGAAATATTTTTGGGACTAATTTGGTATTTTTCATGAAAATAGTTTAGTTACTGAACATATGAGTTAAATATGTTATGTGAAGTAACAAAAGTTGAAAATAGGATTTTATGGCTAAAGAATCCTATATAGAGTATATGCATATTTTTTGATGAGGATTTGATAATTGGTGATGATATCTTATGAGTATGGCATTTTGAATGATTAAATGCATTATATGGTAAAAGCGTAAACAATTGAGATAAATTGTTTATAAATTTAAGAAGTGATTAAAATATTGTTATAATATTAATGATATTAGATTATGAGATTATTAAGTGATTGATAACATGGGGATATTCTTGAATCCGGATAAATTATATTATAAATGTTTAATATTTATCCTTTATCTCATTTGATTGATTCTTTATATCATTATCCTCATGTTTATATTATGTTGAAAGTCATCTGTGGCCCGTAGAAGCATAGATGGACTTGGTATAATTATGACTGTGGATTGTTCGGTATATAATCATAACCAGTAATTGAATACACAATTATCTTTTGCCGTAGTATGCGTGGATAATTTGTGGTCGTGATACTAATGAATACACGATTATCTTTTGTCGTAGTGTATATGGATAATTTGTGGTCGTGATATTAATGAATACACAATTATCTTTGCCGTAGTGCATGGATAATTTGTGGTCGTGATACTAATGAATACACAATTATCTTTGGCCGTTGTGCATGGATAATTTGTGGTCGTGATACTAAATGAATACACGATTATCTTTGGTAGTAGTGTATGGATAATTCGTGGTCGTGATACTAAATGAATATCCTCGGCATTTAGTGCGGGGATGATTCGATGATATGGATTAATTATTGAAATGAGTCTCAAAGAATGAAATATTAATTCATGGATGTGGTAACAACCATCTTTGGTCAGTAGTGCATTGATAGACTTGGTATGATTATGACCACGGATTATTCTTAAGATAATCACGCATCACCGTAATTGAAAACACGAATATCCTTAGCCAAGAAGGTGCATGGATAATTCATGGTTGTGATACTATTGTCGAGTCTCAAAGATTATTGGTTTTACAAATAGTATATCTTTAGCCCAGTAGTGCAAGATGAATAGTTAATGAATAGCTTTTCGCGATTTCAAGATGAATTTAATATTTTCAAGGTATGCTCATCTCTTTATCATACCAGTATCGCACTTCTAATTTCGAGGGCTAAATTCCATAAGGAGGGAGATTGTGAGACCCTGATTTTATTAATAAAGATTTAAATTTTGTCAAAATAATTTTTAATATTATGGTGTGAATTTGAGATAATATTATAGTTATGGGTAGTATTTATAAATTTTGCAAAGTATGCAAGTGGTTATATTATATTCGATTGGTCTGGGAATATTCGGTTTAGCGAGGAATATTCGCATAACGACTCAATCATTGGTGGACCCCACAATGTAATTATTGTCGGATTGAGAAAATGACAAAAATATTTTATTGAAATAACTACGGAAGTTTTACCGCTGATACTTGTTGAACTACTTGGTAGTAAAAATACAATGAATACGTGTGGTTGCATAAGAAGACACCAGTATTGATTATCGATGCTTATGTGAGAAGTCACTCACCATTTGATTCCATTATCACGATTAATAATATGAATTATTATAATGATAATGACGTTTTGTTTTATTCAGATTATTAACGTAATAAAATGTAAACATCTTTTATATAAAATAGAATACTTTATTAAAGTTATTCTATAAATAGAATATATTATATTTTATTATGCATAGTGTTGCATAGTATTTTGCATAGTGTTTTGCATAGTATTGCATAAATGTTTGCATAGTAAAATGTTTTATATAAATAGAATATATTATATTTTATTTAAAAGATTTTTCTTTAAATATGGACCGTCGATTAAAGTAAATCAATCTGACCGCTCATGGATTAGTTACTTATGCATTCCATTTTTCTATAAATAAAGCTCATTCCTTCATTATTTTCTTACGAATTCATTGAAACTCTGAGAGAAAATTATAGAGAGAAGCTATAGAGAAAATTATAGAAAGAAGAAGAGTATTCTCGCTACTTCACTACTTCTATATTCGGGTTCTTTTTTACTAGATGGGGTGTTATTCTTTCTTCTTCGAAGAGAACTTCATTATTCCATTCATTATCATTCTGTTGAATAACCTCGTAAAAGTGGCATACCCTATACATAACCTCAGATACGCCAGACATACCCTATACTTGGTGAAATCCTTATGTTATTCCATTGCTTATTATTCTCATTGGAATAACCTCATATACGCCATTTTACCCTATACTTGGTGACATTCTTCTATTATTCTCGCTTGGAACATCCCGCATGCAGTGTTTTTTACACCGACCGGGTTCCGCTTTTTTATTATTCTGCTGGAACATCCTGCTCATGTGTTTTACACCTCGACCGGTTCCGCCTTTTTATCATTCTTGGCTGAATATCCTATCCGTGTGTTTTACACCGATCCGTTTCCATCTTTATTATTCTGTTGGAACATCCCGCTTGCAGTGAATTTCACCGACCGGTTCCGTTATTATTATTATTACATTGAATAACTCGTCATGCATGCGGGCACCGCATGCATGGTGATTTCTTTTGTTATTCCATTCTTTATTATACCCAGTTGGTTAAAACTTTGACTTCTATACTCCATGAAATTAGTAGTGAAAGTAGTATGCACACAAGCCAATCATGTTTGATGATAAAGCATATACTTTGTAACAATCTTATTCATTTATTAATAAAAAGTATTAATTTATAAAAGGCTTTTAATTATCTACATGATACTGTTTTATAATATGTGATAAACCCATAGTTTTAAGCAATGCTTTTAGAATAATGATGATGATCATTCTAATGAGATCTAAATTCTTTGAAAGCTTAAAACTAAAATAGTTCCCAATCATTGGATTACTAAATTGGGGATTAAAGAACTCCCGGATAGATTGGTACATACGTTGCTTGCTCATTGGATGAGGATGATTGATCTCACGATCATTTGTGTGGAGACACTAAAGCAAGTATGTAGGTGCTTATTAGAGAATAAGTTCACCGAACGTGGCTCGCTAAGGAATACCTAATGGAGTTTTATTTATGCCATCAATAGGAATTCTCAGAGTGATATAGTAAGACAAGTAATCCTTGACTTGAGATCATCATAAGATTCTTGTGTATGATGAGTTATACTTTGACTTATTCCTTAAGACCCTTAGGGTATATCAAAGGGTATGCTTGGGTATAATAAGTTATATATGTAGAGATAATGTATGATCAATAAAGAATCTACCACTTCTAATAAAAGAAGAGAAATGTCCTATGTGATTCGATAAATGACAACCCAAAGAGTCCTTGTTAAGGCGTAATGAAATTAGAAAGGAGTTTCTAATTTGCATTATTTGAGTCAGGCATTTAAGAGTCGAAATATATATAATTAAATAAAATAAGACTTGACAAGAATTCCATGTCTTATATTTAATTGGGACATCAGTATGGTGGAAGGATTGAATTGTACGGTAAATTATTTACTCAAAGGTTCTTTAATGATTAATGTTGAAATCTATATTATCCGGAAAGTCGCCGATCGCTAGGAGGAGCTTATCCCTATTGTAGAATAAATATTATTTAAATAAATTAATTGTTTAATTTATTTATTTAAATAAGATTAGAATTGTTCTAATTGATTTATTCACAACCTATTAATATGGAGAACCTAAAGGGTCACACCATAAAAGGAAGAATAATTATTTAAGAAGTAAATGGCATAATCGTAATAATATAAAGATGTATATTTAATTTAATCTATGGTGATAGAATAAATTAAATAGCTTTAATATTTATTATTTAATATTTTAGAAATATTAAATATAAATTAATAAGAGGAGTCTTATTAATATTATTACAATTATTATTATTTTAATTTCTAAAAGAGTTTAGGAATTAATTTAATATAAGTACTCTCATTTATTCCTAATTGGATTAGGAAGGAAAATTAGTTAAAGGAGTTTAATTAATTATCCCTAATAAGATTAGGGAGCTTAATTAATTAAAAGAATTAATTAATTAAAACCCAATTTCTTAATTGTTAAGGTGGGTTGCCCACATCTATAAATAAGAGGAGTCTTATTATAGGTGGTATGGGTTGTTGATTTTTCAACATACGTAATAATTCCAAGTTGTTGAGAGTACACCTTTTCTATGTAGATAGAAAAACTAGGGTTTAGCCAACCACTCATCTTCTTCAATTTTATTCTTCCTCGGTGGATCACCTCTGAGAGGCCAAACATTTGGGTGGCTAACGTTGATCAAAGGAAGGAACCAAACCCGGTGGATTCAAGATTGAACGCGAAAAGGATTTGGAGGTGAACTTGTACTGAGGAAGCTCGATCTTCAAGTATATGATTTTATTCTTTATCTTTTCGCTTAATTAATAATTATGCATAAAGGGTGATCCGGTTTTATGGTTTGTAAATTTTTTTAAACTCGATTTTACCACGCTTGTTTTTTTATGCAATATGATCATATTATATTATTACAAAAACCTAATAATGGTATCAAAGTCAAACCTTTATGCGAATTATTAATTGTTCAGATTTGATATGTATATTGATATGTGTTTAGAACAATTTAATTGGGCATAATTTTATTGTATAAAATTTAAAATAAAAAAAAAAAAAAAAGGAAAAACCGTGAGGCACGGAAATCGAAGCTACGGATTGCAAGGGAATTACATGTAATCTGGAAAACAAAAAAAAAGGCAGGACTTGATTTTTTTATTCAAGGCATCGGAAGAAAATAAAGGCATGCAAACTGATTTTTTTTTAATTTTGATTACCTGCTGCTTTTCCAAAACCGTGGACCGTGGCTAAGGACCTAAGGTAGTGCAGCGAATGCAAAGGAACGGATTTTTTTTTATCGAAGCCGATTCTTGAATTTAGCGAGATCATCACCTGGTTTTTTTTTTTGAAATTACCTAATTAAGTCATATAAGTTATTATATTATATATATATATATAATAGTTATATATATATATATATACTATATATATTATTCTTAATAATTTTATAATTAAAATAATATTTATTTTAATTTTAAAATAAAAGGTTTATTTTAAATATTAAAATAAAATAGTTTATTTTAATTTTAAAATTGAATATTATATATATATATAATTATTTTAATCTTAAAATAAAAGTTTATTTTAATTTTAAAATAAAAGGTTTATTTTAATTTTAAAATAAAAAAGTTTATTTTAATTTTAAAAATTAGAATTTCATGCTAACTAATTAGAGTTGGAATTGGATTCCATGATAACTAATTGGAGTTGAAATTTGATTTCATTTTTCCTAAAATAAAGGAGTTTATTTATGAATAGGGAAGTAAATCCATCTTTCCTTAAATAAAGGAGTTTGTTTAGATATGAAATAAGATTTCATATTATTCAAAATAAAAGAGTTTATTTGTGAATAGGAAAGAGAATCCTAATTTCCTTAAATAAAGGAGTTTATTTAAATATGGAATAAAATTTCATATTATTCAAAATAAAGGAGTTTATTTGTGAATAGGAAAGAATATCCGTGTTTCCTTTAATTAAAGATTTTTTTTATACATGGAATTGGATTCCATAATTAATTAAAATAAAGGAGTTTATTTTGATTAAAGATTTTGATTAAAATAAAATAGTTTATTTTATTCAAAATTGGATAAATTAAAATAAAATAGTTTTATTTTGATTTAAATTTGGATTAAAATAAATGAGTTTATTTTGATTCAAAATTAGATTTTATACTAACTAAATTTGCCCATTAAATGATATCAATATATATATTAAATGTTTATTTATTCATGAGATGAATGTTATTTATCGATGCATATGGTGATGTGTATGATAATAAATGGGATTGATTATGGACTATCGACCAATGCGATTGGATTTTATTTTAGTTGGATGCATGAATGTATGGGTTTTATTAAATGGGTCTCACAGACTTCTCTAAATTTTTCTTAATGTAAATTCTATCTCTCTCTATGTATTTCCCTCGATCACGATCAAGGTTTCTATTTATTTTAAAATAGTTATGTAATAGGAATAGTTAGAATTAATTTTGAAGAATTAGAGATCAAGGAGCAAGGAGCGCTTGAAGACCGCTTTTGTAATGGAGCCCGGGTTTAAATATAATTGTTATATTTAAATATTATTTCTTGCACCCTAGGTTTGAATTTTTTGGTTCACTTGGTGGCTCTAGTGAACCAAACTAGAATAAAAGTCCATAATCAATCTGGGTAGAATATAGTATTCTATATGTGCATGCTTATTCTATATATATTATATATTATGCAAACATGCTTCGCATGTTCATTAATACGACGCGTTTTATATATATATGTACGTGCATGCCACAATAAAACAAGATGAGACAAATTAATAACAAATCCTCAATTTTTATATTAAGTCCTAAGCGCTCAAAGATATTTGGAATATCGAACGTCAAGCTTTCTAAAGCGATGATAAAATTAATAGAGTATTAAATATTTAATATGAGTTTGTTGTGTCACCACAAGGCAAGTATTAAGTATTTAAGATGTTAATTTATCACATTTGATGCTTATAAAGAAAATTGAACAATATTGTTTTGTTGTGTCACCACAAGGATGATATTTTTCTTTTTGAATATATGGAGTGCTAGGTCGACTTAACTTGGATAATTTTATTCTGGATGTGCCACCACTGATCAAAATAATCTAAGAGGCAAAATACAAGGAGTTGCATAGTTGATGTAATTGACAAAAGTTGTCTACCTATTTATTTATATATAGTTTGTTGTGTCACCACAAGGCTATATACATTTGAAATGGGATCCTTATTCTCACTAGCAAATCTTTAATTAGATATTGTAGAACTATATATATTGAGGGTAATATAGTTTGAAGAAAATAGTGGGAGATACCAATTTAAAACAAGACCTAATTTATTTTGGTAATTAATAAAAGAATGTATGTTAAAATGTTGTTAATTACAAATTCATTTACGTAATTTTACAATGTCTAAAATTACTATCATCGCGAAGCATATTAGATGCTAAATTAATCGGAATCAAATTAAACGGATTGGTTAAGGAATTTGAGAATAGTTCTCATAAATTTGAAAAGCTATCTTATGTCCTTAATACGCCTATCCTCGCAATGGTTGCAAACAATGCCTCCGAGGAAGACATTGCTACTTTTAGAAAGTGGCAAGATGATGCACACATTGGCTCAATGCATCATGCTCAGATCCATGAGTAACAAGCTTCAAATACACCAAAACTATGGATACTTCTACTATATTCCCGCACATCAAGTAGTTGATGGTGAGGAAAGTGGACTGATAGATATCGATATCTAAGGAGCTCTTCCGATCTAGAATGGCCAATGGCACTATAAGATGCATAACAAAAGTTCTTAACATAATCAATTTGATTGATCAATTAGACAACCGGTTTTGTCATGGATGGAGAGTTGAGCCAAGATTTGATCTTGCACTCACCTCTGGACTCCTTTCACAATTGTTGTGAATTTTTCATATAAACAAGCTAGATATCAGCCTCGCTGATTTGCTTAACATATTGAAAAATGTTGAGAGTCACTTTCCAACCAAGAAAGATCAAGTCTTACTGGTAGGGGCCAAAGGATCTTCTGAAAAGAAGAACGATTCAAAGAAGGTATACGAAAGGCGTAAACAAAGGATAATAAGAACAAAAACCGATACGGATAAAGAAAGGAGTTTGCTTCCACTGCTATAAGCCTGGACACTGGAAAGAAACTGCAAGAAGCATCTTGCAGAGGCTAACCAAAGAAGCTTAGTGAAGTTTTGGTTACAAATACAAATTTGTTCATGATTGAAATAAATTTTTCTTTAAGTCAAGGTTCTACTTGGGTATTGGATACCGACTTTGGTTATCATAAATGTAGATTTATGAAGGGACCAAGCAGAAGTGGAAAGCTAAACAAATATAAGTAATCCTATGTGTGGAAAATGAAGCAAAGGTTGCTGCATTAGCCATAGGAACTTATAGTTTAGCACTGCCTACGGGCAAATCTATTAAGTCAATAAGTTGTTATTGTATTCCAGTTCTTGTTAGAAAATATTATTTCCATTTTATTGTTGGACAATAAAATTTTTGGTATTATAATTAAGAACAATTGTTGTTCTATTTATAATAATAATGTTTTGTATAGAACTGGAATATTACTTAATGGATTTTATATACTTGACTTACATGAAAATAATTTTGCATATTGAACAAATTAGTATAAGAAAAGGAGATGATCATTCAAAGAGTTGAATGTGTGTATTTGTTTGAATACAAGTGTGAATTATTTGAAAGGTTCAAAGAATTCAAAAGTGAAACAAATTGGCAAAGTATTAAGATTCTTTGATTAGATCAAGGAATAAATACTTGTGCAATAAGTTTCTAGATCATCTCAAATGGTTTTCTCATAATGGACACATCCCGATACGCAATAATTGATTGATGTATCCGAAAGGAAAAATCGCACCTTGTTGGACATAGTGCGGTCCATAATGATTTTACCAACATTCCAAAGATCCTTCAGGATCATGTCCTAGAAAATGGTCAGATATTCTACGAAAAATGGTAACCTCAAAATTCTACCCCAAGACTCTATAAAAGTTATGGATGGGGAGGATTCCTAATCTTAAGTATGTTAAGATAAGGGGTTGTCCAACTTATGTGAAAAAGGTTTCAAATGATAAGCTTGGGACAAGATTTGAAAAGTGTCGATTTGTGGGACATCCTAAAGTAAGTTTAGGGTATATGTTCTATAATTCTACTTAGCAAAAGTTGTTTGTTACGAAAACACGCCTTCTAAGATAAAGGCGTTTATCATTGAAAGGGGCTAGTGGGAGGATAATAGATCTTGAAAAGTTCAAGAACCACAAAAACACTATAAGTCAAATAAGAGGAACTCAGTAGATGAATTCTATTGTACCTGGCAAATAAATCAAATCTAAAATAGTACCAAAAGATACCGGAGGTATGGATTCATCATGGATGATGATGATGAGATACACATCATAGAAGATGATGATCCAGTTACATACGATGAGGTAAGAGTTCTAGTGTGTACAAAAGGGTCAGTGGGAGCGTCGTGAAATTTCTAGTATTATATGTTGATATACTACGGATGAGGAATTACATACCAATGCTACAATCAGTAAAGATAAAGTTGTCTAAACATTCCTCCATGAATGGTTTGGGAAGAGTATCTTAATTGGGGATAAAATCTATATAGATAGATTTAAAAGGATGCTCAACTTAACCCAAGGAACGTATATTCATTTGATGCTAAAGTCGTTTAGCATGGCAAACTCCAAGAGATGTCTCATGTCGATGAGCTATGGAGTGTATCTCTTAATAGTCCCCACAGACTCTCGAAAAGAGAGGTCGCATGAGTGAGGACAATCATGTATGCAATGAAATATACGAGACCGATGTTGATCGGTCATATTCGAGAAGATCACCGTAAGACGAAGGAAAACATCTTAAAGTTCTTAACCCAGCATTAAGGATGTGAGCAACATGGTGGGTCCGAATTAAAACTAGAGGGCTTAATGCACTCAAGTTTTTCGATGCACTAAGATGACAGAAAATCCACTTTAAGGTAAAGTGTTACCTTGAATCTATGGTGCAAAGTGAATCGGAAAGGTTCCAAACAAAGAAAGAGTTGTTGGTTTAGTAATAAAGACAAAGTATATGGCTATAAATGAAGTCGCAAGTTGAGTGTTTGGATTAAAAGTTCATCACGTAACTAGGAATAGTTCCTAAATCTCATCTTGGATCTAAACATGTGTTGTGGCACTTTCATTTGATTATTAGAATCATTGAAAGATGGGAAATCACTATAGAGATAGTGGACTCTCAAAGAACAACATTACATATCCATTAACTAAAGCTTATCCAACAAAGCAGGATAATCGCCACTTAGAAGAAGAAGAGTATAAGATACCATGACGATTGGCTTTAAGTGCAGTGGGAGATTGAAAGTAGTATGCACACAAGCCAATCATGTTTGATGATAAAGCATATACTTTGTAACAATCTTATTCATTTATTAATAAAAGTATTAATTTATAAAAGGCTTTTAATTATCTACATGATGTTTGTTTTATAATATGTGATAAACCCATAGTTTTAAGCAATGCTTTTAGAATAATGATGATGATCATTCTAATGAGATCTAAATTCTTTGAAAGCTTAAAACTAAAATAGTTCCCAATCATTGATTTACTAAATTGGGGATTAGTGAATCCGGATAGATTGGTACATACGTTGCTTGCTCATCGGATGAGGATGATTGATCTCACGATCATTTGTGTGGAGACACTAACGCAAGTATGTAGGTGCTTATTAGAGAATAAGTTCACCGAACGTGGCTCGCTAAGGAATACCTAATGGAGTTTTATTTGCTGTCAATAGGAATTCTGTAGTGATAGTAGTCTGAGTAATCCTTGGACATGAGATCATCATAGTATCTTGTGTATGATGAGTTATACTTTGACTTATTCCTTAAGACCCTTAGGGTATATCAAAGGTATGCTTGGGTATAATAAGTTGTACATGGAGATAATGTATGATCAATAAAGAATCTACCACTTCTAATAAAAGAAGAGAAATGTCCTATGTGATTCGATAAATGACAACCCAAGAGAGTCCTCGGCAGCGCGTAATGAAATTAGAAAGGAGTTTCTAATTTGCATTATTTGGAGTTGTGCATTTAAGAGTCGAAAATACATATAATTAAATAAAATAAGACTTGACAAGAATTCCATGTCTTATATTTAATTGGGATATCAGTATGGTGGAAGGATTGAATTGTGCAGGTAAATTATTTACTCAAAGGTTCTTTAATGATTAATGTTGAAATCTATATTATCCGGAAAGTCGCCGATCGCTAGGGAGGCTTATCCTATTGTAGAATAAATATTATTTAAATAAATTAATTGTTTAATTTATTTATTTAAATAAGATTAAAATTGTTCTAATTGATTTATTCACAACCTGGTTTAATATGGAGAACCTAAAGGGTCACACCATAAAAAAGGAAGAATAATTATTTAAGAAGTAAATGGCATAATCGTAATAATATGTTATGTATATTTAATTTAATCTATGGTGATAGAATAAATTAAATAGCTTAATATTTATTATTTAATATTTTAGAAATATTAAATATAAATTAATAAGAGGAGTCTTATTAATATTATTACAATTATTATTATTTTAATTTCTAAAAGAGTTTAGGAATTAATTTAATATAAGCACTCTCATTTATTCCTAATTGGATTAGGAAGGAAAATTAGTTAAAGGAGTTTAATTAATTATCCCTAATAAGATTAGGGAGCTTAATTAATTAAAAGAATTAATTAATTAAAACCCAATTTCTTAATTGTTAAGGTGGGTTGCCCACATCTATAAATAAGAGGAGTCTTATTATAGGTGGTATGGGTTGTTGATTTTTTAACATACGTAATAATTCCAAGTTGTTGGGAGTACACCTTTTCTATAGAGATAGAAAAACTAGGGTTTAGCCAACCACCCATCTTCTTGAATTTTATTCTTCCTTGGTGGATCACCTCTAGAGGCCAAACATTTGGGTGGCTAACGTTGATCAAAGGAAGGAACCAAACCCGGTGGATTCAAGATTGAACGCGAAAGGATTTGGAGGTGAACTTGTACCTGAGGAAGCTCGATCTTCAAGGGTATGATTTTATTCTTTATCTTTTCGTTTAATTAATAATTATGCATAAAGGGTGATCCGGGTTTTATGGTTTGTAAATTTTTTTTTAAACTCTGATTTTACCACGCTTCCGCACTTTTATGCAATATGATTGCGTTATGAATATTACAAACCTAACAAGTAGAATATCCTTGATATTTGCGTTTCATCCAGTATCTTTTCATGGAAATATTCTTCTGATCATTCTTGAATTTTACTTTACGAAACAGTATCATGTTGACAATTTGGACGTTAATAATTCATGGATTAAATAATTCTTGAACTTGTTTTATTGAATTACTATGTCATTGTCATCATCCTCATGTTATATTATGTTATCTTTGGCTTACGTGCATAGATGAACTTAGTATGATTATGACCGAGGATCATCATTAAGATAATCATGGCTTGTTATAAATGATGTGATAAAAGTCCTCGGTGACTGTAATGCGATGATGGATAGTTTTTGGTATGATTATGACCGGGGGTGATTCGATAGTCATGACCATTGATAATTTGATGAAAATCCTCGATCGTGGTACGTGGATGATTAGATGTGGTGGTTTATTTATTGTCGAGTCTCAAATGATAAAAATTGATGAAAACCTTTAAAACCTAAAAGATAGTAGATTTTATTCTTTACTTGACTCTTTTAATGGATTGCGATATTCATTCGCAGCTTAAACCGGTTGTCTATTGTATTTTATCGCTTTAACATCATTGAAGGCTAATGATAATTTATTCTCATTATCTTAGTCATAATATTTCTTCTTGGGTTAGTTGAGCTCACCTTTTTTCTTTCACCGTTTTCTTGAAAATGAGAACATAGTTGGGACGAAGCCTGGGAACGAAGTAATGGTCCGAGGATAGCATTAGTAGTCCCCACTATTCTCGTGAAATAAAGGTGATAATAGTTGTAATGAGGACTCCTTTTGAGTTTGTATAATATCTAGTAGACAATATTTGTATTCAAACTCACGCTTTATGTCGATTGTACCCTACGCTTAGGTTAGTAAGTTGTTGTTTTGAATTTATGTACCATGTAAGTGGCGACCCAAGATGGGTGACGATACCTAATTTTGGGGCGTCCACATTATTTTCTACTTTACCCTTCCGATATATTGTTATTTCACCGCAGCTTTGTTGATCTAAAACTTGTTGTCCATAATATTTTATCCGATCTGTTGAAGACTAACGATAAATTATTTTTCATTATCTTAGTCATAATATTCTTTACTGGGCTAGTTGAGCTCACCCTTTTCATCTATTGTCCTCTTCAGAAATGAGAATGTCATGGGGGACTAGTCGGGGAACGGAGTGATGGGCAGACTTAAGAGCAGTAGTAGTCCTCACTATTTTTATAAAATAGTGTGATAATAATTGTAATGAGGACTTAGTTTGAATGTTTAAATTTTCTAGATGTTTGTATTGACACTCACAGTGTCTGGTCGTATTTTCCACGACCTTGTGTTATAAAAGATTGTATTTGAATTCTGTACCAGGTATTTGGCGACTCATAATGGGTTGGATTGACTGGACCTATTCTGAGGGCGTCACAATATAATCCGATTTCCTTTCTTTAAGGAGATTCAGTTTAATCCCATTAAGGTATCTATCCTAATGAGGAATTCTATTTCCATATGGGGACCAGCATGAAGTTGGTGGTGTGATCACTTTAAATATAATGTTATACCCCGATACACTGGTACACGATATCTTATTGTTTTTCCAACATTAAAGTTTAAGCCTCCATTGTTAAACCTTGTTTCACTGTATTATTTATTCTCACACCGTAATTATCCCATGACCCAAGCCATCAAGTTTTCTCCGTGTGATTTTATTTTTGTGCAGGATTGGAAGCGCTATTTGGTGATTGGGCGCGTAGACGAATCTTGGCATTAACATTGGCGCTAAAAGGAGGGCCGTTTAGTGCTAGGTAATTTTCATTCACCTAGAAGTTTGATCAGAAGTAATGGCGACAAAGTAAGAGCGGTTTTAAGATGTGGGAAGTCAATCATTCATCCATAAAGCTCAACCCAAAGGTTCAACCAAAAATCGCTTAGGGTCGTCCCGATCGTGTGAGGACAACAGTCATTTGGTGGGACCAAGGAATATTCACTTAGTCCCCATCAAGCGTCAATTGTTTTCAACGGCGAGGAAAGAAGCGGGTCTTAATAATCGTGTCGAGGATATCCCATCCCGAACACGTACACAACAAGATCGAAATTCTAGGCGAGATAGTCAGGACGTGTAATACCCGGATTTTCTAATATTATTAAATAAATATATTAATGGAAATGAGAATTTATTTGAATATAAATGATTTTGTGTTATGAGATGAGTTAACTCAATTATATTAAATTTAATTATAATAATTGAGAAAATGTGAAGTTTGCGATAAACTCGTGAAAGCCTTGTGTGGCACTCTGATGAGAAATGTTAATCATGAGATATATTAATTAACGAAAGATTTATTAAGTGAACAATTAATTAATTGTTAATTGTTGTTAATTGTTACCGTAGAATATTAATTGATAATGTAGGGATTATTATTATTGCAAGTAATATAATAATAATAAGCAACGTGTTCATAAATATAATAAGATCCATACTCATGTGATATTTAATCGTAAAGTATTAATCTATTATCGTGAATATTAATAATTGTATGGATTAATGAGAAACGAATTAATTAACATTATTATTAATTAATTGATGAGATAAGTAAAGTATTTACTTCTATGTGTGAGCATACAAATTAAAAAGTATAAAGTATAGTAACTAACTATATATTATGATGTGACTATGTTATATAAATTACATAGTAAGGTTTATTGAATTATATGAGTTACTTGGGAATTGCCTATGTGACAAGGAGAATGTGTGGACATTAAGATAAATGTACATGGATTATATGTGTGCAAATTACACTTATTACATTATGTGAACTACATTGGGACATTTTAATTACAACCTAAACATGTATTATATGAATGCAACTTAGGTATATATTTATGATATGTGCAAAGTAAAATAAGTATTGTATATATATATATATATATATATATATATATATATATATAAACAGGATCAAGAGTAGACCTCTTATGTGACGCCCCCAAAATAGGTATACATCACCTATTCTGAGTTGTCAATATATGGTACAGAAACAACTACAACTTTATTATTACAACAAAGAAACTGTGAGTTTGAATACAAATATTATCTTCTGTATAATATCTATACCCAAATAAATCCTCATCACATTTATTGATACATTATTTTACAAAAATGGTGAGGACTACTAAACAATCCTTTCTAAAACCTTCATTCCATACCCCCCGACTGTACTCGCTATATTCTCGCCTCCGAGAAAAAATGGAACAAAAGGAAAAGGGTGAGCTCAACTAGCTCAAGAAAAGAATATTATGACTAAGATAATATACAACAAATTATCGTTAGTCTTCAACAGGAAAATATAATAGAATACAATAGACAACAAATTTTAAATCAATATTCGCAATGAAATAATAATTCATTAGAAGAGTTAAGTAGAGAATGCAAACTACTATCTTCTATGTATGAATTTAAAAGTTCATCGCTCATCTTTTATCCCCAGAACATCAATCAATATACATCCGAATCAAATATTCATCTTTTGCACTACAGCCAAAGATATTCATCACCGTCATGTTCATTTAAACACTGCTCATCTTTTGCACTACGGGCCAAAGATATTCTTCAGAAATCATTCATCTTTGCACTACGTGCCAAAGATATTCTTAAGAAATCATTCATCTTTGCACTACAGTGCCAAAGATATTCCATAATATCATCATTTAAGACCGAGGATGATGAAAATATTTTTTTTTTAGAAACGAATCCAAAGGAAACAAAATGACAAGGATTAAGGATTAAGGATTCGTACTTGGTTTTATCCACGCCCAAAAATACCTCAAAAATAATCATAGTGGTGTAAAATTCAAGAATGATCAAAACATGGATACAATCGTAGTTAGATCCGCAATAGTATGTTTTGACGAAAAGAAGAAATTTTATTTTTCTATGAATAAGACCAGATATCGTGAATAGTCTCAGATATCGTGAATAAAGGCCGATATCGTGAATAGTAACTCACACCAAAAGATAGAAATTCCACAAAAACATCTTCACGCTTCATGAATAGTACTCGTGAATAAGAACTCGTGAATAAGAACTCATGAATAAGAACTCGTGAATAAGAACTCATGAATAAGAACCCATGAATAGTAACCCCGATACATGAAAAAGTTCCAAATTTGATAAAACTTCGGATCAACATTTCAAAGATAATGATATTGAAGAAATAATATCATTACGAAAAAAAATAATATCCCTTACCTCGAAAGATCAAGATTTAGCTAGAATCACGATTTATAGTCTTTGAAGGAACTTGCACCGTCTAGCAATACTCAAAGTATACTCAAAATACTCACAAGAATACGCCGATAATATAGAGAGAGAAAACTTCGATTTACGGTGTGATTTTTCAATTCTAACCTAAGCACCTATTTATAGGAAAATCTTTAGACACCAAAGCGTAAAATTTAATAAAATAATAATATTTCTTAAAAATATTCAAGCCCACCTTAGAAATCTGATTTCAGATCATTTATAACACATGTGAGCCACTCAATTACAACAAAAAACGTTTTTCTTACAAAAATATTTTAAACTCCCAAAAATCAATTATTTGAAGACTTCGAACTTCAATAATTCATAATAAATAGCCCTTTCATCGAAAAATTCGAATCTCGTGTGTTTTTATAGGAATTTCAATTCTCTACAACTTTCTTTGAAGAAAGTTTTTCCAAATTCCAAATAGAAATTGACCGAAATCCACAAACAGGCGATTTTACAAAGCTATAATCAAATTTCAAATAATAAATGAGGTCCACCGACATGTTTAACATGTTTTAAACATTTATTGCAACAAAAATACTCTTCCTCCTCGTATACTCATATATCCCACATTAGTTGTAAAATATCACCAGTTAATATATTATTAAAATAATATATTTAAATGAATTATTTTATCGTAAAAGATAAAATATTTATTTTCAACAATTGTCATTTTAAAATTTTCTCCATCTATATCCACATAAAATCAATATTTTCCTCATCATATAAATCAATAATTAATTATTCACAAATAATATTACAGAATCACAATATCGACAATCGTGCAGCCTCAGGAAGAGGGGCTTTCCAATAAGAATTTCTTCTTCTTCTTGGTAGCGCAATTAGGTGACCAAACCTCTCCTTGAACGTAACTTTCTAGACATTGCCAATAATGTTATCTAATAATATTATTCGAGATAATATGAATTATTGCTTCGATAATGAAAAATACGTGTAATGACAATTATCAAAACAATGAAGAATATAAAATATCAACGCAAAGAATTATTAACTCAATAAAATATCGAATAAAGAATTAATTCTGTAACCATTATCGAGTAGTGCCTTCACGTAAGAATCAATAATTGGTGCAATACCATGTCTTCTATCGCTCAACAACGCCAGACAGGTGTGTTTTAACCACCGGTATTCCAACAAAGATAATCTGTAATAACTACGCCAGTTATTTAAAAACAACTTATATTTGTCCTTTTCTTCATCCAATCGCTTTCAGTTATGGGCCCACACATGGTCGCTACCATTCGCATTTAATATTCCCCGACAAAGATTTAATATTCCACGACCAAACGAATATTCCCCGACAATAATGAATATTTTATAACCACTTGCTTATTTTGAAATATTTGCGTATTTAACCCTTAACTATCCACATTAATCAAATCAACCCTTACTATTTCAAAATAATAAATAAAGGAAATTCCTTTTTTATTTAAAAAATTTCGGGGTCTTACATCTTAAGTAGTAGAACTCTCTTAAATAATAGAACTTTATCAAAACGACGTAGTTTTTATAAGACGCGGTGACATTTTTGTAAATACCATGCCACCGCGTATTTACAAAAATGCCACCGCGTCTTATCAAAACTACGTCGTTTTGATAAAATTCTATTATTTAAGGCATTCTGTTATTTAAGAATTCTACTCTTGATCCTTTCGTATATATATATATATATATATATATATATATATATATATATATATATATCAATGTTGCTAGAATGGGTATCTTGATCTTTCTTTATTAAATCGTTAAAATAGGAAGTTCGGGTTCTTGATTTGGTCGCAGGAACGAGCCTACATCGCGACAATCAAGAACGCCGATTCGCAAGGTCGCAGTCACTAACGTGATACACGACTTCCTCGCACCGTTAAGTCTAAGCCTCAGCCTACCTACGGCAATAATTGACTTATTCTTTGTTGTTCTTGCATGTAATGACCACATTGTCACAGACAGCCCGTAAAATAAATGTATTTTATAAACGAACGTTAGCATAAATGAAGCATGTTAGTATTCTGATTTTCGAGGCATGTTAATATGATGTAGAGATGCATGAAAGACTTATTAACGTATGTATATATGTTTCATAGTAACACATGAGCATGTTAGACCTCGCTATTAAACATTTCTAACAAAAATACAAGTTTTGAAGGTTGATATTGACATGTAAAGACGTGATATACATTCTGATCTTACGAATGTGTTAACATGACTTGACTACATACGATAAGAGCTTTGAAGTTGCCTTGTATGTATTGAATTGCATTGTTCAAGTTTAAAATGGTTTCAAAAGTAAACTTGGATATGTTTTCAAACCAAGTACATTTAGTATGAGTAGTTAAGTTCTTAGATGAAGAATGACATGTTTACATTCACTATGTCTCTAAGCATGACTCTTATATGTTTGATATAACGGTGGTAAACCCAGCATGAGTATATGTATGTTTTAAAGTAATGAACAATGCTAGTTAAGAATAAATGATGTGGATAATCGCAAACATATATATTACAATTGATATAACCTTCTCGCAAGTATCTATGTGTAAATTGAACGTAGAAGGTTTAAACGAGCATAAAAGTGTCATTTAATGTGACGCCCCCAAAATAGGTTCAATACACAACCCACCTATTCTGGGTCGCCAAGAAATACATGGTACAGAATCCAAATACAAATCTTCAAATTCTAACTTTTAAACTGTCGTACAAAATACGACCACAGTTAAACTGTGAGATTCAATACAAATACAATATCCACACTCCAAATCAAAGATACGTTACATAAAGCTACAGTCAAACTATTTTAGGAATTAAAATCTTTGGAAATTGCTCAAGAAAACCTTCGTACATGGGAGGCCATGCTTCTAGGTTATAATAGATATCATAGGACTTGAGAATTAACCTTGGTTGATCTAATAGACCCCAAAGAAAAATGAGAAGATTACTATCTTGTTCATTCCAATGGTGGGTCTTCTCTTGCCATATAATTTATCTTCATTGTCTCATACTGAGAATTATATTCCAACCGTACTCCAAGGTTATATAGGTAGTGCTCAAGGATATAATCAGCAAGCGGATGTGCACTATCATGTCTTATGATAACATGAAGTCGTATGTGGTTAGACATCTTGTATGATAGTGACAAAACATCCTTCCAAAGTTGGGTTCACCTCAACTTATTCTTGCCACCAAAATCAATCGGTTAAATGACGATAAAATACGACACAAACATTTTAAAGTTCTCAATAAAATTATTTCCATACTATTTGGTGGGAAACTTCAATGATTATAGACCTCGCTCTATTCCCCTCATTATTCCCACGACCGACCATTACACTCTTATTACACCGAAAGGAATTGTGAAAGCAAAAGGGTGAGCACAAATAGCCCAAGAAAGAATATCATAACTAAATATAATCAAATTATTAACAACGATTCGCTCAGTAATAAATCGTAGATTTAGAACATATGGTAGATGATAAAACTTTCCAACCATATTTGCAGCGGAACGAACAATCCATTAGAAGAGTCAAATATACCAAAATGTCTATTTTCTTCTTCATGTTAAAAGTCCATCAACAATATTTTATCCTCAGAATATCAATCAACAATTCCTATCCACAATCATGTGAATAATTCATAATCATAATTGTGTTGCTAAATTCCTCTTCGCACCCAGGACGAAGATAACTTTTGTAAAACCCCAGATTTTATGAAAATACAAGTATTTAATTTTTCTATTTAGTAAATGGTTAAATTGATAAAAGGTTATAGTTAAGGGTGATATATGTAAATTTTTTTAAAATAAGCAAGTGGTTATAAAATATTCATTGTTGTCGGGGAATATTCGTTTGGTCGTGGAATATTCTTGCTGACGGAGAATATTCGCACGATGCTGCACAAGAACCATTTATGGGCCCCATAACTTGAAAACCTGCTTAATGAAGAAAACGACACGAATAATTTTTTAAATAACGGCGTAACGGTTATCGTTAACACTGTTAGAATACCCCGTGGGTAAAATGAAGTAATACGCGTCATTACACAGTAGCACACGGTATTGCACATTATTTTTATATTATTATTGTTTCAATAATTGTTATTGCACATTATTTTCCATTATCAGATCAATAATTCATATTATTTGAATAATATTATTAGATAGCATTATTGACAATGTCTGAGGAAGTTCTGTCGAGAAAAGGAGTTAGGTTAATCTAATTGCGCGCCAGTAAGCAGAAATTCTTATCGGAAAGCCCCCTCTTACCTGGGAACGACCTGGTTGTCAATATTGTTGTTCTATAATATTATTTGTAAATAATTAATTATTGATAAAAATGATAAGGAAATATTTATTTAATGAGGGAATTTTTAAAGAGATAATTGTTGAAAATTGATATTTTATCTTTTCGGATAAAATAATTTATTAAATATATTATTATTATAATATTACATTATAAGTATATAATGTGATAATATAATAACATAATAATGGTGATATTTTTACAATAAATTGATGGTTTATGAATAAATGAGGTGGAAGAGAGAAGATAGAATTAGAATTATTTAATAATTATAAATATTTTAATATATATATGTGTATATATATATATATGTGTGTGTGTGTGTGGAATAAGTGGTGGGGGTAAAAGAAGAAAAGTGGAGAGAAAGGGGAGTTAGTGGAGAATTATGGGAAAGTAAGAAAGGGAAAGGGAAGAAAAGAAAATTTGAAAAATCATCTGTATGTGGATTTCGGTCATTTTTCGTTTGGAATCTGGAAAAACTTTCTTCTACAAAGTTGTAGAGAATTAAATTTTCTATGAAATGGACATAAGATTCGTATTTTTCTGATAAATGGGCGATTTATTATGAATTATTGAAGTTTTTGAATATTGTTTAAACTTAAATTAAATTTGGTGGAGGGTTTCTAGAATGGAGTGGGACCCACTGTCCTTTTTTACTTGTGGTAAATCTGATTTTTTTGGGTTTGGCAAAGTTTGTGTGCGTAAATTATAAATAATAATATTTTATTAAATTTTCTACTTTGGTGTTCTAAGCATTTTCCTATAAATAGGGTGCTGAATTAGAATTTGAAAATCACACCATAATCAGAAGTTTCTCTCTCTATAATATCGAGCGTATTTTTATGAGTATTTCGATACTTTGAGTGTTGCTATACGGTGCAAGTTTCCTTCGGTATTATATCTGATATTCCAATCCGAAGTACTGTTGTTTTGAGGTAAGGGATATCATTTTTGTAAGGGATATCATTCTTGTAAGGGATGGTAAGGGTTATCATTGTTGTAAGAAATGTTGTTATGTTTCGTAAAGGAGGTTATTTTTCGTAAATGATATTATTTTCGTAAAAGATATTTCGGTAAAGGATGTGATTTTATACTCGTAAGGGGTATTATTGTTTTCGTATTCGTAATGGATGGTAAGAGATGTTATTTTTTGAAATGATGTTATTTCTTTTAATATCATTATACCTCATGAATTTTATTATGAAATTTTTACCTTTTCTGTCGGGGTTACTATTCACGTATACGGCACTATTCACGAATACATTACTATTCACGAGTACTATTCACAAAATATGATCTTCTTATGAAATTTTCTACATTTTCATGACTGGGTTACTATTTACGGAATACTATGCACGAGTTACTATTCACAAGGTTACTATACACGAGTTACTATTCACGGGGTACTATTCACGACAAAATTGGTTTCTTTTTCTAACCAAATTATTGTTGATTTATGAATCTTACTTTTGAAATTGGATCCATGTCTTGATCATATTGATTTTATTATCATATATAACATTTTTATAATCTTGGTGAAGAAATTTCTCTTTGACTTGAGTGTAAAGATGGGTAGATTATTGGTATGATCGTGACTATGGGTTCTCTTTGGCCAGTAGTGCAAAGATGAATTGTTAACTGGTATGTTTATGACCACTGAATTTATAATTTAATATCTTTAGCTTAAGGGCAAAGGTGAATTGATCAACATGGTTATAATTATTGTTTATATAAATTCTAAAAATGATTAGATATTTCTTTGAGATATGAATATCTTTGGCCCGTAGTGCAAAGATGACCTGTTGTTGAATATCTTTGGCCTGTAGTGCAAAGATAAACTGTTGATGAATATCTTTGGCCCGTAGTGCAAAGATAAACTGTTGATGAATATCTTTGGCCCGTAGTGCAAAGATAGATTTATTAGTATGATTATGAACAAGAACTATGATTTGGTATAACCATGATCTTTGATATTTCAGGTAAAGACAGATGATGAAAATTATCTTCGTCCTGGGTACGAAGAGGAATTTATCAACATAATTATGATTATGAATTATTCACCTAATTGTGGACAGGAATTGTTGATTGATATTACAGGGATACAATATTATTGGTGGACTTTTAACATGAAGAAGAAAATAGACATTTTGGTCTATTTGACTCTTCTAATGGATTGTTCGTTCCGCTGCAACTGTTGTTGAAAATTTTTATCATCTATCATATGTTATAAATATCTGATTTATTACTGATGAAAACTATTGATAATTTAATTATCTTTAGTTATGATATTCTTTACTGTGCTATTTGTGCTCACCCTTTTGCTTCACAATTCCTTCCAGGTAACAAGAGGGTAACTGGGTCGAGCGGGGATAGCAAAAGAATAGAGTAGCAGTCGTTGATTGTTGAGTTTCTCAATACATTATAAAATAACATGACGATATATAATTGTATTGAGAAATTTAAATGTGTGTGTCGTATTGTATACGCCATTTAACCGTTGATTTTGGTGACCCAAATAGGGTGAGGTGTTGTCCAAGGTTGAAGCACCATGAGAGTTATATTTTGTTATCATTGGTATTTGTATTAAAACTCACAGTTTAACTGTGGTCGTATTTTGTACGACAGTTTAAATGTTAGAATTTTAAGATTTGTATTTGAATTTTTGTTGAGTGTATTTAGTGGCGACCCAGAATAGGTTGGGTGGATTGGACCTGTTTTGGGGGCGTTACATTTTGGTATCAGAGTTTAGGGATATGGTCGCTGGCGGAGATCTGAGTCTAGAACTAGGAGGGGAGAGACGAGTAATATACTTCGCTAGTGTGTGACTAACCTAAGATGAATTTTCCTACTTGATAAGTTGACAAATTGTAATATGTCAATTAACCTTTGTTTTGAAGCTGTATTCTAGAATGAGCAATGGAGAAATCATGATGACAGAAAAGATGGAATCTGAAATGAAAGCAAGGTATTCTCAACTCTTCGGAATACCAGGTACGTAAATTTCGGGGACGAAATTTCATAAGGAGGGGAGATTGTAAAACCCCAGATTTTATGAAAATACTTTCCTATAAATAGAGGGCTAAGTTAGAATTAAAAATCACACCAGAATTCATAAGTTTTCTCTCTTTTCTCTAGATTATCGAGTGTATTTTGTGAGTATTTATATACTTGGTGAGTTCTTTATTCATCGGTCTGCAAGTTTCCTTCAAATATTATATCCCATATCCGCATGTAAGTCTTCATTTTTTTGAAGTAAGGGATAGTAAGGGATGTTATATTCTTCATAATGATGTTATTCTTTCAATATCATTATACTGAAATATTGGTATGGATTTTATTGTGAAATTTTTACCTTTTTGAGTCGGGATTACTATTCACGTATACGACACTCTCCCAATTATTGGAAAAACTCACGTACGTAAATCTGATATAAGACCTTCTTATATAGATATTAGGTTAACCCTCCTAATCCAATTAGGATAGAGTTTTATTAATTAATTAATTAAACACTTTTAATTAATTTCTCCTAATCTCATTAGGATTGTGTGAGAGTACTAATATTAAATTAATCCCTAAACTCCTTTAGGATTAAAATAATAATAATAATAATATTAATAAGACTCCTCTTATTAATTTATATTTAATATTTCTAAAATATTAAATAATAAACATTAAGCTATTTAATTTATTCTATCACCATATATTAAATTAATTACACATGTGAGCAGGGGCGAAGCTAGGCTAAAAATGTGGGGTCAATTGACCCCACTTAATTTTTGAAAGCACTTAATTTTTTTTTTATCCCACTCAATTTTTGACTCCCACTCAATTTTTGATCCCACTCAGATTTTTTTTAATTAGAGATACCCAAGCGGCCAAACCTCAGTCCTAAATCTCATACATCAATATTTGTTCAACACTTCAGCCACAAAATAGAGAGAGATGGGGCAAACCCAAACCTCAGTTTTGTTTTCAGAAATCAATTGTGATTTCTCCTTTTTGTTAGTATTATTAAATTGGATATTTGGATATATTTGTCTAACCCGAAAGTATAAAGTATTAAAAAAAATTGGCTCGGGGGCGCTCCCCCTGAACCCTGCCAGATTTTTTATAACTTACTAATAATTTTGACCCCCCTGCTATAACTTTCTGGCTTCGCCACTGCATGTTAGACCCACAAATATGTATATGTGTATGTAAATATTTTTTATGTGAGCCTTTTTTATATAATAATAGCATTATTTCTTTGAAAAATTGTCTCTTTCACAATCTATATAGAACTCATTTTGAATCTTTCATTTGACAAAGCAGAAGGACGGTTCAGATTCATTCTAACTTAATTTTTCCAACTAAATTTAAAGGCTCATATTTTTTTCCGCCCAAATCAAATTCACTCATACACCCTACTCTCTATGTTCACACACAAAATCTTTTTCTCTCCTCTCTTCTTCACACACACACAAATAATAATAGTACTAAAAATAAATATTATAATAATAATAATAATAATAGTACTAATAATAATAATAATAATAATAATAATAATAATAATAATAATAATAATAATAATCAAATTGATTTGAGCGGAAAAGCACAAGTACGGTTTAGATTCATTCTAATTTTAATTCAAAATAATAATAATTATAATATACTAATTATAATAATAATAATAATAATATTATAATAGTTATAATAATAATAGTAATAAAGTAATAATAATTATAATAAAATTAATAATAGTAATAATAATAATAACAATAATAATAATTATTGTGGTGGTGTGGTGAATTATGATAATTATTATTGATAATTGTAAGTTTTGTAGACAAGTTTAAAATTTTCTAGATATTTATTTTTAAAGGAAAATTAATTAGTGTGGTAGTGTGGTAAATTATGATAATTATTATGTCTGATTGTAAATTATTTTAAGCTTCTGAAAAGTCTTTTTAGATAATAAAGTATTTTTAAATTTTAATCTAATTTTTTCATTCGTCGCTACTTTCAAAAGACGCTAAATGATTATTAGTTTCCTATATGACATGAGTCTATTTTTATTACTCGTACGAAAATAACACTGACTAAATTTTATTCAGTATAACAATGACTAGTCCTTGTATTTATATCATTAAATTTCCTTGGCATTCAATGTCTTGGTTCATTCGACTCATAACAGATCCATTTTCAATGTTCCTTTTGTGTCCTTCACTTAAATTTTGACATCTAATTGAGTCTAAAATTAAATAAGAAGTCAAATGTCAAAATTTAAATGAAGAAACACATAGGAATAAAAAAATTTAACAAAAAAGATCTCGCTTCTCCATTGCCAACGGACACCCTGTACTCTGTTGAGCCCTTCTTAATTTTTTAAAAACGAGTTAAAATAGAATAAGATCAAACGTGAAATTATTTTAAAGACTAAACTTGTGAGAGATAAATTCTATCTAATCAGCCTTAAATTATTAATACTTGTACTGTTGTATACAACTCTAAAACAACTTGATTAATTAAGGGACGAATGGAGTAATATTGAAAAGATGAGAGAGAAACAAATTACTAGCCTTTTATCATAAAGGATAATATGAAAAATTAAGTATTTAATACTTCCTTGAAATCTACGAACGAAAAATTAAAAAGAAGAAAAATCTCTCATTGAAAAGACAAATGAATAAACTGTCATTAGCTCCGCTAAGACCGACTAATAAGCTAAAACCTCATTAGCTGATTGAAGATAGTTGTAATTTAGTTGTGATGAAGACAAATGTTGCAATCACTTCTAAACACTATATTTCCAACTTCTAGACAGAGAGATTTGGGCCATGGCCTCTCAAATAATTCATCATTACTCATAAGAAAAGCACAAGTTGCTTTCAAGGAACATATCCCACTAAACTCCTACTACAAGTCAAGCACAGATCATCTTTCTTCAGGTCTTTTTTTAAAAAAGAGACGCTTCTTTATCATTTAAAGCATTTCATTACAATACCTTATACTTTACATAAATTGATCTATCCCAATGGCCACCATAGGAAAACTAAGTCCCCACAATCCTATAACAAAAGGAGGCAGTCTCATACAAGATAATCTTGAAATTTTCTGCTCTTCAGAGTAGCATAAATGACCTAGTGTCGAGGATTTCTTGGTTTTCTTCAAAGCATGACATCACAACAATGTTTGATAGAAATTTAAGTAAAGATCAGAAAGGTAAAAGGGAGGGAAAAACAAAAGTTGTGGCATCTGACTTAGATTGCATTGATGCAAAAAAGGAAGTACTACTTAACGATAGGATTCAAATTGATGGAGGGAGTTGTCATAGGCACGTGCAACTTACTAGACACCTATGACGGTGCAGGAGGCTCAGGCTTCACGAGTGTTGAGATGTCTGGCTGGTTTGTAGGATATATTAGTGCAGCAAGTGATATTGGCATGATACAAAGTGCTTTGGATTGGAGGAATTGCATGGCAGCCCCAACATCTTCTTCCATGAGCTTAGCTACTTCTCGTTCTGTGTCATCGTTCGACCAGTTCTCCCAGATAGGCTGGTTGTTTCCATTTTCACTCATGCCCCCCTTATACATGTTAATAGGAAAGAAATAATCATGGAGAAATTAAAATAAAATAAAATACTTGAAATAGGGCATGTTAAATGTTTAGCACGATTTCTTTGCCTTGCTGATAATGGATCTAAAGAATATCACGTCTATGCTACCTCTACCGATTGCAGTGGAATGTCAGCTACAAGCTGTGCTACAGCACCAGCTCCACCCAGCCTACTCATGCTCAGAACCTGCAATTAGGAAAGCATGTTCAGAATCCTCAGGTCATCAACAAGATCATTAAAGAGGACCATTCACACATGCACATGCTAAGACAAACGATCTCCCGACTTATTTGGTTGATTTAACATATTAAGTAGAACTGCCTAAAGGACTTTGAAAAAGGCCACTCAAGCTGGTGTCAATGATCCCATATCAATAGATGATGACTGTATTAAGACTATGAATAATTAGCACACATTTTCCTAGCACTACTATGAACACGTTTTTAAATGTTATCGGTTGGTAGGGTAACAATGATATTTATCACGGAATCTTTAACATATAGAGCAAAAAGAATGAGACAGGGTTATAAAGTCATGTAGGAATAAACAACATACATCAGATATGCATGTCTATGAGACGACAATAATGTTACTGTTAACATTATCGGGAAGGCAATACACTTGCATATGCAAACTAAAAAGATTACCAAACTCAAGTCCATTTGGAACCTGTGACGACTACAATCACATTTGCCAAAATAGTTACCAATTTGAACAATCCAGGGACTAGTGTCTTACCTTTACTTGAAGTCTCAAGAACTTCACATAATCCAGAATTTCATCGAGCATAGCAGCCTTATCCGTCTAAAAAAATATACAATACATCAGCACCAAAAAGCGTATCAACTTAAATAATAGCAAAAGGAATTGCGACAATAATGTTATGGCAACAATGAAATAGCATACACCTTGTTGCAGCTGGGAACAAGTTCCTGCAAGGCTCTCATTCGTTCTGCAATTCTTTCTCTACGCAACTGGAAAAAAGATGTATTCAGTCAAAGTCACTATAACAGAGTAAATTGAACAAGGACTGTTGTCTGTCATAATTAAAGCCAAAAAGAACCCTAAAAAGAACGATATAGATCTGCTTGGTTATATTTATTCGGATTACCCGCTCAGCAATACTATGGGGATCTGTGGCTTGTCCTCGCCGAGCCCGTACCCTTGGACGCATGTTAGGGGGGTGAGGCACAGTGACTGTTGTGCTTGTAGTTGTTTGGCCTTGAAAAGTCTGTGAAAGGATGAAAGTCAAAACAAATAAGAGACGAAGCTAGATTGAAAACTAGAAATAAACTATTAAAACTACAGGTACCCTTAGATAAAAGGTAAACCATGGCCTGGTATTTGTGTACATCAACAACTTATAAGTTCATTTGCAGTACAACATGAGCACACTACAAAGTAATCGAATTTCAAAAAGCACTAAATTTCCACCAAGATCACAAAGCCCATAAATGTTTGATCCAAAATTGCAACCAAATGAACACAAAGCTCCACATTGAATTGTATTTCCTAATGTTTTAGTTACTGATACCTTCAGTATTTAGATGTCCTTTCCAATGACAAACATGCTCCAAATACATACCATTGACTTGTCTTAAAAGTCTAATTATTGGACTCTTTAAATTCACATTTGATCCCTATGCATCTGCCCTCCTTTTAGGTGATCTAGCATTAAAATAGTTAATTGAAGTCCATTGAATAATTTTAAATCTGATTCTAAGGTGCATGTAAAAAAATTTAAGCTTCATGGATATAAGGGTGTGTGAGTGTCTATATCAGGCTTCAAAGTCAAGGTATAGGAAAGTAAATTCTGGATGCGGTATTGGTATCGAGATTGATAGCGGCCAATACGCAACAAAAAGCTATATATTGCCTAAAAATTGAAAAATATACCAAAAAAAAGAGAATATATAAAATAATGAACTAAATACAAATAAAGTTGTCATTTAATAAATATAAGTTATATGATACATGAGTATTGGACTTGTTAACGTTTTATTTATGCAAAATTGTAAATTCTTTAATATTTTGCAAAATATCAGATAATACCGATATTTTGAACCATGGTGTATATGCTTCCACTGACTATTAATCTTTTCCTAGCCATTTGAAAGATTGAAAGATTTAATGTGGGCACAGCCAAAAGGGAAGAGTAGCCAATATTCCATGAAGGTTGATACTTTTGGGGATTATGGATATTATGCCAGAATTCAGGAGTTGTTTCAATCATGAAAATGGTGCAGTAGCACAACAAGAGAGATGCTAATTACTAATATACCACGAGTTTGTGAATTGTGAGAATAAAAATAAAGAGTAAAAAATATTTTTTTTAAAAAAAGGATCAATATTACTAAGGATTCACTACAATAATACTCCACAAGAATTGGACAAACATTGAGGTTAACTGAGATTGGTAAGATCAAATAATGACAACAATATTACCAAAATGAGGCCCATCCCCGCATGCATAGTTACATCACATGCAAGCATTATATGTGTCACGGGTAACTTTTTTATCTTCTACCAAATTTAAATTATTAATATAAGAGAGAAAAATAATATTTCTGAGAGATTGCTATGGGTTTTTGCTCAAACCTGATGAATCTGAGTAACAGTGTGGCGGACAGAGTGAGGCTGTAAATGTTCAAACACTGGAAACAAACTCCCCATGTTCATGGACCCCCTCTCCTGCTTCGCAACAAAAAAACACTAAATGAACCCCATTCTTCTCCAAATTTACCCAGAAAGTAAATAATAACCAACAAATATACGCTAATTCTAGAAAAATTCAAAGAACAAAAAGGATAAGTTCAGAAGAAACTCACGCGCTGGCCGTTGTCCAAGCTCAAACCCAAAGGGAAAAACGGCTGCTGAATTCCGCCGCCGGAGTTAAGCTGAGCGGCTGCTGTTAACGGCGTCGTTTCTGATGGACTCCCATCGACTCCTGCCAAGCCGGTGTAAGAGGGAATTGCAAGAATTTGTTCAAGGAAGTCGTCTGAGTAACCCTCCGGCGGGTTATTCGCCATGCCGGAGGTTAGATTTTCCGGTGGTGAGTTGTCGGAGAAACAGGTGACAGATGAGTCGCCCGAGAGGGCTTTTGAAGAATCAGAAAAGGGGTTTTGAGGGTTGGGATTTTTATGATATGGGCAGAGGCTTTGAGGGGAAGGGGAGTATTATTGTCTTTCTCGTTTCAGGCGTGCTTTTGAAAAGAGTGAAATTTTTCACCACTCTGATGATTTGATTGGGAGCTGAAAATGTGAAGACAGAAATACTGAACCCATTTTTTTGTCGTCGTGCAAGACTTTTTTTCAAGTATTTTAAAAGGAGAATGATATAGGTCGAATCAAAAGGGGAATGATATAGGTTGAATTTTTTAGAAAAGTACTCCCGTTCCAAATTAATTGCTCATTTTTTATTTTTTAAAATCAAATTAACTATTTTTAAAATTAATTTTTTTATTATTTTGCTAAAATATAGGTGAAGAGATTATAACCAAAAGAAAGTATATACAATTTATTACTAATCCCAATTTTTTATAATTTTAGAAATATATTTATATATGCTTAATTATTAATTTTAAAAATACTCAATTTGATTTAAAAAAATCAAAACTGAGCAATTAATTTGGGACGGAAGGAGTATTAAATTCACAAAAAAAATTACTATTATTTTTATAATAAAAGTGTTATTATAGATACGATTTTTACTGTCGCTATATATTTATAACGATATTTTTATTGTGAAAATATACATACTTAAGCTGTCTTTCAACATAAACAACCAAAAAGAAAGGTTGTCATAATAACTCACACCTATATTTATATGAGAGCAGATCATCTGTTCTCAAATTTTTATAATCAGTTGACTTAAATTTTTCATACATATTTAATTTTAGAATTAATTAGTGTTAAGTAATAACCCAAATTTAAAAGCGGATGACACAAGAAATAGAAATTTGGGGTCAGAATAATATCTCTCAATCAAATCTTCTCTATGGAAAGATAATAAACCTCAAAAAAAAAAATTGTAGAATGATAAAATCTCAAACTAGAAGAAGAAAGATTTCATAGATTTAAATAAATAAATAAAACCCCATAAAAGAGTAAAGAAATCCCATAAAAAAGAAAAAATAAGAACAAACTCCCTAAAAAGGGTAAAGAAACCCCATAAAAAGACAAAATAAGAACAAATTCTCCCTTAAAAAGAGTAAAAAAAAACTCCATAAAACTCTTTTTCTCTCTACAAAAAACTTTAACCTCCATATTTTCATATATATGGGGAGGATCAAGAAGTCCTCCCCCAAATTTTTTCAAATATTTATCTCATCTTTGAAAGCAATACCAAGGAGGATTTGTATTGCATATCACTCATAGCGGGTGATAATATTTATCTCATCTAAAGACTAGTGTTACATATATAAAATAAAAAACTACACAAAGTGATTTTGTTGTGTTAGATTATAGCAATGCATTTGATGTCCAATAATTAATCATACACATCATTCTATGTCATTTTATATTGACTTTTAATATTTATTCTCTCATCATCAAAGTAATTTACATTATTCATTTGAAAAGTCCATTTATTAATTAAATAAACAAGAACAGAGCATTAACCATACTTGTAAAAAACAAGAGTAAATGTGGACTATAATATAATATACACTCATAATATTTTGATTTTATTCCTAAACTAAATAACTATGCCGCCTCCTTTAACTGAACCAACCTTCCTTCCTTTGAATTAACATAAACATAAACATAAATAATTAACCTATCTAGCAAGTATTTGGCGCGGTGACGATCCATCTTGTGAGAGATCGGAAAATAACTCATCACTCTTGCACAATGCATACACAATGTCCACCATACTAGGCCTCCTGGTAGGATCTCTATGTAAACATGCAATGGCCACAGACACAACATTCACCACACCCTCCATCGAACACGATTCCTCTACGAGAGTTTCATCCATCCAATCCCTCAATCTATTCGTCCTTCGTTCTTCTTTTCCTTCCAAAATTCCATCAACCGTTGACCACAAAACTTTCCCTTCTTCATTTATCGCCTCTCTGCCCGAAACAAGCTCAAGTAACACAACCCCGAAAGAAAAAACGTCCATTTTAGTCGAGACAACGCCGTCAGTTAGGTACTCGGGAGCAATGTAGCCTTGAGTGCCTACAATGTGCATTGTTATGGCATTGCAGCCTGATTTTGCCAGTCCAAAATTGGCAATCTTGGCTCTCATGTTTGCATCTAGTAGAATATTGCTGCTTTTGATGTCTTTATGGACAACCCGTGGCCTCGTGTGCTCGTGTATGTATTGGAGACCGTTGGCTACGTCCACGGCCACTCGTAGCCTTGATTTCCAGCTTAATTGTCGGCTGTGGTTGCCGTGTAACCATGAATGGAGAGATCCATTTTCGACATACTCGTAGATCAAGTAGCAATTTGCATCTTCAGGGTCTATGCAGAATCCCTCTAGCTTTACCAAATTGCCATGATTTACCTTCAAAATCAAACTAAAAAATGTTCAGCATTTCAGGCTGTCATAGTTGTTGGGTCAAGTCACAAGTGAACATAATTTAGTGGCTTCATATAGTTTAAGATAATTAACATCTTGTTAAAGATTCAAATGAAAAGATTCCACCTAATAACACTATAAACTTGTAAGGAAAAAAATAATATTCTTTGAGCTTTCGAAAAATAATCTTCAATTTTCTAATAAAAAGATGACATTTTTTTTTGTTTAATGATTGTTCATGTAAATGTTAAAATTTTGAACCGAGTTCTAATTAATAGTGCTTCTTTTTCTATTAGTATAAAACAGTGCATTGTACATTATTGATGAAAAGTAGTGCAACAAAAAAATTATGAAATATTCAAGCCACCAATAATTGAATAGTGTATGGGTTAATCAAAGCAGAAAAATACAAAATCCACATCAAGGGGGGCAGCTGACACCACCCATGCTAACAAAAATAAACTAAATACGTGAATCTTTTTACCTAACAATAAGACGTATCACTTTACCTAACCATTGTTTTATTGGAAATTAATTATACTATTAATGTTTGCAACATGTCAATATTGAATGATGTTCTTCTAGTGTCATAAATTCTTTATCAGAAGCCCACCTAGATTACTATTCTCTCAGTCCCATGAAAAAAGTTCTTATTATTATTTTGGGTAGTCCATGTTAAATGTTCATTTTTTTCTTTAATAACCAACTTTTACACATTTTTTCCTATTATGCCCGTAGCATTAAATATCTCATATTTTTCTTATTCTAATTCTCCCTCCATATTTAATGACATTATTATGGACAATTTTATTATTTTATTCCTCTTCTTAATATGCGTGAAAAGTCCATCAGGACATTTATCCTGGAACGAGGGAGTATTATTTATGTGTCTTCAAAACATTGTTCATGGCCCACCGTGTCAAAAAACTAAATAACACATACTCCCTCCGTTCCTTAATATAGATCGTTTTAGAATTAAGAAAATGATTGAAAAGGATTAAATATACTATCAATTGTCTATAATACCCTTCACCTCACTTGTCTCATAATGAAAGAATTTTATTGGGAGAAGGAGAGAAAGACTTAAGGGTAGAGGAGTAGTATAGGATAATGATAAATATGGATCAAAAAATTAGGTGGAGTAATAAGGGGCAATTTAGGAAAAACAGTGATCAATTCTCTTAAATAACCATAAACGACAAATAATTAAGAATAACAAAAAAAAGTCTTAAAAGACCTACATATAAGAATGGAGGGAGTAGTTGTCATTTTTTTTACAATGGAGTGCAATCTATAAATTATGGATCCGGTTAGTATGGAATTTCATGATAAGTTCATTTCATATTTAATATAGTGTTGATACGTAAGTAACCCTGTATTGGTCATGAAGTGAACTTAGTCGGATTCCCACGAAATTATCACACTTCTTGATAGGACTAGGCATCAAATTCAGTTTTTTCGGTAAAATCGGTTTTTCGAATCGAATCGAATTCGATTCGGTATAAATAAAAAATTCCATTGTTTTTCTAGACAAAAAATTCCAGATATACCGCTTTTTCTAAGATAAATTATTTATGGTTCTTGCTTATCTGAATCGACCCAAGATATACCGGTTTTCTAATTTTTTTTATTATTAATAAATAATTATTAATAATAATAATATTAATAAAATAATAATAATAATAAAAAAATAAAAAATAATAATAATTATATTAATTTTTCGATAAAAACCGGTACCGAATCGATAAACTGGTTTGATATACAGGTTCACCCGGCACCGGTATTGCTACCAAAATTTGAGTGATTTTGATACCGATCCAGTTCGAACCGATTTTTACCAATTGCCCACCCCTACTTATAATTTTTTTGTTACAATTATTATAGCATATATTGCATTTGTACCGACCCGTGAAAAAGACGCAACAAGAAACAAGAGTAATATAATTAAGAGTGTGACAAGTTCACGAAATCCAACTCCGAAAGAAAGATGGATATAGATACTAGCAATGTGATATTTACCTTCTGTAAAATCTTGAGTTCTTCATAGGCATTCCACTTCATCTTCTTGATGGCGCAGAGCTCCCCATTGATACAACCTTTATACACAGATCCATGAATCACCGATTTGTCATCAAATCCATCAGTTGCTTCTACCAATTCTTCAATCCCAAAAACTCTATACTTGTCCAAACAATCTGAAACATCAGCCATTAAATTCACCTGCAAATCTTTTACCATCCCCTTCCCTTTTTTACCCACTTGCTGCTTCTCTTCATATTTCCTCTTTCCTCTCCTTTTCAACCCCAAAGCCTCTCTATAACCCCACAACCCACCAACCAAAATCAGCAATAAACCACAAATTCCCAGCCCAGTTGCCAATCCTATAACCTGCCCTTTTCTTTCATTTCTCTCGACAGAAACAGGAGCGACAACAGGCTGTGTAAGGTTTGGGAGTCGCGATACCGGAATAAAAACGGTGTCGAAAGTCTGAATATTATTCCCATTAACGTCAATTACAGACTGTGTGGTTGATCCAAACATTTCAGCAACTAAAGATAAGTTGTCAAAAGGCTGGAAAACATAGCTGATGAGAAAATTAGTTTGGTTTCCCAATTGGGCTGTGTTTGGACATTTGCAAAAGATTGGGAAAATCACATTAACACCAATAGTAAGATTGGTTGGGATCAGAGTTGGGTTCACAACTTCAACAGATTGGTAGGTGGTGAGGTTTTGGAAATGGTGGGTCGAAAGAGTGTAAAAGGTGTCAAATTTCTTGATGGTATAATTGAGGCCGGCATAAGAAATAGACATGGTACTGTTAATTGTGTTACATGAACATTTTATTGGTACAAAAAGGGATTGATTTGGGAGTAGAGGGGAAGATGGGGAGGATATGTTACTTGGATTCGAGATCATGAGACGGCTCACGGAGAATAGGTCAGCTATGGAAGCAAGGTCAAGAAAATCAGGAGCCATGGCTCGGTAAAAAGCATAGGTTTGGCAAGAATTGATGGTCTGGTTTGGTGTGCAGGTGTAGCCTGGGGTGTTTGCCTCCTTCTGGGCTTGTGAATGGTAGCAGAGGAAGAAGAATAGCAGGGGAGGGAGACTGCAAGCTACTCTGTTTTTCATTTTTGCTCTGTTTCTTGAAACTTTTTCCCAAGAGCAGTTTATAAGACTGAAAGATTTGAGAAGGAACCCAGCATATCAAGATTCTTGTGACATGCCTATGTGCTTTGTAGGAGAGTGGTTAGCATGAAGTTAACATTGGAATCGATTAATTAAACAATCTACTGCACTAAATATAATATCTCCTCTACATCATCAGATTGTACGTCTTATCTCACCATAAAAAGCTTAAGTTCATGATAATCAAATCCGCTTTGGACCTTAAGGGCTACTTTGGAAACTTCCAATTATCAATTCATGTCTAACCTCATTTTCTTTTCAGACTTGAATTTCACTTGAAATATTCAAGACAATTAAACAGATAACATAATTTAACTAAAATTGAGTAAATTTTATACTTAACTGATGAGATAATGAGGTTTGAAACATGAAACCTATTCAATGAAGGCTACAGCTATGAGCACTCTGAGTCAACCATATTAACAAAAGATAGACATCATTTCCATTCCATAAATACTTTACAACTTTGTTTTCTTGTCTTATAATATGAATGCATTATGTTGAATGCTTTAGGTTGGTGGACAACCCACCACATCAACAACAACGGTGACACTTTTATTGTGTAAATAACAAAAAGTGCCGTGGAATTTAACAATTCTTTTTTTTTCTAAATTTTGTTTTATTTTCTTGAAAGTGTTTCACAGGCAGTTCTGAATTGTTGTCAATTCAAATTAGTCACCCACACGTATTGATCTTTTGTTAGGCGGTGTATTTTTTACAAAAAAGTTTTGGACTTGATCTGTATAGTCTACTTTGAATTTTTTGGCTACTTTAATTCAGTATTACCAACTGACGCATGATTTTCTTGCACAAAGGTGGAAATAAGAGGCCAACTGGGACCTTGCCATATGTGACAAGTACATCAGTTAGGACTTGTAATCTTCTAACGAAAGAATAGTCTAGGGAAAGAATTAGTGTAGAGTTAATGGGCAGACATAAAAGAATTTATCCATTCATATTTTCAGACCCCAAGAATAGTAAGAGAAAGAAGTCTAGAGTTCATGGACAAACACATAAAAGTAACCTACATAAATTGCATCACCATTAATATTTTCAGAGACCAAGTATAGTTAACAGACAAAGAATTAGAGACGATGACATGTATTGATTTCTTCTAGATAAAAGCCAAGTATATCTTTACAAGAGACGAGAGATAGAGAGATGACAAAATGTCCAGGTTGTTTGTGTAAATCAAGTATAATGCTTCTGCCTGATGAAATTTATCTCTTCATGATGTCATCTTTCTTCACTGTGAAATCCCAGAGGTCTCCATATTTCTCATTGAAATCCCAAATGTCCATGGTATTGTAATCAGCTATTAGCTTGTCGCGAGACCCCCTCTCCATATTGTATATCTGGGGTTCAAAGTTGTGTGGTTCGCTTGGTTTATCCATTTCAATAATGCAAAATATCACTGTAAACACAGCTGCCCCAATGTACAAGTACTCTCCCTGGAAGAGAAGTGGCAAAAGAAACATTAGATAGACATGCAAACTAATGTTGTGTTAGATCATTTCACTGGAATATGTAGAATCTAGTATAATATTACCGGAACATTGAAATACATCCCAGCAGCAACTGCTGGAAGGAATAACCATGAGATAAGCCCTGGTCCAGAATAAAGGAGAAAAATATTTAGAAAAGTTTAGCACCGTCAATAATGTAGGGTCACAAAAATTATCTAAGGTCAAAGTTATCATGGTACCCTGGAAACCCGTAGGAGGTCCAATTGCTGCGTAATCTTCTGCAATTGATTCCCAAAATGATGCTGGAAAATGTGGACTTTTGAGTTAGAAAGGAAATTTAGAATCAGTATACTACAGCTGCTGGAGAGATCAGAATTCAATTTGAAGAAGGTTTACACCTTTAATAAATCAATTGAAGCTCTATCTCATATTTTGATTGAAATTTTTACTACCCTCCATCTGAAAAGAGAGTCATATTTTGTTGTTGACTTTTAATTTTGAGAATATTAAATAGGACTTTTTATTCTGGACAGAGTGAGTGTGTTGCAATGATATAAAACAACTTTGTCTTTGTATCATCAGATCATTGCCATATTAATACAAACCAACATTATCTGCTTTTGAAATTGCTTCTAGTAATCACCAACCATTACTTCTATTACACTTCCCCCAAATAAAATAAAATAATATTCCCTCCGTTCTTAAAAGATTGTCGTTTTAGAAGAAAAAATTTGTTCTAAAATGTTTGTCGTTTACAACTTTTGAGAGAATAAATTATTTATTTTCCTATATTACCCCTACCTTATTTTATTGTCCCAAGAAATTCTTTCTCTTGTATTAATAGTTTTCAATTTCCCATAAAGGGGTAGTGATGGAATTTCAAACAAATTTTACTTGGTAAATGGCACTTCCTTAATCCATGTGCAAAAACCTTAAACGACAATCTTTTAGGAACGACAATTTTACTTTGTCGTTTAAGGTTTTTGCACATGAATTAAGGAAGTGCCATTTACCAAGTAAAATTTGTTTGAAATTCCATCACTTCCCCTTTATGGGAAGTTGAAAACTATTAATACAAGAGAGAGAATTTCTTGGGACAATTTGAGAAGATAGGGGTAATATAGGAAAGTAAATAATTTATTCTCCTCGAAAGTTGTAAGCGACAAACTTTTTGGAACAAATTTTTTCTCCTAAAACGACAATCTTTTAGGAACGAAGGGAGTAATAACTTTACTTCATTAAGACCATGAATATGAGCAATGTGATGCCTACTTGTGGAATTGTAGCAGACTCATAAGAATTTAGCTCAAATTTTAAACCCGGGACAAATTTCCATGTATGACACTCACATACAATCAGCTAATGCCTTAATATGGACTTGGATGGAGTGTCCGATCAGACACATGTACTTTAAAGAGTCTAACACAGACACTCCTTAATTCTACCAAAATTTAGCACTATAATGAAATGTCCAACACACACACCCTTATCCAAGTGTCGAGTAAGGGTGTAAACGAACCGAGTAGATCCGAGTATTGAGTTGCTCAGATTTGGTTCACAAAATTTATCGAGTATAAAATAAAGTTTGATTGAGGCTCATTTAGCTACCGAGTCGAGCACGATTCCGAATCAAGCCCGAGCAGTTTGGACTTTTCAACCGAATATGATCCGAGTATCAATAGTAAATTATAATTTGAGAAGGTTCGAGTAATTTATCGAACTTTAAAATGTGCTCATATTTGACTCATTTATATTTCGAGTCGAACTCAAATCGAACTTTTAGTCGAGCGAGTACGAATCGAGCCCGAACTATTTGCTCATTTTACAGCCTTAGTGTCGAGTACGTTAGGGTAAAATGAAGAGTCCATGTAGCATCAACCTAATGCTTCAGAGAAGCTTCAACTGTGGACTAAAAGCTTGGGCATATAATTATTATCTACCAATAGCTAGCCAAAGCCAATAAGCATCAACTTTCATATTAAAAAGCATAATGGAAGCTTCATTAGTGCTAATTATTTTAAACCTCCTAAACATGTTATTCATGCCAATTTTGTTGGACATAGTCAAAACCAAACATGTGCAAATGTGGATAACAAATGTTCCTTTACTCCAAAGTAGATGTAATTACCTTTCTCATGACTTTCATGGTATGTGTGGTGGTCATCATACTCTCCATATACAAAATCATCCTGTACCACCAACTCAAATTAATCACATATTTTAAGTCAATTTAGAAATCAGAAAATTCAAAATCAATACAAATTTATTTGATTTTAGTACAAACAACTTTAATTATTATAAAATACGTAAAGAGTACTAAAGAATCAATTTTGAATTTTAGAATTTTGCATATGGACTCTAAAATTTCAAAATGCATATCTAATTTTGGAACTGAGGAGGTACATACATACAGACATACATAGGTTATAATTGAAGTGAAAAACGTACTTGGCTAATGCCATTAGTGGCCCAACGATCTTTAGGATCTTCATTAAGGTCAGGTTCAATTTCAGATAACCCTGCTGCATTTAATCTCCTTGAACTAAGCTTCCCATAATTTGACACAAATCTGGAAGGAATTAATCCGAAATTTCTCGGAATCAAAACCCTAACCCTATTTACAGATGGGTCTGGATTGGAACCCACTTTGGGGACCGAATTGAGAGAGAGAACAGAGAGTGAAGCAGCCATTGATTCGGTTATTGTCGCGGGTGTCTGAGTCTCTTTTGTTCATAACGGTAAGGGTATTTCTGAGTGAATGTATGTTTGAAAGTAAGTAGATGACAGTCCAGTTATTTTGCATCACGTGTTCGCTGACATTTGTGCTTTAGTTATTGGAAAAATGAATGGAGAGCTCCTTTGCAGCTTATCCACTTCGGCCTAAATTTTGTGATTTCTACACAAATATCTGGCCGGTGACAATATATATTCCTAGCCTAGTTTTAAATTTAATACCTCACAGTTTGTTCAATTTATGTAATTATAAGGGGTAATATTTGTTTAATTAATGAAAAAATCGTTTAAGAGAAGTTCCTTAGTGTCACATTGTCAATATAATCTTCCTTATTAGCGAAGTTAATCTATATGAGTTTTTGATGTATGGTCCTCTAAAAATATTAATTTTCTTTTGTTAACATTTGTGGAACTAAAGGAAATATTAATTCTACTCGTTATTCCCTTTCTTCAATCCAAACACAACATTAAGAAGGTCAAAAGCTCACATATTATATAATCAGATATAAGAAAAGAACACCAAGAAATATACACAGGTCGTGCTTAATACAAAAAATGTATTTTTTTTGTTTACATTTGTGAAACTAATAATGAGTTTCCACATGTAGGGACAAAAATGCTGCGCCGTCTGTGGGAATCGAACCCACGACCACGTGGTTAAAAGCCACGCGCTCTACCAGCTGAGCTAAGACGGCTTGATTTTAACAGCTCTAGCTATTTATAAAACTCGTTAGTTAATAACCGACGAATTTCTGACTGACCATTTTAATCAGACAAGCTGCTGTAAGAAAGAGAACGGTGATTGATAGTTCAAGTGAGTTCAACACTATAAAATGTCTCGTAAATTTGAATTCTAGAATCCCGTGTTGTTTTAGCATTTCTTTTTCAGTACCCATTTGTGAGAAGAGGAAAAAAAAATGTTTGTGAAGCTACAACATTTAGATACCAATTGCTTCCACATACTATGTTCCATAAATGCTCCAATCCCCAATGGAGGAATTTCGATTTCCCCACAAACTAACACATGTGAACAACCCATCAAGAAACAGCATAACCAACTCATTCTTGAAAGTTCAAATGGAGCTGGCAAAAAAGTAGCAGGACTAATGGAAAACCATCCTATGATAGGAAAGATGCTATTTTTCACAAGACCCGTCATGCTGTGGTCAGAAATCCAGATAGAAACAGGGTAGAAGAAACAGTGCAGGCATTAGTAAAGTTGAGAATAAGAGAGGTTATGTTGCTAAATTCAGGCCTGCTGAGAAAGTGCATACCAAGTGTTCGATGAAATGGGCACGTTACGGAGGGTGTATTGGGGCGATATTAGAAGCTTTAGAAACTGTTAGTGATTTGGATGAGGCTTTGAGGCCGTGGAAGGAGAGTTTGAGTAAAAAGGAGAGGACTATAATTTTGAAGGAGCAAACGGATTGGGAACGGGCTTTGCAGATTTTCGAGTGGTTTAAGAGAAAGGGCTGCTATGAGGTGAATGTAATTCATTACAATATAATGCTTAGGATTCTTGGGAAAGCACGGAGGTGGAGTGAAGTTGAGATGTTGTGGGATGAGATGGGGAGGATAAGTATTACGCCTATAAATTCTACTTATGGGACTCTGATTGATGTTTATAGTAAAGGGTGTCGTAGGGAAAAGGCACTCCATTGGTTAGAATTGATGCAAAAACAAGGGATGGAACCAGATGAAGTGACAATGGGGATTGTAGTTCAAATGTACAAGAAGGCAGGAGATTTTAGGAAAGCTGAACAATTCTTCAAGAAGTGGTCATCAGATAAGTATGTTGAACAGAAGGGTGGAACTAGACCAACAGTAAATGGTGCTGCTGATGCTAACTCTCAAGATCATGTTTGCTTAAGCTCATACACATATAACACACTAATTGATACTTATGGGAAGTCTGGACAACTTAAAGAAGCATCTGAGACTTTTGAATGGATGATTAGAGAAGGGATCTCCCCAAACACGGTGACTTTTAATACAATGATCCATATTTTCGGTAGTAATGACCAGTTAGGGGAAGTGGCTTCCTTAATTCAGAAAATGGAACAGCTTCGGTGCCTGCCAGACACAAGAACTTATAATATTCTAATTTCCCTCCATACTAGGCATGATAATATTGAACTGGCAGCCAACTACTTCAAGAAGATGAAAGAGGCAGCCCTTGAGCCAGACCTTGTGAGTTACCGTACCCTCTTATATGCATTCTCAATAAGGCATATGGTTGATGAAGCAGAAGAACTAATTTCTGAGATGGACGAAAGGGGTCTTGAGATTGATGAATTCACTCAGTCTGCATTGACTAGAATGTACATAGAAGCTGGTATGCTTGAGAAGTCATGGCTATGGTTCAGCAGGTTTCATGTTGAGAGGAATATGACTTCCGAGTGTTACTCTGCAAACATTGATGCGTTTGGGGAGCGAGGGCATGTTTTGGAAGCTGAGAAGGTTTTCAAATGTTGTCAAGAGAAGAATAATCTGAGTGTATTGGAGTTTAACGTGATGATCAAGGCATATGGGATCAACAAAAGATATGATGAGGCATGCCACTTATTTGATAGAATGGAGGAAGAATATGGAGTAGTTCCGGATAAAATAAGCTATAATTCACTCATTCAAATGTTAGCTAGCGCCGAGCTACCACATATAGCAAAATCTTATGTGAGGAGAATGCAAGAGGCTGGATTTATGAGTGATTGTATCCCTTATTGTGCGGTGATTTCAAGCTTTGTTAAATTAGATCAACTCGAAATGGCTGTGGATCTATTTAAAGAGATGATTCAGAGGAATGTGCAGCCTGATGCTGTTGTTTACGGTATATTGATCAATTCTTTTGCTGATGTTGGAAGTGTCAAAGAAGCTTTAGGTTTTGTAAATTCAATGAGAGAAGTGGGCTTACCAATGAATGCTGTCATATATAATTCCTTGATCAAGCTCTACACAAAAGTTGGGTGCCTAGAAGAAGCACAAGAAGCATACCAGATGCTTCAATCTTTGGATGTGGGTGCTGATGTATATTCCTCAAACTGTATGATTGATCTATACAGCAATCGATTTATGGTTGAACAAGCGGAAGAAATTTTTGAAAACTTGACGAGACAAGGGCATGCAAATGAGTTCTCATATGCTATGATGTTGTGTATGTACAAAAATTTAGAGAGATTTGAAGAAGCCATTCAGATAGCACAAAAGATGAGAGAGCTAGGACTTTTGACTGAATTATTGAGTTATAATCATGTTCTTGGATTGTACGCATCAGATGGGAGATTCAATGAGGCAAAGGAAACCTTTAAGGAAATGATGGAATCTGCTGTTCAAGCTGATGATTCTACGTTTAGATCCCTCGGAATTGTTCTTGTGAAACGTGGAGTTCCAAAGCTGACTGTCAGTGATCTCGAAGTATTATGGAAGAAGGATCATCAGAGTGGTTTAAAGGAATGGATGTCAACTCTCCATTCAATGGATGCAAAAGCTGACGACGATGATGATGTGATGTCGATGATTCCTGATGATGCCTAGCTCACATGCTGTGAGACGAGCTTTCTGAATCGGACTCTTATTCGTTAGTTTTTCAGGTATGTAGTTTCAAAGAAGTTCTGAGAGTTGCTGGCTTGAATACATCTTAGATGCTATAATATCACTCATTTTGTATAGAATTTAGGCTGTCAAGAGGGCTTAATACCGCATCTGAAAAAACAGTTCAGTTGTTTTAAAATGAAAAATTTGGCATTCAAAGTGACAATTGTATGAAAGTTGGGAAGTAATTAGGGATTTGGGATGCCATTTGTGTCTGTTTGAAATTATCTTTCTAGATCTTGGTCTGGTAAAATATTCCCATACCTTTCTGTTTTTTTATTGCATCTTAAAGGCATGTATAATATGTATGCTTACATCCTGAATTTTTCTGTAATTTAGTCATTTCAGATTCTTGTACTAATTATCTTAGCAGATTTCTAAACCAGTGACTGGAAATTGCTGCAACTTTTGTCTTTAACTATGTTACTCGTTCATCTATTGTAATGTGATGAAATTATGTAATTTGAATTACTCATATAAGACCAAGCTAAATAAAAGCAAACAAAACGAGAAAACAAAGAGTTTATTAAACTAACACACTAAAAAGAAAATTCCAATGTACAAAATAAAAGCCATATTCCATCATGTAACAAAAAAATAAAAGAAGAAAAAAAAGAGCCATATTCCATCAAAGTTAGCTCACACATAGAGCATGCATAGCCCCAAATCACCACTGTACACCTCCACCACCCTCAAAATTTTACCCCACCGGAAGTCATCACTTTGCCGCCGCCACCACTCCGCCACTCCACAGTCTCTATTTCTCATCAAGAATTAAGCATCATTGTGCCATGCATGAAACAAAAATGTCTCCAAATCCCAACTTCAACTCCTCCCACACAAGCCTATCAAACTCATCATCCCCACCACTAACCACCTTCAATTCCACCATTAACAATTCAATTTCTGTTACCAACTCCAAAATCCTAACTAAAAAACCATCTTCCCCTTAACCAACCCTATTTCCCTACCCTTCCCTTTCTCTACTCTATACCCCAATTCCCCACCAACTTTTGTCACCCTTTCCTCAACATCCTTCATTGAACTCCTTGAAGTAAATCTCCTCTCTTTCTTATTCAAATTCGCCTCGAAAAGACCCGACAAATCCAACCCGGATGACATTGAAATTATATCAAACGCATTCATACTTGAATCATATTTACAATCCTTTCCCAATAATAACTCCAATTCATCCCTTTTAGGATCCGGTTTTAATGACTTTTTGAACCAACTCAAACCCATCAGAGCTTCCATACCCATCCTTGTATTCGGATTCGGATCAAGTAACCGGGAAATTATATGCCGGCCAGGTTTAGAAATCCAATCAGGAAACTGATATTCCCTGTGATGAATTTTCTTATACATGTTTGGCAAATTGCTGTCATCAAAAGGAAGGTACCCAGCTAAGAACACAAACAAAATGACTCCACATGACCATGCATCGGCTTTCGCGCCGTCGTACCCGTTCCGTCTGACAACCTCCGGCGCCGTGTATGCAGGAGATCCGCATGCTGTGTGGAGCATCCCGTTTTTCTGCTGCTCCGGGAGGGCTGATAATCCGAAATCGGAAACCTTAAGGTTTCCGACTTCGTCTAGTAATAGGTTTTGGGGTTTTAGGTCGCGGTGGGCCACCCCATTTTGATGGCAGAAGTGGAGGGTGGAGACCAGCTGCTGGAAGTACCGGCGTGCAGCCGTTTCGGTCATCCGGCCGCGCCGGGAAAGCTTAGTGAAGAGTTCGCCGCCCTGAGCGAGCTCCATAACCAGGTAGATCTTGGTCTTCGTGGCCATTACTTCGTGAAGATTAAGGATATTCGGATGTTTGTTGAGGAGACGCATGGCAGCAACTTCCCGGACGAGGCGGGGCTCCATGGAGGGGTCAGTAATGGTGGGTTTTTCAATGACTTTGATTGCCACGGAGGAATTGTCCGATAGTGATATCCCTTGGTAGACTTTTGCAAAGCTGCCACGGCCCAAGAGGCGGCACAATTGGTGCTTTTCTAGTATGATTCCGCCGCTGGTTGTTCTTGTGATGGTGGAGGATGATGGTTGGGGAGCGTAGGGAACCATGCTTATGGTTGGCTGACGGCGGCCGTGGGCGAGGAGACAGAAAGACAGGAAATTTCAATAAACCAGAGTGCATGGAGGGAAATTGTAGAGGTGGGCGGTCTTTAGTTTTATAGGACTAGCAAGTATAGAGGGTCACAGTTGGTTCCACACTGTCAAACTTGGTGTTTTGTTAGGAGTTTGCTTAATTGCCCGTTCAACTATTTAAGTCCATTGCTCTTGGACAATAGTGAAGTGGTTTAGTAGAAATTGGAATAATACTAATTCTATTTAAGCTCATGTCAATAATTGATTATTATATATATTTATGACATACAGACTACAGTTCCCTTTTGCAAAAGAATTGTACTCTATCTGTCCCTTATTATTTGTCTTTTTTGAAATGAAGATATATTAAGAAGAACAATTAATACTGTATTTCTTAGCTAAAAATAACTTTAAATATTAATATTATTTTGTATTAGAAAAAAAATGGTGTTATTTATTATGCAAAAAATAATTGAAAAATCAAACTTATATTTAATACTTGGGATAATATTAGAAATTAAATAATTAATATTTAATTAAAATTCTCAAATAATAAATATTTAAAAGACAAAAACACTTGAACATTAATTAATTAAAATTTAATATTAGAGAGGAACACATAATCCTTGACCTAATTAAGAACCTTCCTTCACACAAATTTTTATTCATTAGGCAAAGCTCAATTCTTCTCATGCATTTTAGCTAAGCTAGACTCCACCAACTTTCCGCTCATTGCCTCGAGATATTCTTGTTGCATTTTATCCAACTTGACCCCCTACCCCTACGAAGTCAAATTTAGTCGCTTCTTGGAAAATTAGCACCTCCTTAGTTTTCACGGATTAATTGACATATAGCCACTAGTTACCGCATGGTCAAAAGTCCAAAAAATTTCACAAGTTTAAATCCAAGGTCATTTTCGTCCTATAATATCCAAAATACCACCTCTATTTTTTTTCCTCTTAAAAATCTTATTTGTCATTGTTTTCTTAAATTAAGAGTGCTATTTTTCTTATAATTTATAAACTGACACCACTTCTTTAAACTTATCATTACAATTTTATTTACCACGCTTGTTTGCTGAGGAGTCCGAAGCTCCATTCCTTCAGGAGTATCTTCTCTATGATACGTGTTATTTCTCTCACGCGTTCCTCAGATATGTCTCCGAAGTCTGCTGAGACACGATCAGAAGTAGTCCAGTCCGAGATGGAGGAAATTTCAGGTCCGTTGACGAAAAACCATCTATTGTGTCATCCTCAGTTGCTGGAAGGAGTATCCATTAGAGGTCGTTTCTCGATTCTGGCATTAGGCTTAGGGGCTATCTTGCTCAGCATCTTGAAACCTTTCTCCCGAGACCTCCCGGCTGAGAAGAGGGTGAAGAAAGAATCAACAGTAAGAGGGACTCCTATCTCATAACAGAATGCTATGTAAGCTAGAATGTGGATATATGAATTCGGCACCAATTGGGCGAACCCAACTCCGACAAACCCTAGAAGGGTAACCAAGAAAGCATGAAGGGGAAACCTAACCCCCTTTTTCAGAAAAGTTATCGGGACGGCGGTCCAATCGTCGGGTCGTTGGTACATTCGTTCGTGAGAAGCTGCTACCCTCACCCTGTGAGTATCTGGAATCTAAAAGCGAACCCGGATGTTATCGAGCTCAGTCTCGATAACTGTGGAGGGGATATTAGCATGGGGGTATTGTTCTTCATCTTCAAAGAATTCGGAAGGGTTAGGAAGGGGTATATGTGGTAAATTCTTGCTTGGAGAAGTGGCTGATTGGGGGTTTGAGGTCGAAGCTGCTTTGGTGGGACTTAGTGGGGGAGCCATAGTGGTAATGGGTGTGGAATTCTCTGGTTGCTGAGACGCTATTGTTGAAAATTGGCAGAGAAGAGGAAGAAATTTGAGAAAGAGAGAAGTCTAGAGCTCGAAAGGGCGTCCGAAATTCAAATTAACGAATGTAAAGTCATCAATTTGGGAAAATTACCTTTATAATCGATTTCGCCGTTGCAATACACGAGGGCGTACAATTAATTGACAAAGAATGATGATGAATGTGAAGAGGTAGCGTCCTTATTTGGCTTTCGGATATTAACTGGAGCGGCTTCTCTCTCGAATGGGCTTTTGGTTTCATTTAAATTATTGACCGGTACTTCACTTTTGGACCTCGGTAAGATCTTTCTCGGACCTTTTTGGACTTGTTCCAATTCCTTTCATCATGGACCTATTTTATTTACAGTCTTCTATTAAACATCCTGTTTAATGAAAGACTGGGGGGCAATGTTGGGCCATGATACTTTCACGATTGGGCCAAACCGAATGAGCCCATCCCTTGATCCTATTTATTATGCTTTAAGTGATTTGGGCTTCTTTATTGGACCGGTCCATTAGATAATTAAATATCTAAACTGTAAGACCCCAACTTATTATTAATGAAATTTAATTTTCTCTATTTATTATTTTGAAATAGTAAGGGTTGATTTGATTAATGTGGATAGTTAGGGGTAAGATACGCAAATATTTCAAAATAAGCAAGTGGTTATAAAATATTCATTGTTGTCGGAATATTCGTTTGGTCGTGGAATATTCAATCGCTTGTGGGGAATATTAAATGATATGGCGCAGCCCATGTGGGGCCCCATAACTGAAAGCGATTGGATGAAAAAACGCACAAATATAAGTTGTTTTTAATTAACTACGTAGTTATTATTCATTATCTTGTTGGAATACCCGGTGGTTAAAACACACTAATACGCCGTTGTTGAAAGCGGTTTACTACACCAGTATTGCACCAATTATTGATTCTTACGTAAGAAGGCACTACTCAATAATGGTTACGAATTACTTATTCAATATTTTATTGAGTTAATAATTCTTTGCGTTGATATTTTATATTACCGTTGTTTCAATAATTGTCATTACACAAGATTTTTTCATTATCGAAGCAATAATTCATATTATCCGAATAATATTATTAGATAACATTATTGGCAATGTCTAGAAAGTTACATACAGGAGGAGAGGTTTGGTCACCTAATTGCGCGCCCAAGAAGAAGAAATTCTTATTGAAAGCCCTCTTCTGGGAACCGCCTTTGTTATCAATATTGTGATTACATAATATTATTTATGAATAATTAATTATTGATTCATATGATGAGAAAAATATTGATTTTATGTGGATATAGATGGAGAAAATTTTTATAGTGACAATTGTTGAAAATTGAAATTTTATCTTTTTCTCGATAAAATAATTCATTTAAATATATTATTTTAATAATATATTAACGGTGATATTTTTATAATGAATGTGGGATATATGAGTATACGAGGAGGAAGAGTATTTTTGTTGCAATAAATGTTTAAAACATGTTAAACATGTCTCGGACCCCATTTATTAGTCGAAATTTGATTATAACTGTAAAATCGCCTCGCTTGTGGATTTCTTTTACGATTTCTGTTTGGAATTTGGAAAAACTTTCTTCTCGCAAAGTTGTAGAGAATTGAATTTCCTATAAAAACTCATGATTCAATTTTTCTGATGAAAGGGCTATTTATTATGAATTATTGAAGTTCAAGTTCAAATAATTAATTTTTGAAAGTTTTAATTATTTTATTAAGAAAAACGTTTTTGCAATCCCACATGTGATACAAATGTGTTGAATTCAGTTGGTCTAAGGTGGGTTTGAATTTGTTTAATTATATTATTATTTTATTAAATTTTCTCGCTTTGGTGTTCTAAGCGTTTTCCTATAAATAGGTGCTTGGGTTAGAATTGAAAATCACACCGAAATCAAGTTTTCTCTCTATATTATCGAAATGTATTCTTGTGAGTATTTTGAGTATACTTTGAGTATTGCTATACTGGTGCAAGTCCAAGTCATAGCTTATATCCTGTTTCAAATTTAAGATCGATCTTTCGAGGTAAGGATATTATTTTTTTCAGAATGATATTATTTCTTCAATATCATTATAATTGAAATGTTGATCTGAAGTTTTTATCAAATTTGGAACTTTTTCATGCTCGGGGTTACTATTCATGGGTTACTTATTCATGAGTTACTTATTCACGAGTTACTATTCATGAGTTCTTATTCACGAAAGTTCTTATTCACGAGTACTATTCATGAAAGCGTGAAGATGTTTTTGTGGAATTTCTATCTTTTGGTGTCGAAGTTTATTATTCACGATATCGGACCTTATTCACGATATCTGATTATTCAATAGAAAAATAAAATTTCTTCTTTTCGTCTAAAAACATCTATTCGGATACTAACTCGATTGTATCCATGTTTTGATCATTCTTGAATTTTACACCACTATGATTATTTTTGAGGTATTTTTGGGCGTGGATAAAACCAAGTACGAATCCTTAATCCTTAATCCTTGTCATTTTGTTTCACCGGATTCGTTTCTTTAAAAAAATATTTTCATCATCCTCGGTCTTAAATGATGATATTATGGAATATCTTTGGCTCAGTAGTGTAAAGATGAATGATTTCTTAAGAATATCTTTGGCCCAGTAGTGCAAAGATGAATGATTTCTGAAGAATATCTTTTGGCCCGAGTCAAAAGATGAACAGTGTTTAAATGAATACTGACTTAATGATGAATATCTTTGGCAGTAGTGCAAAAGATGAATATTTGATTCCGATGTATATTGATTGATGTTACTGAGGGATAAAAGATGAGACGATGAACTTTTAAATTCATACATAGAAGATAGTAGTTTGCATTCTCTACTTAACTCTTCTAAATGAATTATTATTTCATTGCGAATATTGATTTAAAATTTGTTGTCTATCAGATTCTATTATATTTTTCCTCGTTGAAGACTAACGATAATTTGTTGTATATTATCTTAGTCATAATATTCTTTATTGAGCTAGTTGAGCTCACCCTTTTCCTTTTGTTCCATTTTTCTCGTGAGGCGAGAATATAGCGATACGCAGTCGGGGTATGGAATGAAGGTTTTAGAAAGGATTGTTTAGTAGTCCTCACCATTTTTGTAAAATAATGTATCAATAAATGTGATGAGGATTTATTTGAGTATAGATATTGTCAGAAGATAATATTTGTATTCAAACTCACAGCTTTCTTGTTGTAATAATAAAGTTGTAGTTGTTTACATACCGTGTATTGACAACTCGGAATAGGTGATGTATAACTATTTTGGGGGCGCCACAATTGGTATCGAGCTTAGGATATGATCTCCGGAGGAGATCGGGAATAGAACTAAGAGGGAGAGACGAGTAAATCCTTCGCTAAAGTGTGTCCTACCTAAGCTTATTTGTTAGTTGGTCAAGATATAGGATATTATGTGATATATTGATTTCCTTAATTAACCCTTGTTTTATGCGGTGATTTGAGAATGTCGATCGAGAATATTAACAATGGAAATGAGACCATGGAGATGCTGTACTCACCAACGAGGAGAACGCGTGCAACAGTGGTGGCAATGTTCCTCCCGTGAACAACACCATTGAAGCGAGATGATGAGCGAGGGGATGTTTAGAAGTTTTTTGCGCTTCATGCAAAAATCGATTTGAGGAGACTCGTGTTCAAAATACTGAGGAAATGATAGCAATTCACGGGTTGTCACAAATGACAAGCATTCAAAGAGTTGGGACCACCGAATTTAAGGAAAGCGGATCCGATCATGGCGGAAACATGGGTCAAGCAAATTACCAAGATATTCGATGTCTTGGGGTGCGGAGGAACGAAGGTTCCATTCGCCACCTTTATGTTCCGTGGCGGGCGGATCATCGGGTGGAGTCTCGAAAGCGTGAGCGTATCAAGCCGGTATTCCAAAGACCGCCTTGAGAACTCCTGTATGGGCATTATGAATTCTTAGTCATGTCTTTTCTGGACTAACTAATGCTCCTGCGGCTTTCATGGATATGATGAACCGAGTATTCAAGGAATATTTGGATCAATTCGTTGTTGTCTTTATTGATGACATCCTCATATATTCCAAAAGCCGTGAAGATCATGAGCACCATTTGAAGTCGGGTACTCGAAAGGCTTCGTGAAAACCAACTATATGCCAAATTGAAGAAATGCGAATTACGGCGAGGAAGTAGCATTCCTTGGGCACGTGGTGTCGAAACATGGAGTATCTGTTGATCCGGCCAAGATTGAGCAATACAAAGTTGGGAGCAACCAAGTTGGTGGTCAAGTCGTGCTTTTGGGCTTAACGTTATTATCGGAGATTCGTGGAAGGGTTTTCTCGAATCGCTACTCCATTAACTCAACTAACTTCGGAAGGATACAAAATTCGTTTGGAGTGAAGAATGCGAGAAGAGTTTCCAAGAGCTTAAGAGGAGACTTATTTAGGCACTGTTCTAACAATACCATCCGGTTCGGATGGATTTGTTATCTACAAATGATGCTTCGAGCAAAGGGTTAGGATGTGTTCTCATGCAACGTGGGAAAGTCATAGCTTTATGCCTCATGACAACTTAAAGAGTATGAGAGGAATTATCCTACTACGATCTAGAGTTAGCGTGATTATTTTCGCGCTTAAAGATATGAAGGCACTATCTATATGGGGAGAAAGTGGAGATATATTCGCACCATAAAAGCCTTAAATATTTCTTCACTCAAAAAGAACTCAACATCGCGTCGACGTTAGCTCGAACTATTGAAAGACTACAACCACACTATTCAATACCATCCCGAAAAAGCGAACGTGGTAATTGACGCATTGAGTAGAAGATCATATCGCGAACGAAAAGTGCGATGATGTCAAGTATACGACAGAGCCAACTTTAATAGAAAAGTTAAGGTTGCTTTCCACCGAAATCTTGAGTGATGCGTATGAAGAAGAAAGTACAAGAAGGAGCTATTCCTAAGCGAGAATTGATGAAGAAGGAATACTTGAGTCCACTCTAGACTTTGTGTTCCTAACGACTACGATTTGAAGTACAAGATTATGATGGAGGCACACAATACGCCATTTGCAATCCATCCTGGAAGTACTAAAATGTATCGTGATCTTCGACATACATTTTGGTGGAACAATATGAAGAGAGAGATTGCAAAGTTTATCTCGATGTGTTTAACTTGCTAACGTGTAAAGCGGAGCATCTTGTACCTAAGGGTCCGTTGCAACCACTTGAGATTCCTAATGGAAGTGGGAACACATTACTATGGATTTCGTTCACGGGTCTTCCTACGGTTTCTCAAGGCATCAATGCTATTTTTGGTTATTGTTGATAGATTAACCAAGTCCGCTCATTTCTTGCCAATCTGGAGACTTATTCACTTGAACGTCTTGCTAGTATGACGTGAATGAGATTGTGAGGTTGCATGGCATGCTCAGTATCCATAGTTTGGATCGTGACCCAAGATTCACTTCAAGATTTTGGGTTAGCTTGCAAAAAGCTATGGGCACGGATTTACGATTTAGTTCGCATACCATCCCCAAACGGACGGACAATCGAGAGGACTATTCAAACTCTTGAAGATCTATTAAGACTACGTGTCCTGAACTTCAAGGGTAGTTGGGATAAGTATTTACCATTGGTGGAATTCTCCTACAACAACAGCTTATCGTGCAAGTATAGGTGTGGCTCCATTTGAAGAATTATATGGACGAAAGTGTCGCTCTCCAATATGTTGGGATGAGGTGGGTGAAGCAACATTGTTGGGACCCGAAGTTAAGACGCGATATGACTACCGAAAAGATCCAAATGATTCGACAACGTATACAAACCAAGACAAGATCGACAAAAAAGTTATGCGGATCTTCATCGAAAGGACGTGGAATTTAGTGTGGGGATCATGTATTGTTGCGAGTTGCTCCACGGAAGGGAGTTACAAGATTTGGGAAGAGAGGAAAGCTCAATCCACGATTTATTGGTCCATTTCAAATTCTTGACCGAGTAGAAATGTAGCCTATATGACTCGCGTTACCTCCGAGTATGTCTCGTGTTCATAATGTGTTTCACATATCCATACTTTGTAAATATGTGAAAGACCCAAACCACGTTATCGAGTTAGAACCGGACGAGATAGCCAAGACTTAACGTGATGAGGAGGTACCACAAGATCTTGGATAGGAAGGAGCATGTCCTACGCCAAGAAAGGTCATACCACAAGTTAAAGTTTTGTGGAGGAATCATGCTATAGAGGAAATGACCCAGGAATTGGAAACGGAAATGAAAGCGAGGTATCCTCACCTTTTGAAACATCAGTACGTGCACGTCAATTTCGAGAGGACGAAATTTCATAAGGAGGGAGGTTGTAAGACCCCAACTTATTATTAATGAAATTTAATTTTCTATTTATTATTTTGAAATAGTAAGGGTTGATTTGATTAATGTGGATAGTTAGGGGTAAGATACGCAAATATTTCAAAATAAGCAAGTGGTTATAAAATATTCATTGTTGTGGGGAATATTCGTTTGGTCGTGGAATATTCGTGATGTTCAGAATATTCGTACTACGGCGCTAAACCATGTGTGGCCCCATAACTAAAAGCGATTGGATGAAGAAAACGACAAATATAAGTTGTTTTTAATTAACGACGTAGTTGTTACAATAATCTTGTTGGAATACCCGGTGGTTAAAAACACACTAATACGCGTTGTTGAAAGAACAGACACTGTATTGCACCAATTATTGATTCTTACGTAAAGAAGGCACTACTCAATAATGGTTCTTTGTTAGGTTTGTAATATTCATCAACGCAATCAAATTGCATAAAAAGTGCTAGCGTGTAAAATCGTAGTTTAAAAAATTTACAAACCATATACCCGGATCACCCTTTATGCACAATTATTAATTAAACGAAAAGATAAAGAATAAATCATACCTTTGAAGATCGAGCTTCCTCGTACAAGTTCACCTCCAAATCCTTTCGCTTCAATCTTGAATCCACCAGGTTTGGTTCCTTCCTTTGATCAACGTTAGCCACCCACGTGTTTTGGCCTCTGAGGGTGATCCACCAAGGAAGAAGAAAATTCAAGAAGAAGGGTGGTTGGCTAAACCCTAGTTTTCTATCTCTATGAAAGGGTATACTCTCCCAACTATTGGAATTACGTACGTTGAAAAATCAACAACCCCACCACCCATAATAAGACTCTCTTTATTTATCAATGTGGGCAACCCTCCTTAACAATTAAGAAATTGGGTTTTATTTAATTAATTAAATTCTTTTAATTAATTAAGCTCCCTAATCTTATTAGGGATAATTAATTAAACTCCTTTAACTAATTTTCCTTCCTAATCCAATTAGGAATAAATGAGAGTACTTATATTAAATTAATTCCTAAACTCTTTTAGAAATTAAAATAATAATAATTGTAATAATGTTAATAAAACTCCTCTTATTAATTTATATTTAATATTTCTAAAATATTAAATAATAAATATTAAGCTATTTAATTTATTCTATCACCATAGATTAAATTAAATATACTTAACATATTATTACGATTATGCCATTAACTTCTTAAATAATTATTCTTCCTTTTATGGTGTGACCCTTTAGGTTCTCCATATTAAACCTAATGAATAAATCAATTGAACAATTCTAATCTTATTTAAATAAATAAATTAAACAATTAATTTATTTAAATAATATTTATTCTACAATAGGGATAAGCCTCCCTAATCGATCAACGACTTTCCAGATAATATAGATTTCAACATTAATCATTAAAGAACCTTTGAGTAAATAGTTACCGTATAATTCAATCCTTCCACCATACAATGTCCCAATTAAATATAAGACATGGAATTACTGTCAAGTCTTATTTTATTTAATTATATGTATTTCGACTCTTAAACGCATAACTCCAAATAATACAAATTAGAAACTCCTTTCTAATTTCATTCTCGCAGCCAAGGACTACTAGGTTGTCATTTATCGAATCACATAGACATTTCTCTTCTTTATTGTAAGTGGTAGATTCTTTATCGATCATACATTATCTCCATGTACAACTTATTATACCCAAGCATACCCTTTGATATACCCTAAGGGTCTTAAGGAATAAGTCAAAGTATAACTCATCATACACAAGATACTATGATGATCTCAAGTCCAAGGATTACTTGTACTACTATCACTACAGAATTCCTATTGACAGCAAATAAAACTCCATTAGGTATTCCTTAGCGAGCCACGCTCAAAGTGAACTTATTCTCTAATAAGCACTCTACATACTTTTGCTTTTAGTGTCTCCACACAAATGATCATGAGATCAATCATCCTCATCCAACGAAGCAAGTTAACGATGTACCAATCTATCCGGATTCACTAATCCCCAATTTAGTAATCCAATGATTGGGAACTATTTTAGTTTTAAGCTTTCTAAGAATTTAGATCTCATTAGAATGATCATCATCATTATTCTAAAAGCATTGCTTAAAACTATGGGTTTATCACATATTATAAAACAAAGATCATGTAGATAATTAAAAGCCTTTAATAAATTAATACTTTTATTAATAAATGAATAAGATTGTTACAAAGTATATGCTTTATCATCAAACATGATCGGGCTTGTGTGCATACTACTTTCAATCTCCCACTTTGCACTAAAGCCAATCGCCATGGTATCTTATACTCTTCTTTCTAAGTGGCGATTATCCCCGCCATTGGATAAGCTTTAGTTAATGGATATGTAATGTTGTTCATGAGAGTCCACTATCTCTATAGTGATTTCCCATCTTTTAATGATTCTAATAATCAATTGAAAGTGCCACAACACATGTTTAGATCCAAGATGAGACTTGGGAACTATTCCTAGTTCTCAGAATGAACTTTTAATCCAAACAATCAACTTGCGCCTTCATTTATAGCTATATACTTTGTCTTTATCACTAAACCAAAGAACTCTTTGCATTGTTTGGAACCTTTCCAATTCATCGCACCACTGCTCAAGGTAACGCTTTACCTTAAAGTGGATTTTTCGATCGTCTCTTGATGCATCGAAAAACTTGAGTCCAGTAAAGCCCTCTAGTTTTAATTCGGACCCACCATGTATGCGATCACATCCTTAGTGCCGCTTAAGAACTTTAAGATGTTTTCACTTACTCATAGTGAACTTCTCCGATAATATGACCGATCGACATCGTGTCTCGTATATTTCATTGCATACATGATTGCACTTTCATGCGATCTCTCTTTTTGGAGTCTATGGGGACTATTAAGAGAGATACACTCCATAGCTCATCAACATGAGACATCTCTTGAGTTTGCCATGCTAAACGACTTTAGCATCAAATGAATATACGCTTCCTTGGGTTAAGTCGAGCATCCTCTTGAATCTATCTATATAGATTTGCATCCCCAATTAAGATACTCTTCCCAAACCATTCATGGAGGAATGTTTAGACAACTTTATCATTACTGATTGTAGCATTAGTATGTCATTCCTTATCCGTAGTATATCAACATATAATATTAGGAATGTCACGACGCTCCCAAATCGTCCCTTTGTACACACTAGAACTTTTACCTCATCATATGTAACTCGATCATCATCTTCTATGATGCGTACATCATCATCATCATCCATGATGAATCCATACCTCCTTGGTATCTTCTTGTACTATTCCGGTTATTTATGATTCTGGCCAGGTACAATAGGTCTATCTACAGTTCCTCTTATTCGACTTATAGTGTTTTGTGGTTCTTGAACTTTTCAAGATCTATTATCCTCCCACTAGCCCCTTTTAATGATAAACACCTTTATCTTGTAAGGAAGCGTTTCGCGAATAAACACCTTTTGCTAAGTTGGATTATAGAACATATACCCTAAACTTACTTTTGTGGATGTCCCACAAATCGACACTTGTCAAATCTTGTCCCAAGCTTATCCTTTTGAAACCTTTTCACATAAGTTGACAACCCTTATCTTAACATACTTAAGATTAGGAATCCTCCCCGTCCATAACTTTTATGGAGTCTTGGGGCCGGATTTTGAGGTTACCATTTTCGTAGATATCTGACCATTTCTAGGACATTATCCCGTAAGGATATCGGAATGCTCAGAAAATCATTATGGACCGTACCATGTCCAACAAGGTATGATTTTTCCTTTTAGATACATCAATCAATTATTACGTATCGTAGAGAGCGCCCATTATGAGAAAACCATTTGAGATGATCTAGAAACTTATCGCACAAGTATTCCTTCCTCGATCCGATCAAAGAATCCTAATACTTTGCCAATTTGTTTCACTTTTGAATTCTTTTTGAACCTTTCAAATAATTCACACTCAGATTTCAAAGAAATACACACATTCAACTCTTTGAATGATCATCTCCTTTTCTTATACTAATTTGTTCAATATGCAAAATATATTTTTCACGTAAGTCAAGTATACAAAATTTATTAAGTAATATTCCAGTTCTATATAAAAACATTATTATTATAAATAGAACAACAATTGTTCTTAATTATAATACCAAAGATTTCATTGTCCAACAATAAAATGGAAATAATATTTTAACAAGAACCTGAATACAATAACAACTTATCGACTTAATAGATTTGCCCATAGGCATTGCTAAACTATAAGTTTCTATGGCTAATATGGCAACCTTTGCTATTTTTTCCACACATAGGATTACTTATATTTGTTTAGCTTTCTACTTATTTGGTCCTTCATAAATCTATATTTATGATAACCAAAGTCGATATCCAATACCCAAGTAGAACCTCGACTTAAAGAAAATTTTATTTTAAATTATGAACAAATTTGTATTTATAACCAAAACTTCACTAAGCTTCTTTGGTTAGCCTCTGCAAGATACTTCTCAGCTTTCTTTCCAAAGGTCCGTGTTTATTGCAAGTGGAAGCAAACTCCTTTGCTATCCGTGATCGCTTTTGTTCTTATTATCCTTTGTTTACGCCTTTCTATTTACCTTCTTTGAATCGCTTCTTCTTTTCGTAAGATCCTTTGGCCCTACCAAGAAGACTTGATCTTTCTTGGTTGAAAGTGACTCTCAACATTTTTCAACATGTTAAGCAAATCAAATGGGTTGATATCTAGCTTGTTTATATGAAAATTCACAACAATTGTGAAAGGAGTCCTGGAGTGAGTGCAAGATCAAATCTTGGCTCAACTCTCCATCCATGACAAAACCAGTTGTCCTAATTGATCAATCAAATTGATTATGTTAAGAACTTTTTTTGTCTGCATTTATAGTGCCATCGGCCATTCTAAATCGGAAGAGCTCCTTAGATATCGATATCTATCGGTCCCTACTTTCCTCACCATCAACTACTTGATGTGCGGGAATATAGTAGAAGTATCCATAGTTTCATGTCGACGCCAAGCTTGTACTCATGGATGCGAGCATGATGAATCGAGCTAATCACAGCATCATCTTGCCACTTTTTAAAAGTAGCAATCTCTTCCTCGAGGCATTATCTCGCAACCATTGCGAGGATAGACGATATGAAGACATAAGATAGCTTTTCAAATGAGAACTATTCTCAAATTCCTTAACCAATCCGCTTAAATTGGCCTCCCATTAATTTAGCATCTAATATGCTTCATGAAGATAGTAATTTTAGACATTGTAAAATTTCGTAAAATGAATTTGTAATTAACAACATTTTAACATACATTCTATTATTAATTACCAAAATAAATTAGGTCTTGTTTTAAATTGGTATCTCCCACTATTTTCTTCAAACTATATTACCCTCACTTATATAGTTCTAAGAAAAATCTAATTAAAAAAGATTTGCTAGTGAGAATAAGGATCCCATTTTAAATGTATATAGCCTTGTGGTGACACAACAAACTATATATAAATAAATAGGTAGACAACTTTTTGTCAATTACATCAACTATGCAACTCCTTTATTTTGCCTCTTAGATTATTTTGATCAAGTGGTGGCACATCCAATCAAAATTATCCAAGTTAAGTCCAACCTAGCACTCCATATATTCAAAAAGAAAATATCATCCTTGTGGTGATACAACAAAATAATATTGTTCAATTTTCTTTATAAGCATCAAATGTGATAATTAACATCTTAAATACTTAATACTTGCCTTGTGGTGACACAAACAAACTCATATTAAATATTTAATACTCTATTAATTTTATCATGCTTGCTAGAAAGCTTACGCTCGATATTCCAAATATCTTTGAACGCTTAGACTTAATATAAAAATTTGAGGGGTTTGTTATTAATTTGTCTCATCTTGCTTAATGCGCATTTATGCATATATATATATAAAATACGCGTTATATTAATTAACATGCAAGCATGTTTGCATAATATATAATATATATAGTATAAGCACGCACATATAGAATACTATATTCTACCCGGATTGATTATGGACTTTTATTCTAGTTTGGTTCACTAGAGCCACCAAGTGAACCAAAAGGTCAAACCCTAGGGTGCAAGAATTAATATTTAAATATAACTATTACATTTAAACCCTGCTCTATTACAAACGGGTCTTCAAGTCATTGTTCTCCTTGATCTCTAATTCTTCAAAATTAATTCTAACTATTCCTATTACAAAACTATTTAAAATAAATAGAAACCTCGATCGCCAATCGAAGGGAAGTACATAGGAGGGAGATAGAATTTACATTAAGAAAAATAGTAGAAGACGAGGCGACGCAGAATTCCATTTAATAAAAACTCATACATTCATGCATCCAACTAAAATAAAATCCAATCGCATCGTCAATAGTCCATAATTAATCCCATTTATTATCATACACATCACCATACGATCAATAAATAAATAACATTCATCTCATGAATAATAAACATTTAATATATATATTGATATCATTTAATGGGCAAATTTAGTTAGTATAAAATCTATTTTTGAATAAAAATAAACTCCTTTATTTAAATCCAAATTTAAATCAAAATAAAACTATTTCATTTTAATTTATCAAATTTTGAATAAAATAAACTATTTTATTTTAATCAAAATTTTAATCAAAATAAACTCCTTTATTTTAATTAATTATGGAATCCAATTCCATGTAAAAAAAAAAAAAATCTTTTATTAAAGGAAACTTGATATTATTTCCTATTCACAAATAAACTCCTTTATTTTGAATAATATGAAATCTTATTTCATATTTAAATAAACTCCTTTATTTAAGGAAATACACGGATTTTTTTTTCCTATTCACAAATAAACTCTTTTATTTTGAATAATATGAAATCTTATTTCATATCTAAATAAACTCCTTTATTTAAGGAAATAATGATTCTCTTTTTCTATTCACAAATAAACTCTTTTATTTTGAATAATATGAAATCTTATTTCATATCTAAATAAACTCCTTTATTTAAGGAAACATAGAATCCAATTTCAACTCCAATTAGTTAGCATGGAATCCAATTCCAACTCTAATTAGTTAGCATGAAATTCTAATTTTAAAATTAAAATAAATTCTTTTATTTTAATATTTAAAATAAACCTTTTATTTTAAAATTAAAATAAACTTTTATTTTAAGATTAAAATAATTATATATATATATAATATTCAATTTTAAAATTAAAATAAACCCTTTTTATTTTAATATTAAAATAAACTTTTATTTTAAAATTAAAATAAACATTTTATTTTAATTATAAAATAATTAATAATAATATATATATATATATATATATATATATAACTATTATATATATATATATATATATATATAATATAATAACCGTATCTAATATAGTTATATATATATATATATATATATATATATATATTTCTAATCCGTATAACATATATATATATAGTTGTATCCGTTCCTTTTTTTTTTTTTCAACTTTAGCTTCGGAAAACCGTGCGTGTCTTGTTAACATGCATGATCAGCATGATCAGCAGCTTGTTCTGACCGGTTTCCGTGCATGATCACCATGTATAAATTCAAATTTCGTGTTACGTTAACAGCAGGAAATTGATGCAGCGAAAATTGATTTTTTTTTTTTTTAATTTTATACAATTAAATTATGCCCAATTAAATTGTTCTAAACACATATCAACATACATATTAAATTAAAACAATTAATAATTCGCATAAAGGTTTGGCTCTGATGCCACCGCTATTAGGTTTGTAATATTCATCAACGCAATCAAATCGCATAAAAGTGCTGAAGCGTGTAAAATCGTAGTTTAAAAAAATTTACAAACCATATACCCTGATCACCCTTTACGCACAATTATTAATTAAACGAAAAGATAAAGAATAAATCATACCTCAAGATCGAGCCTCCTCTCGTACAAGTTCACCTCCAAATCCTTTCGCTCAATCTTGAATCCACCGTGGGTTTGGTTCCTTCCTTTGATCAACGTTAGCCACCCAAGTGTTTGGCCTCTAGAGGTGATCCACCAAGGAAGAAGAAAATTCAAGAAGAAGGGTGGTTGCTAAACCCTAGTTTTCTATCTCTATAGTAAAGGTATACTCTCCCAACTATTGGAATTATCGTATGTTGAAAAAATCAATAACCCCCACCACCCATATAAGACTCTCTTTATTTATAGATGTCAGAACCCTCCTTAACAATTAAGAATTGGGTTTTATTTAATTAATTAAATTCTTTTAATTAATTAAGCTCCCTAATCTTATTAGGATAATTAATTAAACTCTTTTAACTAATTTTCCTTCCTAATCCAATTAGGAATAAATGAGAGTACTTATATTAAATTAATTCCTAAACTCTTTAGAAATTAAAATAATAATAATTGTAATAATGTTAATAAAACTCCTCTTATTAATTTATATTTAATATTTCTAAAATATTAAATAATAAATATTAAGCTATTTAATTTATTCTATCACCATAGATTAAATTAAATATACTTAACATATTATTACGATTATGCCATTAACTTCTTAAATAATTATTCTTCCTTTTATGGTGTGACCCTTTAGGTTCTCCATATTAAACCTATTGTGAATAAATCAATTAGAATAATTCTAATCTTATTTAAATAAATAAATTAAACAATTAATTTATTTAAATAATATTTATTCTACAATAGGGATAAGCCTCCCTAAATGATCAACGACTTTCCAGATAATATAGATTTCAACATTAATCATTAAAGAACCTTTCGAGTAAATAGTTACTGCATAATTCAATCCTTCCACCATACAACGTCCCAATTAAATATAAGACATGGAATTATCATCAAGTCTTATTTTATTTAATTATATGTATTTCACTCTTAAATGCACAACTCAAATAATACAAATTAGAAACTCCTTTCTAATTTCATTCTCGCTTGGCCAAGGACTACTAGGGTTGTCATTTATCGAATCACATAGACATTTCTCTTCTTTTATTAGAAGTGGTAGATTCTTTATCGATCATACATTATCTCCACGTATAACTTATTATACCCAAGCATACCCTTTGATATACCCTAAGGGTCTTAAGGAATAAGTCAAAGTATAACTCATCATACACAAGATACTACGATGATCTCAAGTCCAAGGATTACTCAGACTACTATCACTACAGAATTCCTATCGACAAAAGCAAATAAAACTCCATTAGGTATTCCTTAAATGAGCCAACGCTCAAATGAACTTATTCTCTAATAAGCACCTACATACTTTGCTTTAGTTGTTCCACACAAATGATCACGAGATCAATCATCCTCATCCAACGAAAGCAAGTTAACGATGTACTAATCTATCCGGATTCACTAATCCCCAATTTAGTAATCCAACGATTGGGAACTATTTTAGTTTTAAGCTTTCTAAGAATTTAGATCTCATTAGAATGATCATCATCATTATTCTAAAAGCATCGCTTAAAACTACGGGTTTATCACATATTATAAAACAAAGATCACGTAGATAATTAAAAGCCTTTAATAAATTAATACTTTTATTAATAAATGAATAAGATTGTTACAAAGTATATGCTTTATCATCAAACATGATTGGCCACATGTGCATACTACTTTCATTCTGATAATTACCGCTCAAGATTTTATTGAGTTAATAATTGTTAATTGATATTTTATATTCATTGTTGTTCAATAATTGTCATTACACATGATTTTTCATTATCGAAGCAATAATTCATATTATCTGAATAATATTATTAGATAACATTATTAGCAATGTCTAGAAAGTTCGCTCAAGGAGAGGTTTGGTCACCTAATTGCACTTGGCCAAGAAGTTAAGAAATTCTTGAAAGCCCCTTTCCTGGGACCTGCTGGTTGTTAATATTGTGATTCTGTAATATTATTTATGAATAATTAATTATTGATTCATATGATGAGAAAAATATTGATTTTATGTGGATATAGATGGAGAAAATTTTTATAGTGACAATTGTTGAAAATTGAAATTTTATCTTTTTCGATAAAATAATTCATTTAAATATATTATTTTAATAATATATTAACAGTGATATTTTACAATGAATGTGGGATATATGAGTATATTACGAGGAGGAAGAGTATTTTGTTGTAATAAATGTTTAAAACATGTTAAACATGTCGGTGGACCCCATTTATTGACCGAAATTTGATTATAGCTGTAAAATCGCTTGTTTGTGGATTTCGATCGATTTCTGTTTGGAATTTGGAAAACTTTCTTCTGCAAAGTTGTAGAGAATTGAATTTACTATAAAAACTCATGAGATTCAATTTTCTGATGAAAGGGCTATTTATTATGAATTATTGAAGTTCAAGTTCAAAATAATTAATTTTTGAAAGTTTTAATTATTTTTATTAAGAAAAACGTTTTTTGCAATCCCACATGTGATACAAATGTGCTGAATTCAGTTGGTCTAAGGTGGGTTTGAATTTGTTTAATTATATTATTATTTTATTAAATTTTCGCTTTGCGTTCTAAGCATTTTCCTATAAATAAGGTCTTAGGTTAGAATTGAAAATCACACTTAAACTCAAGTTTTCTCTCTATATTATCGGCGTATTCTTCTTGAGTATTTTGAGTATACTTTGAGTATTGCTATACGGTGCAAGTCCAAGTCATAGCTTATATCCTGTTGTTTTTCATTTTAAGATCTTGATCTTTTTCGAGGTAAGGATATTATTTTTTTTCAGAATGATATTATTTCTTCAATATCATTATACTCGAAATGTTGATCTGAAGTTTTATCAAATTTGGAACTTTTTCATGTCGGGGTTACTATTCATGGGTTACTATTCATGAGTTACTATTCACGAGTTACTATTCATGAGTTACTATTCACGATTACTATTCACGAGTACTATTCATGAAGCGTGAAGATGTTTTTGTGGAATTTCTATCTTTTGGTGCTCTGAGTTACTTATTCACGATATCTGGCACTATTCACGATACTGAAGACTATTCACGATACTTGATTATTCAATTTAAAAATAAAATTTCTTCTTTTCGTCAAAACATCTATTCTCGGATACTAACTCGATTGTATCCATGTTTTGATCATTCTTGAATTTTACACCACTATGATTATTTTTGAGGTATTTTTGGACGTGGATAAAACCAAGTACGAATCCTTAATCCTTAATCCTTGTCATTTTGTTTCAATCGGATTCGCTTTCTTTAAAAAAAATATTTTTCATCATCCTCGGTCTTAAATGATGATATTATGGAATATCTTTGGCAGAAAGTGCAAAGATGAATGATTTCTTAAGAATATCTTTGGCCAGTAGTGCAAGATGAATGATTTCGAAGAATATCTTTGGCCGTAGTGCAAAGATGAACAGTGTTTAAATGAACATGACCAATCGATGAATATCTTTGGCTGTAGTAAAAGATGAATATTTGATTCCGATGTATATTGATTGATGTTACAGGGGATAAAAGATGAGCGATGAACTTTTAAATTCATACATAGAAGATAGTAGTTTGCATTCTCTATTTAACTCTTCTAATGAATTATTATTTCACGGCTGCTAATATTGATTTAAAATTTGTTGTCTATCAGATTCTATTATATTTTTCCTGTTGAAGACTAACGATAATTTGTTGTATATTATTTTAGTCATAATATTCTTTATTGAAAATAGTTGAACCCACCCCTTTTCCTTTGTTCCATTTTTCTCGGGAGGCGAGAATATAATGAGTACGACGAGTCGGGGTATGGAATGAAGGTTTTAGAAAGGATTGTTTAGTAGTCCTCACCATTTTTGTAAAATAATGTATCAATAAATGTGATGAGGATTTATTTGAGTATAGATATTATCTGTAAGATAATATTTGTATTCAAACTCACGCTTTCTTGTTGTAATAATAAAGTTGTAGTTGTTTACATCTATGTATTGACAAACCTCGTAATAGTGATGTATACCTATTTTGGGGGCGTCACATAAACTTTAGCTTTGATCGGTAATGATCACTATGATAACAGTTGATTGTTATCTCTGCCATGCTATTGTTGAAAATTGGCAGAGAAGAGGAAGAAATTTGAGAAAGAGAGAAGTCTAGAGCTCGAAAGGGCGTCCGAAATTCAAATTGACAGGTAAAAGCTGTCAATTTGGGGAAAATTACCTTTTATAATTGACGCCAGCACAATGTATTTAGGCGACACAATTAATTGACAGCAATGATGATGAATGTGAAGAGGTAGCGTCCTTATTTGGCTTTCAGATATTAACTGGAGTGGGCTTCTCTCGAATGGGCTTTTGGTTTCATTTAAATTATTGACCGGTACTTCACTTTTGGACCTCGGTAAGATCTTTCTCGGACCTTTTTGGACTTGTTCCAATTCCTTTCATCATGGACCTATTTTATTTACAGACTTCTATTAAACATCCATGAATGAAAAGACTCGCAAAAAGCGATGTTGGGCCATATTTTCACGATTGTAGGCCAAAACCGAATGAGCCCATCCCTTGATCCTATTTATTATGCTTTAAGTGATTTGGGCTTCTTTATTGGACCGGTCCATTAGATAATTAAATATCTAAACTTTAGCTTTGACCGGTAATGATCACTATGATAACAGTTGATTGCTATTTCTGCCATGCATTAATGAGGATTGGACTTGATCGGCCGACGGTGGCAAACAGTGATGGGATGGAGCAGGTGAGCTACTGATATTCGACTGAGATCAGGGGAGGGGATCTGTGTCAGATGATAGTGGGTGGCACGGTAAACCGGGCTTGGAGTATATGGGGCAAGGATCACACAAAGAAAAAGGTAACAACACTTAACTAAATTATTATCTCTCTCAAGCACTAGACATTTTATTCCTCCATTGTTAACCTTGTGATCGCCTGTACCGACTCTCACGCCGGAGCTATCCCCCGACGGTCAAGCCGTCAAGTTTTGAGTGTTGACTTGTTGAACTATGCAGGATTTGAACGAACTTTAAGTGATTGGAGTTCGTGAAAGTATCTTGACGTTAACAGTGTGAAAAAAATTTGCAACGGCACAAATCAACAAATTTAACATGCAGCTTTGACTGAGTTAATTAAGCAATAAACCTTCTCTACTTTGATTATGGACACTAACCTTTGAAGGGAAATTATTGACACAATTCAAATCATGTCTTAATATAAAAACTTATTTAAGAGATAAATAAAAATAGTCAAGCTGAAGAATCCAAATTTAAGAATAAATTTAGACTACTTACAAATAGATAAAAATCAAGAATCTCATGGGAAAGAAGCTGTAGCAGAGGGACACCGTAATTATAGAAGAGTGAGAAATCACGAGTAAGAAAAACCTTAGTACGGGCATGAGTGAAATTTACCAAAAAATTGTTTTAAAAGATTCTACTTTAATTTTGACTTGAAGATAAATAACAAAAATATGACAGATTAAAAAATTGCAAACTAATTACTGTCAAAATAAAATTTTGTCATAAAGTATTGGTGACGGAAATACATTTTTGTTGTTAAAAACATTTGGCAGAATAAATAAACTCAACCTTTTGTCATTACATGAACATTTTATTAAGAATTTAATGGGAAACTTTAAATTGTCACCAGTTTGTCACAAATAATGTGATTCAGTGACAAAATATTATTTGTCACAATTTTTTTTTGCCACAAATAAACATATTCATTATATTAGGAAAAGACATAAAATAATAGTACATTATTAAAATTTAATTATAAATATAAGTTGGATTGTACAACAGAGAGAGATATATAAGATATTTAAGGGAGAGAAATAATAATTTACCCCCTACTATTTTAATTTGAATTGAAGAGAAAGTGGATCGAATGAAAAACTGAAATTGTGATACATTTTAAGGGTATAATATAAACTTTAATTGATCAAAATTACTTTTCATCCAAATCTTCTCACGGAAAATTTTAGAGAAAAAAGTGAAATTTATTTTCCATCCTTTTCTCCCACTCTCTTCCTATACAGAATATCAAAAACATAAACTAAATAAAAATAACAATAGTGTAAAATAAGTAGTATATTTTTAATGGCTCTTTGATTATTTTTTAGTACCATAAAATCGTTCATTAAATTATTAAAAACTTATATGTATTTTTATTTTTATATGTTCTTCGCATCTGTACCGTTGAATTTTGAAGTAAAGATTAAAATGATTTCGTATTTGAAGTGAATTTAAATAAGTTATGGAAGTACGACCAGTCTTTTCTTTTAAAATTAATTAAGTTGAAGAACTTTTATTTTCCTTTGAAGACGAAAGTTTGAAATTTACGGGCCGTCTAATTTTTCCATTGATAGCATAATTAAGATTCTTTTTCATGGTCGAAGTGAAAAATATTACTCCCTCCGTCTCAAATTAATTGTTCAGTTTTGATTTTTTAAAGTAAAATTGACCATTTTTAAAACTAATTTTTTTATTATTTTTGCTAAAATATAGGTGAAGAGATTATAACCAAAAGAAAGTATATACAATTTATTACTAACCCCAAATTTTATAATTTTAAAAATATATTTATATATGCTTAATTATTAAATTTAAAAATAGTCAATTTGATTTAAAAAAATCAAAATTAAGCAATTAATTTGGAACGGAGGGAGTAGTATATATGGACCCCTTTCCACAGTTGAAATGTTTGAAATGTCAGTAGCCGCTTTAACAGTGGTCAAGTCAGAAAATAATTTCATTGAAATCAAATATATATATATATATATATATATATATATATATATATATATATATATACTAGGGTCAAATTATTAAATTACACCTAAAAAAAATCTATTACATCATATATAAAATCAATTAAATCAATTGACCCCACACATACATGTAGATGTAGATTTGCCCTGTATATATTTACTAGCTGTGTCCGTGTCTCCGACACTACATGGACAATGAGATTTATCTTAAATTTTGGACGGTTCAGATGATTTATTAAGGTGAGCGTAAAATTTGAAATTATTTGTATTTTGTTATATATCTATATAACAAAATACAAATAATTTTGAATTTTTCGCTCATCCTAACAAAATTATCCTAGTCAGTCAAAGTTTGAGATAAATCCCATCGTATATAAAGTCTTGGGAGGCACAGAATCTATTATTAAAGATATATATATATATATATATATATATATGTAAAATCCCAAATTTTACGAATAAATATTTAATTTTCTTGAAATATATTTTTTAATATTATGGTGTGAATTTGAGATAATATTATAGTTGTGGGTAGTATTTATAAATTTTGTAAAGTATGCAAGTTGTTATATAATATTGATTGGTTTGAGAATATTCTTTTTTGTTTGGGAATATCCGATGCGGACGGCAGATAATCATTAGTGGACCCCACAACGGAATTATTATCGGATTGAGAAAACGACAAAAGTATTTTATTAAAAATAACGAAGGAAGTTTTACCAATAATCTTTGTTGAACTACTTCATAGTAGTAAAAGATGAAGAATACACGTGGTTGCGTAGTAAAGACACGGTATTGATTATTGATGTTTACGTGAGTAAGTCACCCGGTTATACTCAATTATTATAGTAATTGTTGCATCATATCTCTCATATTATTGATTCGATTATTGTCAAGATTATCCGTGCGTTATATGATATATTATTAAGTCAATAATTGAGATGACAAAGCTTACTTCATATTATTAAATTACAATATTTACAATGTCTGTAAGTTACATCGAGGAGAGGTTTGAGTCACCTAATCATTGCGCCCAATAGGCGAAATCCTTATTGGAAAGCCTCCTTTCCTCGAAAGCGACCGCAGTTGATAAATATTGTGAGTTATAATATTAATGATGAATGTTATTAATATTGAAGTTGTAAGACCCCAACTTTTATAAATAAAGATGAATTTTCTATAAATATTATTTTTTGAATATTATGGAATAAATTTGATATAATGTTATAGTTGTGGGTAATATTTATAAATTTTGCAAAGTAAGCAGTTGTTATAAAATATTCGTTTGGTCTGGGAATATTCTTTTTGTTTGAGAATATTCAGATGACGGCTCAATCATTGATGGACCCCTATTAACGGAAGTATTATCGTAGTTAGAAAACGACAAAATTATTTTTCTATAAAAATAACGGCAGAGGTGTTACTGTTTAAAGCGCTGAACTACCCTAGTAAAAAAAAGAAGTCTGATGTCGGAGTAGTTAAGATAGTAGCACACGATATTGATTATTGATGCTTACGTGAGAAGTCACTCACCTATGCTCAATTATTGCTTTCAAGAATTCTTTGCATCATATCTCTTATATTATTGATTCAATTATTGTCATAGTATCATCATCAGATAATATGTTATAGTATTAAATCAATAATTGAGACGACAAGTTATAAATGATTAATAATTGTTGAAAGATTAAATATGTGTTGATTAAAAATAAAATGATTTGTGGTAATATTTATTCAATCCTTGATGTATATAAAGAATCATTATGAGACGTTTGTGGTAAGTTTGATTATTTTATGGGGGCCCATATGTCATCATCTAAGAGTCTCTTCGCTAATAGTAATTACCTTCGCCAATAGTAATTACCATCGTGAATAAGTAATTACCTTTGTGAATAGTAATTACATTAAATCAATAATAATTACCTTTACCAGACGTCAAACCACTCTTAGTTTATATTACAAAGGCCGAACCACTTGTCGTTTCACATTACAAAGCGCCGAACCACTTGTCGCTTCACATTACAAAAGGCCAAACCACTTTTCTTTTCACATCACCAAATATTGAGCCACTTGCTTTTCATATGGCGGTCTTAGTTAGAAATCTTCTATAAATAGAGGCCTAGTGCTTCATTATTTTTCACGAATTCATTCAAGCAATAGAGAGAGAAAGTATAGAGAGAATAAGAGAAAGAAGAAAGAGTATTTTGTTACTTATACTACTGCAGTATTCAATCTCCTACTAAAGTAAGGGGTGTTATTCTTTCTTATTCATGAAGAGAATCATTGTTATTCCATTGCTTATTATTCTCATTGGAATAACTTTTATATCTGGCCATTTACCTATACTTGGTGACATTCTTTTATTATTCTCATTGGAACATCCTCATCATGTTTTTTACCCACCGGTTCCGCTCTTTTATTATTATTCTGCTGGAACATCCTCATGCATGTGTTTTACACCGGACTGGTTAAAATCTTTATTATTATTCTATTGGAACATCCCGCATGTGTTTCTGTTTTACGCCAACACGGTTCCATTCTTTATTATTCATTGGAATATCCTCGTTTATACATGCTTTTTTCTGTGGGACTGGTTCCGTTATTTATTATTCTTGGAATAACTCACTGCTGTCTTGATCCTATCGCATGCATGGTGATTTCTTTTGTTATTCCATTCTTTATTATACCCAGTTGGTTAAAACTTTGACTTCTATACTCCATGAAATTAGTGGAATATCCTCGATATTTGCGCTTCATCCAAATCCCTTTCATGGAAATATTCTTCTCGATTTCTTGAATTTTACTCTACAAAGCAAAGATCATCGTATTGATGAGTTTGGATGTTATTGGTTCCTAGATAAATTAATTCTTGAACTTGTTTTATTGAATTCTTATATTATTGTCATCATCCTCATATTTATATTATATTGAAAGTCATCATGGCACAGTAGTGCATAGATGGACTTGGTATGATTATGACCGAGAGACTATTCTTGTAATCATGAATTTAATGTTACAAATGATGTGATAAAAATCCTCGGTCTGGCGTAGTGCATTGATGGACGCTTTTTGGCATGATCATGACCATTAATGAATACACAAATATTCTTGGCCCGTAAAGTGTATGAATAATTGTGGTCGTGATACTAAAGAATATCCTCGCCGTAGTGCGCGGGGTGATTCAATGATGTGGAATATTTATTAAAGTTTGAGTCTCAAATATAATAGTGATGAAAACCTTTTAAATCATAAAAGATAGTAGATTTTATTTTCTACTGACTCTTTTAATGGATTCTTTGGTTCACCAGTAGTTAAACTTGATGTTTATTATATTTTATCGCTTTAACAACATTGTGAAAGGCTAATGATAATTTATTCTCGCATTATCTTAGTCATAATATTTCTTCTTCGGGCTAGTTGAGCTCACCCTTTCTTTCAATTGTTCTCTTCGTGAAATGAGAATATAATTTGGGACGAGTCGAGGAACGGAGTAATGGTCCGAGAGGATAGCATTAGTAGTCCTCACTATTCTCGTTAAATAAAGGTGATAATAATTGTAATGAGGACTCCTTTCGAGTTTGTATAATCTCTAGTAGACAATATTTGTATTCAAACTCACGCTTATGTCGTATTGTATACCATGCTTATATTAAGTAAGTTGTATTTAAATTCTGTACCATGTATTTGACGACCCAAGATGGGTGATGTATACCTAATTTTGGGGGCATCACAGAAGTTGTGCTCGGAGTTGAATTTGGAGACGCAGACGTGATATTTGAATCCGAAACGATAAAATTAGTAAAAATAGACTATAAACACAAAATTTGCCGGTTTTTACTATTTGGTCAAAAAGTCAACAGTTGACTTTTTCGAAAAAAGTTAAACTTTGAAATTTCAAAATTTATATTTTTGATAAAAAATAGTTTCATTATGTTGGAATTATTTGTGTTAGTGAAAATCGACATTTATTTCAATAAAAATTGATGTCTGGAGGTTATTTTGACCAATCGGGTATTTAACCGGATAAATGAGCAATTGATTGCTATTATTTCACATTATTATACCTATTTGTTCACATGTGTATACTATTGTTTCACATTCTTGTTACTATTAGGGGAGTTGGTGCAAGATTGATAATACTTGCGTATTTACTAAGTTAAAAATGGAGGTATAGATGGAGGTATTATACATTAATTGTGATTTTCACATGTCTAGAACTATTGATTCACATGATTTACTATTGATTCACATTATTTACTATTAGGGGAGGTGGTGTAAGTTTGATAATACTTGCATGACTAAATTAAAAATGAAAGAAAAGTTGGAGGTATTGTTCTGTAATTTTTCGAGTCCCAAAATGTGCAATTATCGAAACTATATTTTTCTATAAATAGAAGCTCATTCTTCCTTCATTTCTCACCAATTCACTAAAGCTATAGAGCACTTATTATAGAGAGAAATTATAGAGAGAAGCTATAGAGAGAAAATCTATAGAGAACAAGAAGAAGAGAAGTACACTACCTCACTACTCCTATATCCAGTTTTTTTAAAGGTAATGGATGTTATTTCTTTTGTATTCAAGAAGAGAACTTCTGTTATTCCATTCTTTATTATTCTGTTGGAATAACCTGTATACGCGGGCTACCCTATACTTGGTGAAATTCTTCTGTTATTCCATTCTTTATTATTATGTTGGAATAACTCACCTACATCAAAGTAATCGCATACATGGTGAAATTCTTCTAATATTCTATTCTTTATTATTACATTGAATATCCCGTCTGCATGCGCTTTTCTGTGGGACCGGTTCCGTTATTTATTATTCTCATTGGAATATCCTCGCTTGCAGCATTTTATGCCGAACCCGGTTTCCATCTTTACTATTCTGTTGGAATATCCTGTTTGTGCGTTTTACACCGGACCTGGTTCCGTTATTTATTATTCTGTTGGAATAACATGCATGTGCGGTCTATCGCATGCATGGTGATTTCTTTTGTTATTCCATTCTTTAATATACTCAGTTAGTTAAAACTTTGACTTCTATACTCCATGAAATTAGTGGAATATCCCGGATATTTCGCGCTTCATCCAAAGATCTTTTCATAGAAATATTTTTCCGAGCATTCTTGAATTTTACTCTACAAAGCGATTATCATGTTGACAATTTGGACGTTATCGGTTCTAGATAAATTAATTCTTGAACTTGTTTTATTGAATTCTTATATCATTGTCATCATCCTCATGTTTATATTTTGTTGAAAGTCATCTCGTGGCACCAGAAGTGCATAGATGGACTTGTATGATTATGACCGAGGATTATTCGGTATAATCATAACCGTAATGTTACAAATGATGTGAAAAAGTCTTCATTGGCCTGTAGTGCATTGATGGACGCTTTTTTGTATGATTATGGCTATGGATTCTCTTTGGTAGTAGTGCAAAGATGAATTGTTTTATGGCATAATCGGGATCGTTGATGAAAACATGATTATCTTTAGTCGTAGTGCATGGATAATTCGTGGTCGTGATACTAAAGAATATCCTTGGCCGTAGTGCTGGGGTGATTCGATGATGTGAATTATTTATTAAGTTGAGTCCCAGCGATAAAAGTGATGAAAAACCTTTTAAATCATAGAAGATGGTATATTTTATTCCCTACTTGACTTATCTAATGGATTGCTTGTTCAACTTGATAGTTATTATATTTTATCAATTTAACACTGTTGAAGGCTAACGATAAATTATTCTGCATTATCTTAGTCATAATATTTCTTACTGGGCTAGTTGAGCTCACCCTTTCTTTTACTGTTCTCTTCAGGAAATAAGAACGTAGCTGGGACTAGTCGGGGAACAGAGTGATGGTCCTAGATGTTTGCATTAGTAGTCCTCACTATTCTGTGAAATAGTGTGATAATAATTATAATGAGGACTCCTTTTGAGTTTGTATACTCTCTAGTAGACAATATTTATATTTAAACTCACAGTTTAGGTTTTGTCGTATTGTACACGACTGTTGTATATTAAGATTGTATTTGTATTCTGTACTATGTATTTTATCCCTGTAACATCAATCAACAGCTCCTTTCCACAATTATATGAATAACTCATAATCATAATTGAAATTATAAATTCCTCTTCGCATCCAGGACGAAGATAATTTTCATCACATGTCTTTACCTGAAACATCAAAGATCATGGTTATACCAAATCACAGTTCCTGTTTATAATCATACTAACAATGCATCTTTGCACTACGGGCCAAAGATATTCGTCAACAGTTCATCTATGCACTACTGGCCAAAGATATTCAACAACATGTCATCTTTGCACTACGGGCCAAATATATTCATCAACAATTCATCTTTGCACTACAAGCCAAAGATATTCCTCAATAGTTCATATTTTCACTACAGACCAAATATATTCATCAATAGTTCATATTTGCAATACAGGCCAAATATATTCATCAACAGTTCATATTTGCACTACAGGCCAAATATATTAATATCTCAAAGAAATATATAATCATTTCAGAATTTATATAAACAATAATTATAATCATGTTGATCATTTCACCTTTGCACTTAAGCTAAAGATATTCAATTATAAATTCAATAGTCATGATCATACCAGTCAACAATTCAACTTTGCACTACTGGCCAAAGAGAACCATAGTCATGATCATACCAATAATCTACCCATCTTTACACTCAAGTCAAAGAGAAATTTCTTCACCGGGATTATAAAAATATTATATATGATAATAAAAATAATATGATCAACAACTGCATTTAATTTCAAGAGTAAAATTCATAAATCAATGATAATTTGGTCAGAAAAAGAAATCAATTTTGTCGTGAATAGTACCCGTGAATAGTAACTCGTGAATAGTAACTCATGAATAGTAACTCGTGAATAGTAACTCATGAATAGTAACTCGTGAATAGTACTCAGATTCGTGATATATAGATCAGATATCGTAAAAAATATCATATACATGAATAATTAATCGTATACGTGAATAATCTGGTATATCGTAAATAGTAATCCCGACACAAAAAGGTAGAACTTCCACAATAAAATCCATACCAATATTCCGGTATAATGATATTGAAAAAAATAATATCATTTAAGAAGAAAACAACATCCCTTACAATCTCTTAAAATACATTACTATCCCTTACCTCAAAAGAGCAAACACTTCATTTGGATATCGGATATGATGAAGAAAAAACTTGCACCGATGAATAGCAACTTACCAAGTATCTAAATACTCACAAAATACACTCGATAATCTAGAGAAAACTTATGAATTCCGTGATTTTCAATTCTAACTTAGCCCTCTATTTATAGGAAAATGTTAAGACGTCAAGGCGGACTTGACTGCCACTTACGATGGCTTTTACCCGCTACTATTCCACCCACCAAAAATCACCACCATCCACAACAACCAAAAGTGGGGCCCACCCATTTCTAGAATTTTCCACTACTGATCATTTATAAACCTAATTTCAATCACCACCTCTTAAAATTCATAACAAATCATTCGTTCATTTTAATTCGTTCAAAATTTATGAACATATACTCAACTTATATATGTATAACATATCCAAAAATTACAACGATCCAACTATTCGATTAAAAATTATAACTCACAATAATAAAGTCAAACTAAACTGATTTGATCTTTTAATACCTCCAATTCAGACAAAATCTTGATAAAATACCTCAACATTAATTCCTTCATTTATAACCACATAAATAAATCCATCATTTATATCCACATCAAATAAATATTTCATTATCATATAAATCAATAATTAATTATTCACAAATAATATTACAGAATCACAATAATGACAACCAGTAGCTTTCGAAAAAGAGGGGCTTTCCGATAAGGATTTCTCCTTATTGGCGCACAATTAGGTGACCAAACCTCTCCTTGATAGAACTTTCTAGACATTGCCAATAATGCTATCTAATAATATTATTCAAACAATATGAATTATTGATCTGATAATGGAGATACTGTGAAGTGACAATTATTGAAATAACAATAATATAAAATATCAACGCAGAAATTATTGAATCAATAAAATAAAATATTAAACAAATTAATTACCGTAATAACTATTGAGTAAAGCCTTTCTCACGTAAGAATCAATAATTAAAAAATACATGTGCAATCTGGTAATACTCTTGCAACGCATGCGTATTCATCAGTATTTTAACCACCGTATTCAACGATGTTAATTCGGTAAGAATTACGCCGATTATTTGTAAAAACTCAAATTTGTCGCTTTTTTCATCCGAGCGCTTATTACATTATGGGGCCCACATGGTTTCGCATCGTCGCATTTAATATTCCCGACGTAAAGAATATTCCACGACCAAACGAATATTCCCCGACAACAATGAATATTTTATAACCACTTGCTTATTTTGAAAAAAATTCATATATCACCCTTAACTTTAACCTTTTATCAATTTAACCATTTACTAAATAGGAAAATTGAATACTTTTATTTCATAAAATTCGGGGTCTTACAACTTTTACTACCGAGTAGTTCAACAGTATTAACGGTAAAACTTCCGCCGTTATTTTTAATAAAATACTTTTGTCATTTTCTCAATCCGACAATAATTTTGTTGTGGGGTCCACCAATGATTATGCCGTCGTACGGATATACCCCGATAAAAAGAATATTCCCCGACCAATCGAATATTATATAACAACTTGCATACTTTACAAAATTTATAAATACTACCCACAACTATAATATTATCTCAAATTCACACCATAATATTAAAAAAATATTTCGAGAAAATTAAATCTTTATTCGTAAAATTTGGAATTTTACAACAGATGACTTTCAAAAAAAATAAACATGAGGATGATGACAATGATATAAGAATTCAATAAAACAAGTTCAAGAATTAATTTATACAGGAACTAATAATGTCCACATTGTCAACATGATATTGCTTTGTAGAGTAAAATTCAAGAATGCTCAGAAGAATATTTCTATGAAAAGATACTGGAATGAAGTGCAAATATCAAGGATATTCTACTAATTTCATGGAGTATAGAAGTCAAACTTTAAACAATCGAGTATAACAAGGAATGGAATAACAAAAGAAATCACCAGTATGGCGATGACGCATACGCAGTTATTCCAACAGAATAATAAATAATGGAATCAGTCCCAGAAACGCATGCATGGATATATTCCAAAAAAAATAATAAAGATTTTAATCGTCCGGCGTAAAAAACGCATGCATGGATATTCCAACGAGAATAATAAAGACGGAACCAGGTCCCATGAGAACGCATGCATGTGGATGTTCCAACAGAATGATAAATAATGGAACCGGTCCCAAGTAAACGCATTGCATGTGATGTTCCAACAGAATGATAAAGAATGGAATAACGTAAGAATTTCACCAAGTATAAGGTAGCACAGATATCTGAGTTATTCCAATAGAATAATAAAGAATGGAATAACATAAGTTCTCTTCATGGATAAGAAAGAAATAATACTCCCTACCTTGAAAAAAGCTGGATCTTCGGAATAAAGAGGTAGCAGACTTCTTTCTTCTTTCTCTCTATAATTTCTCTCTATAATAATCGCTCTAAACCTTTTGTGAATTGGTGAGAAATGAAGGAAGAATGAGCTTCTATTTATAGGAAAATATAGTTTCGATAATTGCATGTTTTGGGGCTCGAACAATTCTGATCTGAGACTCTCCAACTTTTCTTTTATTTTTAATTTAGTCCTGCAAGTATTATCAAACTTGCACCACCTCCCCTAATAGTAAATAATGTGAATCAATAGTTCAATCATGTGAATCAATAGTATAATCATGTGAAAAATACGAATTACAGTATAGTACCTCCATCTATACCTCTATAATTAACTTAGTCATTCAAGTATTATCAATCTTGCACCAACTCCCCTAATAGTAAATAATATGATTCAATAGTACACACATGTGAACAAATAGTTATATAAGTATGTGAATTAGTAGCAATTAATTGCTCATTTATCCGATAAATTACCCGATTTATCAATATAACCCCTAGACATCAATTATCATCGGAATAGATGTCGATTTTCACTAATACTAATAATCCCAACACAATGGAACTATCAAAATTCATTTTTAATCAACACAACTTATTCATCATTAATATTATAACTCACAATATTTAACAACCAGGTCATTTCCAGGAAAGAGGGGGCTTTTCGATAAGGATTTCTCCTTATTGGCGCGTAATTAGGTGACTAAACCTCTCCTCGATGTAACTTGAAGATATTGTCAATATTGCAAATAATAATATGAATAACTTTGTCGCCTCAATTATTGATTTAATAATATAAAATATTATGCAAATGATAATCTTGTGATAATAATTGAATCAATAATATGAGAGATATGATGCAACAATTCTCAGAAAGCAATAATTGAGTATAATCGAGTGACTTCTCACGTAAGCATCAATAATCAATATCGTGTCTACTACGCAACCACGCCATTCATCAGACTTTTAACACCGGTGTTTCAACAGCTTAACGGTAAAACTTCCGCCGTTATTTTCATAAAAGTATTTTTGTCGTTTTCTCGATCCGACAATAATTCCGTTGTGGGGGTCCACCAATGATTGTCTTGTTATGCATTTAATATTCCTGTTAAAACGAATATTCCCCGATCAATCGAATATTATATAACAACTTGCATGCACTTTGCAAAATCTATAAATATTACCCACAATTATAACATTATATCAAATCCACATCATAATATTCAAAAATATATTTCGAGAAAATTTAATCTTTATTCAAAAAGTTAGGGTCTTATGATTATATATTATATTTTATTTAAAAGATTTTGCTTTAAATATGGACCGTCGATTAAAGTAAATCAATCTAGACTGCTTCATGAGTTAGTTACTATCACGTACCATTTTTCTATAAATAGAAGCTCATTCCTTCATTATTTTCTTACAGATTAACCAAACTCTAGAGAGATAAACTATAGAGAGAAAGAAGAAAGTATTCTCCTACTTCACTACTTATATATATCTGATTTCTTCTTCTTCTTAAGGTAAGGAATATTATTTGTTGTACTCGTAAGGGGTGTTATTCTTTTGTATTCATGAAGAGAACTTATGTTATTCCATTCTTTATTATTTTCTTGGAATAACTTTGAATATGCGGCTACTCTATACTTGGTGACATTCTTCATTATTCATCTTTACTATTACATTGGAATATCTTGTCATGTGAGTTTTACTACGCCGACTGATTCCGCTCTTTATTATTCTATTGAATATTCTGTTCATACATGCGTTTTTACTGTGGACTGGTTCACCTTTGTTATTATTTTGTTGGAATATCCCATGCATGCGTTTTTACGTCGACTCGATTTCGCCCTTATTAGTATTCTATTGAATAACTCATGTCATCAAAGTACCGCATGCATGGTGATTTCTGTTGTTATATCATTCTTTATTATTACATTGGAACATCCCATGCTTGCAATTTCATTCGACACAGTTACATTATTTAGTATTACATTGGAGTAACTTTATGCATCATCAAGCACCGCATGCATGGTGATTTCTTTTGTTATTCCATTCTTTATTATACTCGGTTGGTTAAAGTTTTGACTTCTATACTCCATGAAATTAGTGGTGGAATATCCTTGATAATTGCTTTTCATCCAAATCTTTTCTTAGAAATATTCTTCCGAGCATTCTTGAATTTTACTCTACAAAGCAAAGATGTCGTGTTGACAATTTGGGCGTTATTGGTTCTTGGACAAATTAATTCTTGAACTTGTTTTATTGAATTCTTATATCATTGTCATCATCCTCATATTTATATATTTTTTGAAAGTCATATATGTGGCTTTGTAGTGCGTAGATGGACTTGGTATGATTATGACCAAGGATTATTCTTGTAATCATGGTAGTAATGTTACAAATAATGTGGTAAAAGTCCTCATTGGCTAGTAGTACATTGATGGACGGTTGTTGGCATGATCATGACCATTAATGAATACACAAATATTCTTGGCCGTAGTAGTGCATGGATAATTGTGGTCGTGATACTAAAAGAATATCCTCGGCAGTAGTGCGAGGGGTGATTCGATGATGTGGATTATTTATTAATTTGAGTCCCAAATGATAAAAAGTGATGAAAAACCTTTTAAATCATAAAAGATAGTAGATTTTATTCTCTACTTGACTCTTTTAATGGATTGCTTGTTCATTGCAGCTTAAACTTGATGTTTGTTATATTGTATCGGTTAACAACTTTGTTTAAGGCTAATGATAATTTATCCTGCATTATCTTAGTCATAATATTTCTTCTTGGGCTAGTTGAGCTCACCCTTTCTTTCACCGTTTTCTCTTGAAAAAATGAGAATATAAATTTGGAGCAGTCGGGGAGCGGAGTGATGGTGCATTAGTAGTCCTCATTATTCGTGAAATAGTGTGATAATAATTGTAATGAGGATTCCTTTTGAGTTTGTATACTTTCTAGTAGACAATATTTGTATTCAAACTCACAGCTTTATGTTTTTGTCGTATTGTACTGCGGATAGTTGTATTATTAAGTTGTATTTGAATTCTGTACCATGTATTTGGCGACTCAAGATGGGTGATGTATACCTAATTTTGGGGACGTCACAATATCTCATACTTTTTTTATTCTAATTCTCTCTCCATATTTAATGCATATTATTATGGACAATTTTGTCATTTTATTCCTCTTCTTAATATGCGTGAAAAGTTCATCACGACTTTTATCTTGAGACGGAAGGAGTATTAAATAGGAACTCAAATGTGGTGATTTGATATTTAAAATGATAGTTAAAAAGTAATGACAAATTAAGAAGATCATGTCACTTTATGATCTTAAAATATATTATTAATTTTGAAACCGATTCGATAAGTAATTTTAAAAGGTGATAATTTGCCAATTCGACCATGATTTGGCTTCAGAAATCTTTACACTGATATATGGATCTCCATATTTTGAACTGTTCCGTACTGTCGTATTCTTTTTTAGCTACGCTACACTGGTTGAGGAGAGCAGATCATCTGTTCCCATTTTTTATGTTCTTCTTGTGTTCTCCCACTTAAATTTTGACGCATGATCTTTTATTTAATTTTAAAATTAATTGGTGTTAAATAAGAGATTATGTGTCAAAATTTAAGTGAAATGACACAAGGAGACAGAGAAAATAGGAACAAAGAATCTGCTCTCCCTGTTGAGGGACTTGAGGCAATGTTAACTCTTTGACAAATTTCGTACAAATTAATGGTGAAACAAGTAAAATCCAAAAAGTTTTTAATTTTTTTCTCTCTCTTTTTTTCCCTATATTATCTCTAAACAAAAAACCTTAACTTCCGATCTTAGATTCGGGGAGGGCTCTCTTATTTTAAGAGAGACGTACCCTCTCCTAGATCTCTATATGTTTTAATAGAAACATTTTTTTTTTTTTTTTTTTGTGGGACTTGTTTTCTCAATCATATGGTTAATTTATTTTTGTTTTGTGAAAAAAATTATTATAGTCTTTTGGGAGACTTTCTTTTCTCTAGATTTGAATTTTTTGGTTGCATGGATTGTTGAAAACAAATTGTTGGGTGTAACGTTATAATATTGAAGAATTGTTGTTATTACTTTTGAAATATGATTGTTTTTTAAAAGTTTAATTATCTAATATTTTGTTTGAAATGCTTCATTTTCAGTCGTAATCTTTTCATCATTGTAACAGTTTACCGTTTTAATATTTTTCAATCGATTTGAATGTTTGATGAAGGAAGGAATTAAAAACAAAGTAGAATCTAGAAAATAATGATTGAAAAAGAAGTTAATTAGACATATATATATATATATATATATATATATATATATATATTAATTGGAAATTAAGGAGTTAGAGGTTTCCAGAAGGGGATTTCGTGTGGATTTCAATTCTTATCAACCATTTCAAACTTTTACAAAAATTTATGTCAGAGCAAATTGCAACTGCCAAATGTAAGATGATGGTAAGAGTACCGTACGTATAAAATAAAGTAGCACTCCCTCCAGTAAAATAGTTGGGGAATGTTTGTTAGAAGTTACTACTACTAAATAGGTGCATTAATTTAAAGTTTCAAATAAGTAGATTGAGTTTTAAGTTGTTGAAGGTCAAAGGCAGCTTTCAAGGGAGGGTTTAATTCATTTACATTACTTGTTACGGACTCGGTTACTATGAAGTTAATTTTATAGTAAGTTGATTAATTGATTAATACAATGTTAACATGTAGAGAAAGAGATCACATCCCGATCTTATGTTAATATTGTATTAGTTAATTCCATATTAATTACTCCCTACTACTGCTTGGGACAGTGGCACGCGTTGTTTTCCAATTAATTTGGACACTATTTAATTAATTGGTCTATTCTTTAAACTCCTCACGTTTTGACTTAATTTATTTCATCCAATTGCATTGCATGCCCGCCATGCATGTAAATGCAATGCTTAGAAATCACGGAAAATATACGCTATTATTCAATCACAGCAGGTCAGCAGTTCTATTCCCGCCCGCCCGCCCGCCCGCATTTTCGATGGTTGTTATAGTAATTTTTTGTTGTAATTTCTAAATTTTAAATTTACATTTTTTATATTTACGTTTAAAATTAATGTTCACTTTGTTTAAAAAATAAATTTTATTTGAATTTGATCCTCATTAATTTAAAATTTATAAAGTGACTAAGAATTGTCATATATTTAGGAGTATAAGCCGAGCCGAGTTGTTCACGATTGGCTCGAAAATATGGTTCAAAATTTGAATACAAAGTTGATATATCTAAGTCAAATGCAACTCATACTCATTTTTCATTTGATAGACGAGTTGAATTCGAGCATACGTATTTGTTCAAATTAGAGTTCGAGTACAACAATACAATTCCTTCTAAACCATACTCGAGACCCGATCGATGCATGAATCATACTATATATTTGATTCATACTCGTAAGCTAGTTAAATATGTGATATTTAATTTGTACTAATCTTTATAATTTATAAAGTATAATATGTAATTGTGCAAGCTTAATAGCTTATACTTAATTAAATAAATAATTGAATTGATTTTTATTTTGTATTACATTCTTTTTATATTTTCTTTACACAAATAAAAGTGAAAAAAAGTCATGTATAATAAACATTAGATTAGTAATCAGTTGAGTATACAGTGGTTTAGTTAATTTTAAGCGAGACATTACAAAAAAAATGCTTATTTTCAACAGAATATGCCGTTAAAAGTAGCTTTATTTCGTTGAAATACGATTATTTTCGACGGAATATTACGTCGAAAATTCAATTGAATATACATCGGTCGGGTATAAATTCGACAAAAATTCGATCGGAAATACTTATTCTCAATGGAATTATACCCAACGGAATTTTTGTCAACAATACGATAGTTTCGACGAAAATTAATTCCGACATAATTTTTAGTAGAAAATATATTGCCACGTGTTGATTTTTAACTGAATCTAGAAAGATTATTTCTGATGAAAATTCATACGGAATAGCTTATTTTGCCAAAAATATTATTTTTTAATATTTTTTTCATTTTTAAGTTTTTAAACCACAATTTGTACCTGTAACTATTTTCAGCAAAATTTTCACAATAATAACACAAACTTATTCACAACGACCAAGATACACGTCAAAATGGTTAATCCTCTAAACAATTCTCAATAATAACAGATACATATAAATGTAACTATCTTTTTAATACCTCAAAATGGCTATTAATTCCTCCGAACACACATAAATATATATTTCAACAACAGTAGTTATGCTAAGAAAGAAAATAAATATAAACTAAATTATGATGTATAACAAATATATATATAAGTTAAACTAAAACTGTAATCAACAATGATGTACAACGTAAATTAAAACTAACTACAATTAACAATATAACTAAGTAGCTACGACCATCATTGGTTATCATCGGCCGGAGGTCGACTGTGCTGCAGAGGCGGAACTAGGGGGTAGGGAGTAGGGGGACGGGGGACGGGGGACGGGGGACGGGGGCATCTGACCTTGGTAGGGAGGGGCGGCCTTCAGCAGTTCAGCGGTGGTAGGGAGGGGCGGCTTTCAGCAGTTCAACCTTATTCTTCTTCGTCTAACGTCTGCAACACAGGTTAGGTTTTTCTGTTTTTTTGTTTGTTTTTTAACTAACATGAAACGACGTCGTTTCATTAAAAAATATTTTCTACCATCTTATTAATATCATACGCTTTGGTTTAGGGATTTTATTTTCCTTCTTTGCCTCTTCCTCTTCGCCACTTCGGTTCTTCTTCCGCCGCTCACTCCTCAGGCTCAAGCGCTCAGTCGCGCCTCTCTCTCGGTCTCTCCGCCTCTGGCCGGCGTCCGCCGCTGCTTGCCTGCTTCCTTGCTCCGCCAGTCGCCAGACCACTATTATCTTCCACTGGGTAATGTTCATAATTTTGTACTTCTTTATTTGATTTTTCAGTTTATTATGTTGTTAATTCTTCAGTTTCAATGTTTTATTTGCAATTAATCAAAAAATTTATCCCAAAAATTTGATGTTGAAATCGATTGTTCTATATGGTTTACTTATTTTCTGCGCGATTTCTTTTCCTAGTAAGCAATGCCCCAATCTTTGACTCATACATTGATTGTAATTTCTAAACTATAATTGCTTATGCTACTAATTGTATGTAAATGTAGACCTTCTGTCATAAAATTAGAGTCACTTTCAAAACTAATTTACCAAATTTTATTATATTTAAATGAATTGACATCTTGGGCATTGAATTTTGACTTTTCAAAATGGGCCTTGATTTTGGGATAGGGGAGGATTATGATTATGTCCCTTCTTATGCTTTGATGTGTATTTTTGTGACTATGCTGAAATTGCAATTTGTCTTCCAACACTTGAGTTTTGACTTGCTAAAATTAGGTTAATTGATGAAATTATGATGAAATGTTTGAATAATTGAATTGATGAATGATAAAATTATTATGAAAATAAAATGTTTAAACGCCGGTAGGACCGACATTACGGGAGTTGATGACGTGGCACCCTCATAGACAATAATTTCGGTAGTAGTTGTGTTGTCAAAAGGTCCACCAACAACAGCACTAACGTAAGGATTTGGTGCCATGTAATAAGACTAGTGGCGGAACCGTAGCGTTTTTGACACCCCTATAAAACGCGTTACGGTTCCGCCACCTATTATCTTTTCGGTGTCTAAAATTATCGTCATCATCTCGGCTTCGCTTAACATCGTCATTGTGTTGATACAATTAAAAGTATAAACTATTAGTAAACATAAATGAGAATTAAAAAAATAGCTAAATGATAATTAAGTAATATGCAGAATACAATTTAAAATCAATAAAATACCTAAGTAGTCGGAGGCTGACTCGGCATTGGCCCAAAAGCCTCCAACAATAGGGTAACCATCATCCGTACCACCTGGTCGCGTCGAATTCTTACGAGCCGAGCATGTTCGAGTAATATGTTACGAGTCGAATATGGCGCAAAATCAAAATTTTTATGTTGAATTTGAGCTTAATTTTTTCGAATCGGATCCTATATTTATTGAGGTTGGACTGTTTGAACTCCTATTTTAAAAATAAATAGGAGTTTGTGGATTAAATTTTTTCACGACTTAATTAACATTTGTCTCGTGCATGTATGTATCCAAAAGTTTTGATTTGGTTTGGTTTTTAGGAAGTTGGTTTGGTCATCTACGGACTACGGAGGTCATGCCAGTTGTTTGGTCCCCCATCATTGTTGGGTGTTTACTTGTATAGTCCAACTAGTTAATTAATTAGCCCCAAATAATTAAAGAAAAATGTATTAATTTTACAGGTTATCACATACTTTATTTATATTAGATTCCGGATAAGTGGTACTCTTTTCGTTGTACAAAAACTATTATTTTATAATTAAAGTCGGCTCATAAAATTCTAAAATTAATTATAATAGTGATGTGAATTTTTTATATTTTGAAAAAATAAATTAACAAATTTTGTATTTGAATTAATTTAAATAGTATATATAATTAAACATATGATTTGAAGATGCTTCATCTAATCCCCATTAGTATTTATTAAGTAGTTGACACACAATTAATGAGGAGAATACATACTTCAACAAAAGCGTCTAATTAAACCGGCCCTATTCAAATTTGGTATGTACTACCGTTTTGAGTTTGCCACTTATGTAAGTATGTATGTACTTGTTTTTTAATGAAGTACTCCGTAATAATTAAATATAGTTGTGGTCTTTCAATCTCTCTCTCTCTCTCTCTCTCTCTCTCTGCTAATTAAGAAACCCTAATTTTCTTAGTTGATGGAGACAAGGGTTTTTGTTATTCGATTAACTACTTTCTCTACACCATATTAGCTACTACTACTAAATTCTCATTATTAATTTGTCATAAAGTCTGGTAACGAAATCAGTTGAGAGAGCTGGAAATTAAAATACTAGTAGTAGTAATGTGCACCAGCTGCTACAAGGTAGACCTATTTTTCTATGATGTGCACCAAGTAATTATGATGCCACCTAAAAAGGGAAACATACAAAAACAAATGATATGGTGAAGGTTTGGCTATAGGTTACTTAATTCCCTCTTTTGACCTTTCTAGATTGAGGCAGGGATGGTGAAACAGTAAACACCATAAATTAACCACATGCCCAGTGTTCACCCCGAAATGGCAAAACCACATATTTGTTGTTGCTCAAATTTGATTTACAAAATTTATATAAAAAAAATTTGATTAGACTCGTTTAGCTATCGAGTCGAATCGAGCCCGAGCAGTTTGAATTTTTCGAACAAATATGATCTGAGCATCAATATAAAATTATAATTTGAGAATGTTTGAGTAATTTATCGAATTTTAAAATTTGCTCATATTTGAATCATTTATATTTCGAGTCGAGCTCGAATTGAACTTTTAGTCGGGCGAATAGAAATCGAACCCGAACTGTTTGTTCATTTTACAGCTTTGTTCAGAAGTTGGACAAATGTCCAAAAATTATATACACCATAATTTTAAAATTTAAATATATATTTCAAGCAATCCCTCTATTTACCCAACTGGCAAATTCAATGCCCCGCCAGCCTAAACAATTAAAAGTTCGTTGGGGTAGTTGCACCCCCTCTTTCCTCTTCCAGACATTCACCCCTTTAAATTCTCCCATTCCCCAAGCTTCCCAAATCACCTCTTTCTTTCAATTTTCTTGAACACTCTGTTGTTCCTAGTCGTAAGCCAAATCCATACTAATTTAGGAAGAAAAAAAATCACACCCATTTCTTATTTTTTTTACCTTCTTGGTCCTAATATAAAGAATTTGAATTGTTAGCTAGTGATTATTGACAAAAATGGTCGATGAAAAGAAGCTAAACCCGGAAACCCAACCGGTTTCAGTTGAAAATAGAAAGAACACAACCCTTCCCAATTTTCTATTATCTGTTAAACTCAAGTATGTGAAACTTGGTTATCACTACTTAATTTCCCATGCCATGTACCTATTGCTCATACCTTTACTAGGTGTTTTTTCTGCTCATCTTTCGACATTTAGTGTTCAAGATTTTGTCGAAATATGGAACCAACTCAAGTTCAACTCATTGACAGTCATCATATCTTCTGCCTTGATGATTTTTTTAGTGACCCTTTACTATATGAGACTTCCCAAAAGGTTTATCTACTCGATTTCGCTTGTTACAAGCCTGAACCGGAGCGGATGTGCACTAAATAACTTTTCATGGAAAGGTCAGCACAATTCGGGAGTTTTAGTGAAGAGAATTTGGCATTTCAAAAGAAGATTTTGGAGAGGTCAGGGCTGGGGCAAAAGACTTATTTTCCGGAGGCAGTGATGCAGGTGCCACCGAATATTTGTATGGCCGAGGCGAGAAAAGAGGCTGAGATGGTGATGTTTGGTGCCATTGATGAGCTGTTGGCGAAAACCAGGGTGAAGGCTAAGGATATTGGGATTCTTATTGTGAATTGCAGCTTGTTTAATCCTACGCCGTCTCTTTCTGCTATGGTTGCAAATCATTACAAGCTTAGGGGGAACATTTTGAGCTATAATCTTGGTGGTATGGGCTGCAGTGCTGGCCTAATTTCAATAGACCTTGCCAAGCAACTTTTGCAGGTTAGTTAATTTTCTTTTATTTCTTGAATTAGTTTTTATTCTGACTAAAATGTATTTTAAGTCTATATGGTCGTGCTTGTGTTTGTTTCAGAATAGATAAAGTGCTCCAACAGTTCGGATTTATGAACACTAGAATATTATACAGTGGTCCATGTGCATATAATCCATATGTACTGTTGAAAAATGGTTACCAAATTACTAGAAACAGTCTCTTTTAGTTAATATTAGTCTCATTCTGTGGGGGATTAATTTCTCTCCATTTGGGAAGAAGCACAAAAGCCACTTCAGTTGTGTTGGGATTATGTGAAGTTTTCCTCATTTTTGGACAGTAGAAATGTTAGGTTCCATTCTCATGTGATGGTGAGTCCTTAATTGTTGGAAAATACTGTTATAAAACAGGAGTAATAGTTGGTTATAAGTGTTATACATGTGATAGTGTGTCTATATGTTTCATTACGCGTAAGATAATACTCCTACTATCACTGTGTCACATAATGGTGGCTCACATAATGCTCACACATGCATATTTGTGGGCCCCCACATGTCAGGCGGGGGCCTACGGTATGCATGTGTGTATGTGAGTATTATGTGAATTTTTTTATGTGATAATAACATTGTTGTTACGTGTAATGAGGGAGAAAAATAGACATTAATTGTACTATCACAGTTGTACTGAATATTTAACTCGTGAAATAGGACACCTTGCTCCCATGTGAAGAAAAACTAAAATGTAGTTGAAATTAACTTAAGTGGTATTGTATGATCGATCCTAAATAACTAAGCAAAGCAAAAACAAGTTTTTACATGTGAAGTTTTGTCATTGTAACAGGTGCAACCAAACTCGTATGCCCTAGTGGTAAGCATGGAAAATATAACGCTGAACTGGTACTTTGGCAACAACCGTTCTATGCTCGTCTCAAACTGCCTCTTCCGCGTGGGTGGAGCAGCGATTCTCCTTTCAAACAAATCATCTGATCGTCGTCGCTCCAAATACCAACTCATCCATACCGTTCGTACCCACAAAGGCGCTGACGATAGAAGTTACAGCTGTGTGTTCCAAGAAGAAGACCAAGACAAGAAAATAGGGGTGGCGCTCTCAAAAGACCTAATGGCTGTGGCAGGAGAGGCCTTAAAAACAAACATTACAACCCTCGGGCCATTAGTCCTTCCCATGTCCGAGCAACTCCTATTTTTCTTCACTTTAGTCGCGAGGAAAGTTTTCAAAATGAAAATTAAGCCGTATATTCCAGACTTTAAGCTAGCGTTTGAGCATTTCTGCATTCATGCTGGTGGAAGGGCGGTGCTAGATGAGCTAGAAAAAAATCTCGAGCTTAAAGAGTGGCACATGGAGCCTTCAAGAATGACTCTATAGATTTGGTAACACCTCTAGTAGTTCATTGTGGTATGAATTGGCTTATTCTGAGGCAAAAGGGAGGATCCGAAAAGGCCATCGGACGTGGCAGATTGCGTTCGGCTCAGGTTTCAAGTGTAACAGTGCGGTTTGGCGTGCAATGAGGACTATTAATCCTGCCAAGGAGAAGAATCCTTGGATTGATGAAATTGATGGGTTTCCGGTTCATGTGCCAAGAGTAACACAAATTGGTTCTTGAACGTACATTTTTTATTTTCTTCGGGGAATTAGTGATAATATAAAACACATGATTGTGTGGTATGTGATCATTTAGGAGAAGTCATGAAAGGCAATTTCCTACATGTACGTTTTCTGTCTACTACACACACTCATATATATGATTGTACAATGAATTGTTCTACTTGTTGTATGTAACAATAATTTATAACCACAAATTAGTGATTCATTTGAAAAGTGTGAAACTAACTACTAACTAGAAAACTATTAGTTAGTGAAATTAAAAATGAGAAAAAAAAAATTCCATTTTCTTAATAATGTTTTGGATTCTATAATCTTTACACAAACATAAGTTTTCTAATATATCTGTAATTATATTAGAAAACAAATATTTTTTTTAAATATATCTGTAATTATAGGACGTACGTGGTATTAAATAAAAAAAATTAATGCATTACTGGATTGATAGCTGGAAATGCCAAGAATATAGATAGATAGATAGCTGGAAAATGGTGACAGTTTCCATCAACTGAAGCTAGTGGCAGTGCGGTACTAGAGTAGTTGTCTTACTATTTATTAGTTCGGTGCGTGTGGTTGATTAAAAAGTGCTCATTAATTGGTTCTGAATTCTATTTTTCTGACTGTTTGTATCATTCATATGTAAGTTCAAATCCTGATCATTTGAGGATACTTGTTTCTCTCTCTCTCTCTCTCTCTCCGCTAGCATAAAAATGATAAAGAAAGAAAAGTTATACTAATGTGTTTTATAAGATGACTGAAAGATGCTAAAATCATCTAGCCATACACTTGAACAAATCAAACATAATGTACGTGTATTACTTGAACTCATCAATTCTCCAAACATGTCAAACCATGCAATGCAATTCAAAGTTACCTATACCTATACCTATACACACACACGCACATTTCATTTGCACATATAAATTCTTTGGCATAGAATTAGAGAATTTGCTTGTGGAAACCCCCCCAAAGTATATATAGAAACAATTAATTCCTTCTTTTATAACTATAGCTGTAAGAAACATTGCACCTCTATATGTCCATAATTACGAGTCTGGGACCAAAACAAGGAGTTGTGTTCTTAATGCAATGGTAGGGTAAGAGAAATCATGTACGGTGAATGGGGATGTGAAATCACAGGACAGGGGTGCATTGAAGTTTCTTTTTGCAATTGGAGATTTGTTAGTTATTTTACCGTGAAATGTCATTTGATATCGGACTAGGATCCTCTCCATGACTATCCATTCTTTGTATATTTCACATCATCATCTCTCTCTCACATCATGACATCACATTCTAACACATTTTAAATCTGAACTCGAGGATCCTAACTGATTGGTTTGCATTAGAGCTGGCTTGGATTTCAGATTTTTCAGTTGGAGTCGGCTGCAATAGATTAGGAATCGTTGGGTATGAATATGACGAGTGTAGAATCACTTCTTTGTAGTGGATGAGTTTTTTTGGTGGGGGTTGGTCGGATGATTTTTATTTACAAGTTATATGTTAGGGAACTGATATTTCCACGTGTTTATGCTCATGTGAAAATATCAGGCAACAGATAAGATAGTACGTTGTTCCTTGTTCATTAGGTTTTTGAAGTTTTTTTCTTTGTAGTTGTGTGGTTGGTATCAAAAGATGGAGTGAAGGTGCAGATTATGTAGGATCAGAAATTGAATTTGCAGAAATGAGAATTTTATTATGCCGTTTTAAAAAATATAAATAAAATAAGAGCAGTTATGGTAATAGCAAGAATATGGCAACCAATATTCAAACATGCTACAATATGAAATGCAGTTAAATTAAATCTGGTGATAAAGGAAGCAGGCCCAGTATTAGACTCAAACCAAAACTTCCTATTCCCAACAGTGCGTGACCTAAAAGGAAATTCGAGGAACAAGGAATTTATTAAGGATATATAAATCTGGAGGTGAAAAATTGTCTATAAAAACCGTCACTTTTGAAAAAGTCCCTCTAATTTTGGAACAGGGGTAGTATAAACTACACTAACAATGGCGGATGCTTACAACGATTAGAATGTACACCATCCTGGCGCCACACGCAAACTTGCTATATCGACCCAAATAATTAAAAAATTAGACAAGTGGGATAGTTTTTATAATTTTACTCTGTAAATGACGAGCAACATTTTCATACAACAAATGGGTTGCGGAATTTAAGAATTAAATACTCTGAACAACTAATATGTACGATTCCAAACAAACTAGCTCGCATAAACTAGCCAAAGTCAAATTACTAGCAAATGCAGACAAGGTTGGGTTTCAGTTACATGCCCCAAATACCTCTAGCTGCTGACACTTTATTGCCGGGTCGAGATGTTAATTCGTACAATATCCTAGCAAATGGATCCGAATATCTTCCATCAGAAAATAGTATTTCTGCAAAAGCATTCTCGTATGCTAGCAGCGGTCCCCGATTTTGTGGCTCTGAGACGAGGGTTTCCAATATCAGTGCAGCTTTCCTGCAAACTTCTGGAACTGGATGTGGCGTCTTAATCACTTTCAGCAGTCGATCAATTGCCCTGAATTTGGTAGAGAATAGCTAACTTAGCGGTATTATTTTCCAAAATTTGGAAATAACATTAGGAAATTGACTCACCATCGCTCACTGGCAAGCCTTAAACGGCAGTCCATATTAATTTCTACAAAGTTATAAATAGCACCAACAGCAGCTGCTTGTGCATCACCAGCTGGTATGCTCAAAAGATCAACCAAACGCTTGTAAATCTGCAGACTCAATCAATCATTTCATGAGGGTGCACACTGTATACAGTATAATACATGCAGTACATAACAAGAGACAACAAGATAACAACATTGACCTGTGGAGCAAAAGGAAGAATGAAAGGTTCATTATCAGGATTTATTATTAGACGCCCAAGCAATTCTGCAGCTGAACAATGCCATGCTTTGATGGAAGATCCCAGAATCCCCATGACAGCTTGAACTGCACGCTTCTCTCTGGTGAAGTGAAACCAATAAAAACAATTTAATCAGAAACCTGGAATTATAGTAGCACACGGTTAAAGCAAAAATGAATGTTGAACTTCTTACGTTATTTTGATGAAGGAAGGCTTTGATGAGCTAAAGATTCGAAGATCTAGCAATGCAGCCAAATTAACAACTGTCTCAAGGGAGTTTGTAACAAGTTCATCATCCTCTGTCAACAATAAGAATTATCAGAAGCAATGCAAAGTTTGAACGATTACCAAACTGGAGTAAAACTGGCAGTGCATACTCCTATAAACATCTGTTTATTCTTGCTTTAAGAGGTGATTTGGAAAAAGTATATCCTATTCACAAAATGTCTCAAATATATTTGAATCTCTTAATAATACAAATACAAGCCATGGTACTGGAGCTTTCCCTAGTTAGAAACAATTTAAGATACTCGTGCCTTGGCTGAGGAGAAAAACTTAATGATTAGTACTTGTAACTGGTTATTCTTCAAATGTATGTTTATATAATAGAATACTCGAGGGAAAGGACAACAAAAGAAAAATAAAGAAAGATAGGAACTTTGTCAAAGATTCATTACATTTTGTTTTGCATCACACTTGATTTGTTTTACATATTTATTTATTTATTTTGATAAATTGCATCCTACATACTAAGCAAGCACCAAAAGAAAATATATTAAAAATATTGGTAGAGAGAACATCCTTGAATAAGATGTCCAGATGCTACTATTGACAACCTAATAAAGTACAAGTATATGTGTATACATATATATACACGCGCGCAAGAGAGATATTATATGACTACACTTTTTGTCACCTGTAATATGATCTTCAATGCACTGGAATACTGTTTCCAAGCAATGTCGATGCTGGGCCATAATGACTTCATTTTCTGGCATGAAAGAGAAATTGCGGAGAATGTTTGAAGCAGCAACAGCACACTGCTGCTTTTCAGCCCGTCCTTCTTCATCTAGATTAAACAAGCCATCTTCATCAAACCACCACTCTAAAGGATGAGGCTTACTCGTACTTTTCTGAGCAGTTGCCTCCGAAATGGAAGAACCGGATCCCTGGCTGCCATTAGGAGTTCACCCAAACTCAAGTTTAAAAAAATGGTGTGAACTTTGGCATCTTAACTCAGAACTTCAACAAAGAAAGATAAAAGTCACGAGCTTACCTAGGATGTGGACCAGCATCATTCGAGCTTGGCGCCTTGTATTCGTTCCCAAATCCTGTGACAACAGAATTTGAACCCAGCATTCTCAACCTCGGCCTCTTTACTAGCTCCCTTGGCAAGGCTATATCACGCCAATCATCTATCTGTTCCAATAGTACATAATGAAATATTGATAATAAAGGTGTATAACAGTATGATTTAAAAGAATTCGAAAAGCAAATTTATAATTTTTCGAAAGAAATATAAATAAATAATGTATTTCAAACCCATGTATACTTGCTATCAGAAGTGTATATACAGAAACTTAGAAAAATGACACCTACGACTTGGAGAAGAGCATCAAGCAGTCCAGGTATTTTTGCAAGAGGGGTTGCATCTTTGCGCACTTCATCTTTTTCTTTGAACGAAAGCAATGTCAGAGTGTTTAGTGCCCATGTCAACTCACTTTTTAATCCACTTTGAAGAGCCAGAACTATTCGTTTGTTATTTTGATCTGAAATAAAACAGAATACAGTAAAGAACAAAAATTGCATAACACATATCATGTGAACAAAAAAAAGTAATCCAAAAGAAAACAGGGAAGCCTTCTCGTGGTCATCATGTTCAAGTTGGACACTGACATTCTGATAAGTGCCCTATACTTAATTTTTATGTAGACGAGAATAATATATATACATACAATTTTTTGTTAAGAGGGGAAGTTGTGGATAACCATCAACAAATGGCCCTTCTAGAAGATAGTGAATTCTAGATGGGGAGAACAGGCTGCTTCAACTCTCAGCCCTAAGACAGAAAAGCGGGTGCAGGGGTGTTAGCTAGAAAAGGAGGGGACTAAGCTGCAGGATAGGTCCTTCTGAAGCAGCCACCAGTGGACATAGTTCTTCTGGTGTTATGCACCAAGGAATCTAATGTCATATTTGTTTATCGACTTCTGAACCCCCAAAAAAGGTACATCAATTTGAAAAGAAAAAAAAACAATGATAGGTAAAATTTATTTATACCACAAAATTAGTTGCATATCCTGGTATCCACAAATCTACAATCAAATGTATACATAAATCCTTCATTATTTTACATATCCTGATATCCATGAATCTACAATCAAATGTATACATAAATCCTTCATTATTTAAATAGGATGATGTATTGATTATTACAACTACTAAGTTAAAAAAAATAATTAGTTTTACTTGTTATAAGTAGTGTTTATGTTTAATTTAATATTAACTTTATATATAGGAAAAATTATGTTGGAAAAGGTGTATTAATATATTTAAGTGTTTATTTTCAGCTTTATCATGGCAATGTGTGACATGTATTTGATATGTGTCTAATAAGTAATCAGTGTCGCATGTACATGTCCACGCTTCATGTGTAACCTGTAATCCACTGAATTTTCTAGAATGCATTTTCAGTCCAACAACAAAAAATTTACTCTAAATATAGCTGTTCCATATTATGGATATCTGGGAATTTAACCTTCTCTTCCTGCTGTTATACTTCGAAAAAAATTTAGGGTGCTCAATATAACTTCATGGGTATGGACTTTTCTAATTTAGGGTAAGGTGGTGTAAAATTAAGATATGAAGATTTGGAGTTAAAAAAATTCAATTCAGCTATAGCATCAAGCATGCTTTCCTTAGTAACAAAACTTTCCATATTCGAGGATCTATAGCATCAAGCATGTTTTCCTTAGTAACAAAAGTTTCATACTCCACAATAACCACTAACTTGAACACTTTTTGAGTTTTCCATCATAGTTTCCGTTTATCTACTGTTTCTTAAAAGATGGGTCGATCTGATTTTGAGGATCTAGCACTGGTAAAAGAACTTCCAAAATAGGGGATTTAGATGGCCTTGTCCTTCTCCCACTTTGTATAGTGGGCATAACCAACACAAAATCTCTACAATGTAGTACAACCGCAAAAGCAATGTAGGTCATGAGCTAGATTAAGGGTTAAATGTTTATTGAAGAGAGTTAGTATGTTGATGTGAGAAATCTATGGAGGAATTGAGATACTGTTTAAGGTTGAAAAGAGAGAGAAATTGGCAAAAAGTGACTAAGTAGGTGTAGACATAACACCGAAAGACAAAAAAAATCTGAGTGCCAGATTATGACCAGAAATGTTCTACCCTTCTAAAATGATGGAGGGTATTTATACTTGTTCATGTGAGACTCAAATGACCAGAACCACCTTAAGTCCCTCTACGAGAGGGTAAGGCCAACCCCTCATACCCCTCTCAGCTACTCTATTTCTTTAGACACTAGTCCAATATCTTAAACAATGATTTCATTAATATCCAGGTTAGAATGGGAATTTATATGATATTTAGCAGAATTCACTCAATGGACCTGAGAGCTCCATTGCTGCCCAAGAGGTAAAGAAGGCTGCCCTCAGCCAGTGTTCCTTCTCAAGACTTCCAACGTGTCATCCAAACCGATATCACCCTCCTAGTTTCGGGGCATGTTGCATGCTAAGAAAGGTCCCTGTGTTGTAAAGTCATACTCTTTCGACAGACCCCTTCTAGGACTGACCAATTGGTGTTGGATTTTCACAAACTAGATTAATTGTCTGAACTTTCTGAAAATAGACCAAAAAATTCATACCAATAATGATATTGTAACAAAATAGTGCGAATATCCTATTTCTAATAGCCATGTTGCAACAAAATAGTGTGACTTTTGCTAATAAGCAAATCCCAATGCAAGTTACTCTATGCTAAGTAAAAAAAACTCTTTCCACGGTCTCTTTTCCGAACTGGGACACACAGATTGATAGTTTGCCACCTTCTATTATGAACTATTTTAACAAGTAAACCTTCCACACAAAAATACAGAAGTTGAAATATCTTATAATCATTTTAGAATTGCTTCTAGTAAAGCAAGAAAGAGCCAAGCCTTAGGATCGTTACAAATCTGAAGAAATACTCTAAAAACATACCATCTACTAATAGCTCAAAATATTGTGCATAACAATTGATACTGAAATTACTTAAATTATAGGCTAGGGTTTTCATGGACTGACCGGCGAAGGCAGAATGAACTTGGAGAGATGGACCGAGAAGTGTTGGAGGCGCCACAGAGTCGGGAGCGGATAAAGAGGCGTTGGAGTTGCTGCCTCCACTGCCGAACGGGCGGCCTCTCTTCGCCGTCGGTGTGGCGGAGCCACCCGATCCTCCGCCTTGCTTTCCCAGCTCTCTCTTCTGCATCTCGTCTGCTCTCAGTTTTCGGTAATGGCGATTTAGTAATTACACGCAATTTTATTGCTAGTATACGAGTATGTAAATGTTCAAGCCTAGAGGGTTAATAATTTTATTTCTTTTCAAAAGTATATTTTGCATAGGAGGACAACAAACATTGGTACGGTAATATTATAATATTTTTAAATAGGAAAAGTTGAAAATAACTCATTGAGCAATTAAATTATATATGAACGTGCCTTAATTAAATCTTAATATACAAAAAATAGTAGCTTTATTTATTTTTTTGTTTTTTATTTTTTTTAGTGATATTGGGAGAAATAATTGTATATCAGACGATAACGTGTTTTAACCTTTAATCTGTATTTTATGACGAAGTCGACTAAATAAATTTATTATTAAATGAGTGGTTTATATTAATTTTTTTCTCTGTCTCCCTACAAAACTCAAGGATAAAATTATACTCTTTCTTAATTTTTTTGAATATTTTAATTTGTGTTAAAATTATTCTTTTTAAGAAGTGATAATGTTAGTTACAATTGTTTAATTCCAAAATTCTTGTGATTCTAATGAAAGAAGAATTAATACGTGAAAGAGACAAAACTAGCATATTTTAATATACTCCTACTTATCATTGTTGGTAATTGTCCAAATTTAAAATTATATATATATATATATATATTCTTGTTGCAAATATTTATTTTTGGAGGAGAATAAAATCAACACCAAAACTCTTTTTTATTTTTTTGTCACATCAGTGTTACGTGAGCACTATTTTAACGTCTGTCAATTTTTTTGGACGGAATGATCTAATTTTAATATTTTAATTAATTTAATGAGATAATACAAAAAATCAAAAGTTCAATGATATAATAAATAAAACTTGTCAAATATAATGGTGAAAAACATAATTTTACCTTTAGTTTTCTAAGCAATGACATTTGGTTTTGCTTTTAACGGTCTTCCAAATCTCTTGGCAATTTAGTAGTAGGTCCCACATAGTAGTCATGGCTATTTTCTGTCCATTTGAAAATGGCAACTTGGTAGTAGCTACTCCAAAAATCAGTGATATATGTTTATGTTGGTGATTTATATTTTATTTGTCCTTCAGCAGAAATTATGAGAACTGCCGTACAGTTTTCAGCATTATTGGCAAGGACAGACAAAATGTACAATAGAAAGATGCCACTAATTTTTTGATACAAATGATTTTTTATATATAGGAAATATAGAAATTAGCTATTGAAATTAGTAGTAAATTCAATATAATTTTTTATGGTTATAAGTATTCCTTTTATAGGACTTAAAAATATAACTTGAAAATTAAACCAAGCCAGTTTTTATAGAACAGAGGGAGTAATAAAGAAAATAATATATATTACAAATATTTTTTTGATTGTCTGTTACATAGATAAATATTAGTGGTAATACATTTGAACAAATATGTAATAAATGAGGTATCTTATAATTTTATGTGATCTTATAAAGTAACATATTTTATAATTATAAATTGATACAAATTTATCGTAATACATAACCAAGACTAGAATAATAATCAGGGAGATTAACAAAGTAAATTAGCAGGGAGTGATTAGCATTAGTATTTTAGGACGGAAGGAATATTCACTAAAGAGCCCTTTAACAACCCATCTCCTCTCGTCTTTTTCTTATTATTTTAACATTAAAAATTTTAAAATTAATATTTATACATGTATTTTTGATATTTTCATATAGTTTTCTCTTATATGAGAAGAAAGTGAGTCCTATAGACTATGTGAAAATAATGAGAGTGGTTTTAATCGATTAATCGTTTAATCTTTAATATCGATTGATTAATATAATATCGATAATAATATATTATCGGTATATTTTTACTACGTATTAACTCATAAAATTAACTTGTTTAATTAATTGGATAAAACAATTTTATGGAAATCGGATCCGAATATAATGTTGCTTAAAAATTTCTCAAAGAATTACATGGGCATGAAAACAAACAATTGACATAGCACGTGTGAATGACAATTGAGGTCAATCTTGAGTTGAGGTCCACTAAATTCCACGGTCTGCAACAATTTTTCACTAAAAGGTACTATGAAAATAAAAAAATTGTTCCAATGATGTCAAACTAAAAAAAAATGCCTTTTGTCGGCACAAAAATTAATTATACCACCAAAAAAGAGTTGTTATATTTTTAGAAAAAAGACAAACCCTTGGTAATAAAGTTGCACGACCCAATAAAAGATAACAAACTTATTTTTCGATTGGTGTCCAAACCATATTCCTAATTTTCTATCCACAAATTTGGAAAGAGAAATATCACGATTGAAATATATATATATATACATATATACATTTTAGTATATACTCCTTTTTTTTCTAAAAGATTATCGTTTTAGAAGAAAAAATTTGTTCTAAATTATTTGTGGCTTAAAACTTTTTAAGAAAATAAATTATTTACTTTCTTATTGTCCCAAGAAATTCTCTCACTTGTATTAATGGTTTTCAACTTTTTATAGAAGAGTAATGATAGAATTTTAAACATATTTTAATTGTTAAATAATAGTATTAAATGAGTTTTTTAATTTATGTGCAAACTTTAAATGATAATATTTTAATAACGGAGGTAGTAAGTAGGAAAATTAAAATAAAAACAAAGGAAAAATCCTCAATTTAAATAAGTCGCTTGGTGACACTAGCTACCTCCTCAGCTCCTCTATAATAAGAACAGAGGCGTCGAATTCTCAGAGCAGAGATCCGATAGAAACTTATTTTTTTCTTGAGGAATTACTTGCAAACCCACATTTACTTCTGTCTTATCTAGTAGTTCTCAGCCTCAAATTCTTCGAATTCGACTTGTTCAAGGTAATTAATTAATTTATTTTTGTTCAATTTCTGTCTTCGTTCTGCTATACGACTCTTTCAAAATCAAATCTTTTTTCTTTTTGATACTTGCTATCATTGTGTTAAGCATGTTTGTATTCATTGGTTGTTCGAAGATTTTGTTGTTCAGACCTTAATTTGTTATGGGTTCTGTTATTTTGTTGATTTTGTGTGGTTATGCTATGTTTTAGGAGAGAATGATGTTCTGTTTTTGGCATTGCTTCCATAGAGTAATATATACTTGGATCTATATCTGTTAATCGTTTAGTTCAGTAATAATTCTTAATGATGAGAAAAAAATTGTTTTTTTCCTTCAAGGGTCTGATATTCAGTTCACTGTGGTTTACCTTTACCTTATATGTTTTGCTATCCATAGCTTCTATGATATCCTGTAATTGAAGTAATTTGTGTATGCGTTGATACATAAAGAGAGATAATTTTAGCCTACACTAGTTTGTAGTCCATAGAGTTGGGTTTGTTTATCTTGACAATTGGTTTATTTTTGTGTAGTCAAAATTCAAAAAGGGTATGCATTTGGACAATTTCTTTTGTGCGCTAGAGTTCTTTTATTTTCTGTGTGGATTAGCAAGGGAAAATAATTATGTCTATGTTGAACTCTTGAAATTTGTTTTGAACTCCGAAAATATAAGGCAAGGAAATGGGAAAAAAATTGAAAAATGAAAGTGTTGTCAAAAGTTTTAGCACTAAAATTTATACAGATTTTATAATTATGAATTGAACTTGTATTTATTAAGAGGGAATCTCTTCTGTTCTTTTTCATTTCCCTTCCTCTCCATTGTACTTCAATTATTAAAATAGAGCCTTAGTTTATATTGGTTTTCCTCTTTTACTTCCGTTACTTGTATCTTTGTGTTTATTATGTTCTTGTTATGCTCTTTGCACTTATGGGACGTTTCTATGTTTTTCACAATCCGTTAGTTTCTTGTCAGTCTTTCTACGTCATAGTTGCTCCACTCTAACTCCCACAGTCCATAACAAACACCTAGATCAGTTTATATTTTTTCATGTTTTACTCAAGCCCTCGTTTTTTTCTAAATCTTGCGGTCTACAGTATGGGAAGCACCGGGCAAAGCAGTTATGGTGCATACACGTATGAGAGCCTTGAGAGGGAACCCTACTGGCCATCAGAGAAACTCAGGATTTCCATCACCGGAGCTGGTGGATTCATTGCTTCGCACATTGCCAGACGCTTAAAAAGTGAGGGGCATTACATCATTGCTTCTGACTGGAAGAAAAATGAGCACATGCCCGAAGACATGTTTTGTCATGAGTTTCATCTTGTCGATCTCAGGGTGATGGATAATTGTTTGAAAGTTACTAAGGAAGTTGATCATGTGTTCAACCTCGCTGCTGATATGGGAGGTATGGGCTTCATTCAGTCCAACCACTCGGTCATTATGTATAACAACACAATGATCAGCTTCAACATGCTTGAGGCTGGAAGGATCAATGGAGTTAAGAGGTTGGTCATCTTGAACTTTGGTGTTCTGTTTCTCAATATGTTCTCTTTTTCTATAATGCCAATATGAATTCTTTCCAGTTTCTACTGAATATTATTCTGGAATTCAGACACGTGCTTATTTATTGTGATATTACCATCAATATTTAGCAACATCTAAAGAAGAATATTGCATTTCTTGTATAAATTTATTTCTCTTTTTTGGGAGTTAAAGTATTTTTAGAAAGTATCTCATTGGTGTGGTCTCTTGGGGTTGGGTGGAAAAAGTGCAATTACTAGCTTCATGTGGATATGGTGTGGCTACAAACATCCTTTAATATATATCCTTTTAAACATCAACTTTGTTTGTTCTAGGGAATGACATTGAATTTGATCATTATTATTGCCAGGGACGAAACCAGGATTTGATCTTGCGGGGGGCCAAATTTTTTTTTAATAACATAATATATATTTATCATTAAAAAGTAAAGTTCCACCATTACAAAACATATTTTTACTAAAACAAAGATAATATAGTAATAGATTTGTTTTATCAAAGACAACAAAACATAACAAAAAAAGCCTTTTAGAACATAGTATGTGATTTTCCCATGATTCTAAAACAAAAAATAAAAAAATTCAACTTTAGAATATACATAACATTTTTATTGTGTGTCTGTGTGGTGCTAAGATATTCACTTATTAGTATCAACCGTGCTAGCTCTTAAACACTTAGAAAGCCTAGTAGACTAGTACAGAGGTAATAATATCTCATGGTATAATTAATAGTGTAAAATAGGCCCCTTTTTTTACGGTTAATTATACTTTAAAAGGTACAATTTTTCATTAATAATTGTAGTTTAAGGGAGAAATTTGTTAATTAATTAAATTCATGAATGAAAACGTCACACAATCACAAAAAAAGTTTTATATTTTTGTACTCTTTTAGTTTTGAAAATGGAAACTGCAAAAAGATGACATCAAAACCACAAATGTTAAGCTAATCCATATATACACCTTAGAAATAGTCAGACATCAAAACCTTAATCATTGCAAATTGATTTATAAAAATATGTATGTATATGTGTGTGGATGACTAACCGAGATCGGAAGTATCTGAGGGAAGAATATTGGGCCAGGCCTTGAACAATAAAATATATTATTGAACAAGTGGGCATAAAAAATTGTTCACATCACTTGGCAAAAAAAAAAAAAAAAAATCAGATCTTGGGGGGGCCATGGCCCCCTGCAGCCCTTAGTCAGTTTCGTCCCTGATTATTGCTAATATCCATACAAATCTAATAAGGAGAGCGAATTGCAGCTCAAAAGTGGTTCATTGTCGCACCATTGGCACTTGTCCATTCACACCTCTTCAATCATCGTGTGAGATGATAAGAGAGGACTACCACTTAAATTATAACTGTTCCAAGCCAACTAGAATTATAACACTGGAAAATTTAGTTGAAACTGTTGTATAGGTGATGAACTATCTTTATCTTGGTCTACACTAAAGTTAGCATCTGTTTATCCATTTAGTTGCTTCAAGTTACCAGTGTGAAAGTTGTTGTTACATGGATGTAGATCTTTGACTTTCATTATAATGTGCAGGTTCTTTTATGCCTCCAGTGCTTGCATTTACCCTGAATTTAAGCAGTTGGAAACTAATGTGAGCTTGAAAGAGTCCGATGCTTGGCCAGCCGAGGTTTATCCCATTCAACTGATACAGCCAGATTAACTATATTTATTAATATTAAATTGGAGTTGTTGTAAATTATTGACAAAATGAAATATTTCTTGCATTGTAGCCTCAAGATGCGTATGGCTTAGAAAAGCTGGCAACGGAGGAATTATGCAAGCACTACACTAAAGATTTTGGAATTGAGTGCCGAATTGGGCGCTTCCATAACATTTATGGACCATTCGGGACATGGAAAGGTATGCAAAGATACAGTTACCTCATGATTGAAAATTTTAGTTTCTAGTCATTTATGTTGTTACTCTTCATTTGATCTCTACAGGTGGGAGGGAAAAAGCACCTGCTGCGTTCTGTAGGAAAACCCTTACATCCACTGATAAGTTTGAGATGTGGGGAGATGGGATGCAGACAAGATCTTTCACATTCATTGATGAATGTGTGGAAGGTGTCCTGAGGTAAATTTGCCTTTCAGTTGAACATCTGTCTTTTAAAACTTTTGGTGTTGTTAAGACCTTGGACATTCATTTTTCTAACAAGAAACTTTGGTGAGACCTTGACCCCTCAAGCTTATGAACTGTACTTTGGACAAGCGAATAACTAAATATTGAGCTAAATTCCAAGCAAAAGAAACATTTAAAATGGAGGAAATTAAAAATGTTGCTATTTTGACATGGGGCTCTGCATCAGGTTAATGTAATATCTTGACACAAACATCTTTTGTGTACAGATTAACAAAGTCAGACTTCCGAGAACCAGTAAATATTGGAAGTGATGAGATGGTAAGCATGAATGAGATGGCGGAGATCGTCCTCAGCTTTGAGGACAAGAAGCTTCCTATCCAGCACATTCCCGGCCCCGAGGGTGTCCGTGGTCGAAACTCGGACAATACTCTGATTAAAGAGAAACTTGGTTGGACCCCTACCATGAGATTGAAGGTATCTACTTGTAGTATTTATCTTATTTGCTGTGTTTAACCCTTGGTATATTAAATTCTCGACTCGCTTGTCATTTCCATACATATCCTCCGGTATATACAGGATGGGCTGAGAATCACATACTTTTGGATCAAGGAAGAAATTGAGAAAGAGAAAGCTCAGGGTACTGATCTGTCAATTTATGGGTCATCAAAAGTTGTGGGAACACAAGCTCCTGTCCAACTGGGCTCTCTTCATGCTGCCGATGGCAAAGAATGAAGTAGCTGATGGGAACCTGTCCACTAATGCCGTTGAGGAACAGGTTTATTTCAGTACCACCATATTTTAGAGTGGAATTTCTCATTTTCCTGCTTTTATATCTATATTTGTAGTATGTAATCAATGACTCAGTTCCTTGTAATTTCTTTCTTTGCTTCTGGCTGTTCTTGTATCAACGGGGTTAAAATTCGTCCATAAAGCAATTGTTATAATTTTTTCTTTTGACATTCATTCTCCGTATTCACTCTTGTCGTTATCAAGGAACATTGTGACCGTTAGATGTCAAATATTGCAATAATTGACAGTTCCATTTTTAGTTAGGATGCATGGACAGGATTTGGAAATGTGGAGCTTTAATCATGTGTGGTACTGGTACTGGTACTGGTACTGGTACCAGTACCAACCAAGAGAAGAAAGGAGAGTATGTATAGTAGTAGTATATAGTTTAGATGTGATCCATTGCTGGATGTACCTACCCGCTTAACTCCAGAATCCAGATAGAGAGAGCTGCCTTGTCTAATAGCTCAGAGCCCCCCATCCCATGTACATGGGACTTGGGACCCCAGAGAAGCGCCCAAATTTTGAGATATAAAGGGCTTTGTGCTTTGGTTGGTTGCCAAGCTACAAGTTAGAAGTAGGAAGTAGGAAGTAGTAGTAGGAAGTAGGAAGTAGTTGAGTTGTTACTTGATGACTGCTAAACTCGTCTACTTTTTTATTCATTTTCTCAACCATCCAATGACAAACAAACATTACCAAATTCTTTATGAAATTATTCATTTTTAGTTTCCTCAACATTACCCATTTTAGGTAACAACAATAATTATTTTCATGTACCTGCCAGAATGATGCTTGCAGCTTGACGTTAGGTAATCAAATCTCAAGATAATATTCTATTCTATTATAAAATCTAATTGTCGTTCCTATTTCAAGTTTATTTATATGGTGCATGTTTACACAAAATTGTCACATCTAAAATTTATTTAAAAATTTGGACAATATAATAATGTTCTTAATGTTAGTAGGTGGATTCTTAGACATTTTTTTAAGCTAAACATCAATATAATAAAAATAGATAATGCATATTAGCTCAATCATTTAACAAGGTAGGGAAGGGCAATACTGCATCCAATGATATATTAGTAAATCATTCTAAATTGTTTTAAGACGTGTACGGTGGTGTAATAACTTTTATTTTTTGAAAAAAAGTTTTATTATATATATATATATATATATATATATATATATATATGGACTGATTTATAGTCAATTTTGTAAATTTAATATTATCCTTAAAATGCAGATAAACGATAACGATTTGTTATAAGAATAACCTTAAATTTATAACGTTGGTTATGTATCAGTCTTTATATATATATACTATAGCAAGAATCTCTCGTGCTCCTAAGACTATTATGATATGATGGGATTTATCCCAAACTTTACTTTGACTTATAAATTAAATACATGATTGATTTATTAGGATGAAATTTTAAAATTCAAAATTATTTATATTTTGTTATATATATATATATATAAATAAAATAAATTGGCAAATATTTTTTTTTATTATGGTGTCATAATTAATATATAAAGAAATATATTATGCTCTAAGTCTGCAGCTTATCTGCTTGTTGATTCCTTAAGCAATCAAGATTCCCGTTTTACAAGTTTTTCTCTTGGATTTCTTAATTTTGGACTTTTATTTTGTTCCTCTTTCCCTCTACATATATAAAATGCTTTAAAAGGTTCTCAAAAAATAATTAAATAAATGTATACCTAAGTACTGTGGTCTACGCTGCCTTAAACAACATCTTATGAGCCAATTTGAGAAAGCTGGTCTCTTGTTTTTTTCACAATTCTCTAATTTAAAACATCCAAATGAAGCATTTTAATTTAAATTAATTATTCTTGACAGACCAGCTTTGTCACATAATTTTTTAAAAATCTTTTATATTCGTTTTAGATTAGACAAAATTTAGGAACCGGTCAACCCCAAATAAATTTGCTTTATTTTTATTTGATATGCATTTGAGTTTTTAAAAAAATGTTTTACTAATAAGTTTACTGTCACGATCTGATGCTAAATTAATTAGGGTAGGGTGCTAACGACGGGAATGGTTAACATAAATTAACTTTGATCAATTAATTAATACAATATCAACGCGCAGTTCAAAAGGTGATTTTTTCCTGTGTGTCAGTACTGTATTGATCAATTGACCAACTTAAAATAAAATAAAATTCATGATAATCGAATCCGACGTGTGCCAATTAAGTTAAGAATATGATCTTTGAACCTTATCTTAATCATCTAACAAATGTTTAGCAAAAATATATATCACCCAACAATTATTATTATTTTTTACTACATAATACAAAAATAAAAAATTGGACTTTAATAATTAGGGAGATTAGGTTTATCATTTGCAAAATAAAAAGTAGCAGAATTTAGCGCATCTCATTAATTAAGTTTTGTGTGACGCCCCCAAAATTAGGTATACATCACCTATCTTGGGTAGTAAAATACATGGTCTGTAATTTAAATACTGACTTACTAATATAATCTGCGTAGTATATGTCTGACATAAATCGTGAGTTTGAATGTGGCGCCTCCCAAAATTAGGTATCGTCACCCATCTTGGGTCGCCACTTACATGGTACATAAATTCAAATACAACTTACTAATATAATCGCGTAGCAGTACAATACTGACATAAATCGTAAGTTTGAATACAAATATTGTCTACTAGATATTATACAAACTCAAAAGAGTCCTCATTACAACTATTATCACACTATTTCACGTAATAGTGAGGACTACTAATGCTATCCTCCGGACCATTACTCCGCTTCCGACTAGTCCCAAATTTGGTTCTCATTTCACGAAGAGAATAAAGTGAAAAAGAAAGGTGAGCTCAACTAGCCCAAAGAAGAAATATTATGACTAAGATAATGCGTAATAAATTATCATTAGCCTTCAACAAAGTTTAAACCGATAAAATACAATAGACAACCAGTTTAATCTGCAATGAATATGCAATCCATTAAAAGAGTCAAGTAGAAAAATAAAATCTCACTGCCTTTTAGGTTTTAAAAGGTTTTAAATCGATTTTATCATTGAGACTCGACAATAAATAAACCACCACATCTAGTCATCCCCGCACTACACGGTCAAGGATTTTCATCAAATTATCAATGGTCATGACTATACCAAATCACCCCTGGTCATAATCATACCAAAAACTATCCATCACTACATTACAGGCTACTGAGGACTTTTATCACATCATTTATAACAAACCATGATTATACCGAATGATCCCTGGTCATAATCATACTAAGTTCATCTATGCACGTAAGCCAAAGATAACATAATATATCATGAGGATGATGACAATGACATAATAATTCAATAAAACAAGTTCAAGAATTATTTAATCCGTGAATTATTAACGTCCAAATTGTCAACACGATAATCTTTGTTTTGTAGAGTAAAATTCAAGAATAATCATAAGAATATTTTCATGAAAAGATATCTTTGGATGAAACGCAAATATCAAAGATATTCTACTAATTTCATGGAGTATAAAGTCAAAGTTTTAACTAACCGGGTATAATAAAGAATGGAATAACAAAAGAAATCACCATGCGCGCAGATTGCATGACATGGTTATTCCAATAGAATAATAATAACGGAACCGGTCGTGAAATTCACAATCGGGATGATCCAACAGAATAATAAATGCCAAATAATAAACAATGGAACCAGTCCTGGTTTAAAACACACGACGGATATTCCAATGTAATAATAAATGCGGAATAATAAACAATGGAACCGAGTCAAATGTAAAACACATGCATGTGATATTCCAACGAGAATAATAAAGAATGGAATAACGTGAAGAAGATCACCAAGTATAGGGGATTCATGATATCAAAGTTATTCCAATGTAATAAATAAGAATGGAATAACATAAGGATTTCACCAAGTATAGGGTATCTTGCATATCAAAAGTTATGTATAGGGTATACCACTTTTACAAAGTTATTCCAATGAATAATAATGAATGGAATAATGTAAGTTCTCTTCATGAATAAGAAAGAATAACACCCTTACTTGAACAACAAATAATAATACCTTCACCGTAAAAGACACTTGGATATCAAAGTAGTGAAGTACGGAATCTCTCTTCTTTCTCTATAGATTTTCTCTCTATAACTTCTCTCTCTATAATTTCTCTCTCTAGAGTTTCAAAGTGAATTAAGTAAGAAAATAATGAAGGAATGAGCTTCTATTTATAGGAAAATAGAATGCGTAGTAATTAATCCATGAATCTATCCAGATTGATTTACTTTAATCGACGGTCCATATTTAAAGCAAAATCTTTTAAATAAAATATAATATATTCTATTTATATAAAAACATTTTAATATACAAACACTATGCAACACTATGCAAAACACTATTCAACACTATGCATAATAAAATATAATATATTCTATTTATAGAAACAACTTTAATAAAGTATTCTGCTTTATATAAAAGATGTTTCGCTTTTATTACGTTAATAATACTGAATAAAACAAAACGTCATTATCACTATAATAATTCATATTATTAATCGACAATAATGGAATCAAACCGGTGACTTCTCACATAAGCATCAATAATCAATACCGCATGCTTTCTATACAACCACACGTATTCATCGTACTTTTACTACCGAGTAGTTCAACAGTATCAACGGTAAAACTTCCGCCGTTATTTCAATAAAATATTTTTGTCGTTTTCTCAATCCGACAATAATTCTGTTGTGGGGTCCACCGATGATTGAGCCGTTGTACGAATATTTCCTGCTAAATCGAATATTCCCCGACCAATCGAATATAATATAATCACTTGCATACTTTGCAAAATTTATAAATACTACCCACAACTATAATATTATCTTAAATTCACACCATAATATTAAAAAATTATTTCGACAAAATTTAAATCTTTATTGATAAAATCTGGGGTCTCACATTGAATACAAATATTGTCTACTAGATATTATACAAACTCAAAAGGAGTCCTCATTACAATTATTATCACACTATTTCATAGAATAGTGAGGACTACTAATGCTATCCTCTGGACCATTACTCCGCTCCCCGACTCGGTAAATTTATATTCTCATTTCTGAAGAGAACGGTGAAAAGAAAGGGTGAGCTCAACTAGCTCAAGAAGAAATATTATGACTAAGATAATGCGTAATAAATTATCATTAGCCTACAACAAAGGTTAAACCGATAAAATATAATAAACATCAACTTTAACTACAATGAACCAAAGAATCCATTAAAAGAGTCAAGTAGAAAATAAAATCTACTATCTTTTATGATTTAAAAGGTTTTTAATCACTATTATAAATTTGAGACTCGACTTTAATAAATATTCCACATCATCGAATCACCCCCACGCATTTTACGGCGAGGATATTCTTTAAGATTACCGACCACAATTATTCATGCACTTTACGGCCGAGAATAGTTGTGTATTCATTAATGGTCATGATCATGCCAACAATCGTCCATCAATGCACTACTGACTCTCGAGGATTTTTACCACATCATTTGTAACATTACTACCATGATTACACCGAATAGTCTCTCGTCATAATCATACCAAGTCCATCTATGCATTACAGCCACGTAGATAACTTTCAACATAATATAAACATGAGGATGATGACAATGATATAAGAATTCAATAAAACAAGTTCAAGAATTAATTTATCTAGGAACCAATAACATCCAAATCATCAACATGATCTTCGCTTTGTAGAGTAAAAAATTCAAGAATACTGAGAAGAATATTTCCATGAAAGGATCTTTGGATGAAGCGTAAATATCAAGAATATTCCACTAATTTCATGGAGTATAAAAGTCAAAGTTTTAACTAATCGGGGTATAATAAAGAATGGAATAACAAAAGAAATCACCATACATGCGATAGATCAAGACAGCGAGTTATTCCAATGAATAATAAATAACGGAATCGGTCCTGGTGTAAAACACACGCATGTGATATTCCAATGTAATAATAAAGACGGAATAATATAAGGATTTCACCAAGTATAGGGAGTCTCATGATATGAGTTATTCCAATGTAATAAATAAGAATGGAATAACATAAGATTTCACCAAGTATGTGGTATCTGCCGCGTATCTGAGTTATGTATAGGGTATCGCCACAGATATCTGAAAAGTTATTCCAACCGAATAATAAAGAATGGAATAATGAAGTTCTCTTCGTGAATAAGAAAGAATAACACCCCTTACGGTACAACAAATAATATCCCTTACCTTAGAAGAACCTGAATATTGGCAAAGTGAAGTAGCGAATACTTTTCTTCTTTTCTCTCTATAGTTTCTCTCTCAGAGTTTCAATGAATTCGTAAGAAATAATGAAGGAATGAAGCTTTCTATTTATAAAAAACCGAGGGGTGGCTCTTGGTCTTAACGGAAGGGTGAAAATGACTCTTGGTAATATTGAAGAGACAACTACTATTTGCGAAGGGGTAATTAACCCTTGGAACAATCAAGAAAGCGCTTAACTCTTCGTAATATTGAAGGGACAACTACTATTTGCAAAGGGGTAATTACTATTGACGAAAGTAATTACTATTGATGAAGGTAAATACTATTGACGAAGGTAATTACTATTCACAAAGGTAATTACTATTGACAAAGGTAAATACTATTGAAGAAGGTTGTGACGCCCCCAAAATTAGGTATACATCACCCATCTTGGGTCGCCACTTACATGGTACAGAATTTAAATACAACTTATTAATATAACTATCGTGTACAATACGACATAAACTGTGAGTTTAAATACAAATATCGTCTACTAGATATTATACAAACTCAAAAAAAAAGTCCTCATTACAATTATTATCACACTATTTCACGCGTAATAGTGAGGACTACTAATCTTATCTTCGGGACCATCACTCGCTTTCCCGACTCGTCCCAAATTATATTCTCATTTCACGAAGAGAACGGTGAAAAGAAAGAAAGGGTGAGCTCAACTAGCCCAAGAAGAAATATTATGACTAAGATAATGCGAGAATAAATTATCAATAGTCTTCAACAATGTTAAACCGATAAAATACAATAGATAAACGGTTTAATCTGCGGTAATATCTAATCCATTAAAAGAGTCAAGTAGAAAATAAAGTCTACTATCTTTTAGATTTTAAAAGGTTTTTCATCAACTTTGTTATAAATTTGACTCAACTTTAATAAATATTCCACATCATCGAATCACAATCGCACTACTACCAAGGATATTCTTTAGTATCACGACCACAATTATTCAATGCTACTACAAAGCCGAGAATAGTTGTGTATTCATTAATGGTCATGATCATGCCAACAATCATCCATCAATGCACTACTACTGACCGAGGATTTTTATCACATCATTTGTAACATTACGGTCATGATTACACCGAATAGTCTCTCGTCATAATCATACCAATCAATCCTTGTAATCACGCCAAATCGCAAGTATTTTTAATGAAATAAAATCGACGGTAATGTGAGGGTACCGATTTGAACCAAACAAGACTTATAAACAGTGGATGTAATGAAGGTTTCTCCCAACGGAGTTTCCACAGATAAGTCAAAGTCTAATTTCTCCTGAGTCAAATTTAATCGATGAGCGCAAGTAGGAGAAATAAAAGAATGGGTAGAACCCAGATCAAATAAAGTATAGACTTCATTAGAGTTTATGATAAGCTTACCCGTGATGACCTCATTCGGATTCCTTGCTCTTTGGGAGGTCACAACAAACGCCTCCCTTGCACTAATGGGTTTTGAATTTTCTTGGGATGGCCTTTGGTGCCTCCATCCTAGTTGAATTTGTCTTGATGGCAACCAAAAAATCGAGCTAAGTGACCTTCTCTTCCATAATTATTGTAAGACCAAAATTTTTAAATAAAAGGAATTTCCTTTATTTATTATTTTGAAATAGTAAGGGTTGATTTGATTAATGTGGATAGTTAAGGGTTAAATACGCAAATATTTCAAAATAAGCAAAGTGGTTATAAAATATTCATTATCATCTGGGAATATTCGTTTGGTCGTGGAATATTCAGATCTTTGTGTGGAATATTCGTATGCGACGGCGCGACCATGTGTGGGCCCCATAACGGAAAGTGATTGGATGAAGAAAGCGACAAATATAAGTTGTTTTTAAATAACTGGCGTAGTTATTGCTAATTATCTTTGTTGGAATACCCGTGGTTAAAACACACTATTACTGCGTTGTTGAACAAGAAGCACCAGATTGCACCAATTATTGATTCTTACGTGAAAGGCACTACTCAATAATGGTTACAATAATTCTTTATTCAAAGATTTTATTGAGTTAATAATTGTTGTGTTGATATTTTATATTCTTTGTTGTTTCATAATAATTGTCATTACACAAGATCTTTCATTATCGAAGCAATAATTCATATTATCCTGAATAATATTATTAGATAACATTATTGGCAATGTCTAGAAAGTTACATCTAAGGAGAGGTTTGGTCACCTAATTGCTTGCGCCAAGAAGAAGAAATTCTTATTGAAAGCCCCTCTTTCTTGGGAACCGCACTGTTGTCAATATTGTGATTCTCGTAATATTATTTGTGAATAATTAATTATTGATTCATATGATGAGGAAAATATTGATTTTATGTGGATATAGATGGAGAAAAATTTAAAATGACAATTGTTGAAAATTAATACTTTATCTTTTTCGATAAAATAATTCATTTAAATATATTATTTTAATAATATATTAACGGTGATATTTTTACAATGAATGTGGGATATATGAGTATATGAGGAGGAAGAGTATTTTGTGGCATTAAATGTTTTACACATGTTTTGTGTGTTGGTGGACACAATTATTGACCAAAATTTGATTATAAACATAAAATCACCCGTTTGTGGATTTCGGTCAATTTCTATTTGGAATTTGGAAAACTTTCTTCTGCAAAGTTGTAGAGAATTGAATTTCCTATAAAACTCATGAGATTCGAATTTTCTGATGAAAGGGCTATTTATTATGAATTATTGAAGTTCCGAAGCTTCGAAATAATTGATTTTTGGAAGTTTAAAATATTTAAAATAGGAAAACGTTTTTGGAATGTTAGGTGGCCTCATTTAACATGTGTAGGAGCTGAATTCAGTTGGCAAGTGTAAAAGTATGAGGTTTTGGAAAATAAATATTAATATTATATTAAATTTTCTACTTTGGTGTTCTAAGCGATTTCCTATAAATAGGGTCTTGGGTTAGAATTGAAAATCACACCGTAAACTCAAGTTCTCTCTCTCTATATTATCGAGCGTATTCTTGTGAGTATTTTGAGTATACTTTGAGTATTGCTATACGGTGCAAGTTCAAGTCATAGCTTTATATCCTGTGTTTCAACTGAAATCTTGTCTTTCGAGGTAAGGGATATTATTTTTTTGTAATGATATTATTTCTTCAATATCATTATCTTTGAAATGTTGATCTGAAGTTTTTATCAAATTTGGAACTTTTTCATGTCGGGTTACTTATTCATGGGTTCTTATTCATGAGTTACTATTCACGAGTTCTTATTCATGAGTTACTATTCACGAAGTTACTTATTCACGAGTACTATTCATGAAAGCGTGAAGATGTTTTTTGTGGAATTTCTATCTTTTGGTGTCTGAGTTACTATTCACGTGATACTGGCACTATTCACGATACTGACCTTATTCACGTATATTGGCTATTCATTCAAAAAATAAAATTTCTTCTTTTTGTCCAAAATATCTATTCTGGATACTAGCTACGATTGTATCCATGTTTTGATCATTCTTGAATTTTACACCACTATGATTATTTTTGAGGTATTTTTGGACGTGGATAAAACCAAGTACTAATCCTAATCCTTAATCCTTGTCATTTTGTTTCACCGGATTCGTTTTTTTAAAAATATTTTCATCATCCTCGGTCTTAAATGATGATATTATTGAATATCTTTGGCACATTGTAGTGCAAAGATGAATGATTTCTGAAGAATATCTTTGGCTTTGAGTGCAAAGATGAGCAGTGTTGAGATGAACATGACCAGATTGATTAATATCTTTGGCTGTAGTGCAAAGATGAACAGTGTTTAAATGAACATGACCAATCGATGAATATCTTTGGCACAGAGTGCAAAGATGAATATTTGATTCCAGATGTATATTGATTGATGTTACGAGGATAAAAGATAGAGCGATGAACTTTTAAATTCATACATAGAAGATAGTAGTTTGCATTCTCTACTTAACTCTTCTAATGAATTATTATTTCATACCGCGAATATTGATTTAAAATTTGTTGTCTATTGTATTCTATTAGATTTTTCCTCGTTGAAGACTAACGATAATTTGTTGTATATTATCTTAGTCATAATATTCTTTACCGGGCTAGTTGAGCTCACCCTTTTCTTTGTTGTTCCATTTTTCTTCTCGTGGAGGCGAGAATGTAGCGAGTACTAGTCGAAATTATGGAATGAAGGTTCTAGAGAGTTGTTTAGTAGTCCTCACCATTTTTGTAAAATAATGAATCAAGAATTATGATGGGGATTTATTTGAGTATAGATATTGTCTGAAGATAATATTTGTATTCAAACTCACAGCTTTCTGATTGTAATAATAAAGTTGTAGTTGTTTACGTACCATGTATTTGGCGACTCGAGAATGGGTGTTGTGTATACCTATTTTGGGGCGTCACGATTGGTATCCGAAAGCTTAGGGATATGATCTCTGGCGGAGATCGGGGAATAGAACTAGGAGGGGAGAGACGAGTAAATCCTTCGCTAGTGTGTCCTACCTAAGCTTATTTGTTAGTTGGTCAGTATATAGGGATATTATGTGTGACGCCCCCAAAATAGGTATACACAACACTCATTCTGAGTCGCCAAATACATGGTACAAGAAGCAAACTATAACTTCAATAATACAAATGTGGTGTGAAATACGACAGTATATACTGTGAGTTTAAATATAATATTGTCTTCTAGACAATATCCACACGCAAATAAATCCCCATCATATTTATTGATACATCATTTTACAAAAAATGGTGAGGACAACTAAACAACTCTCTCTGAACCTTCATTCCATACCCCGACTAAGACTTCGCTACATTCTCGCCTCCCGAGAAGAAAAAAAATGGAACAACAAGGAAAAGGGTGAGCTCAACTAGCCCAAGAAGAATAATACTATGACTAAAGATAATATACAACAAATTATCGTTAGTCTCCAACAGGAAAAATCGATAGAATACAATAGACAACAAGTTTCGTATCAATATTCGCAATGAAATAATAATTCATGTAAGAGTTACGTAGAGAATGAAATCTACTATAATCTATGAATTTAACAAATTCATCATCAATATTTTATCCCTCGAAACATCAATCAATATTCATCTCAAATCAAATATTCATCTTTGCACTATGTGCCAAAGATATTCATCAATCCAATATGTTCATCTCAACACTGCTCATCTTTGCACTAAAGGCCAAAGATATTCATCGATCTACATGTTCATTTAAACACCGCTTCATCTTTGCACTACAAAGCCAAAGATATTCTTCAGAAATCATTCATCTTTTTGCACTACGAAAGATATTCTTCAGAATCATTCATCTTTTGCACTACATGCCAAAGATATTCAATAATATCATCATGTAAGACCGAGGATGATGAAAAATATTTTAAAGAAAACGAATCCAAAGAAACAAAAGAACAAGTATTATGGATTCGTACTTTTAAACAATCCGGAGTTCACAAATACTTCATAAATAATCATATCAAGTAAAATTCAAGAATGATCAAAACATGGATACAATCAAAGCTAGTATCCGTAATAGATATTTTGACTAAAAGAAGAAATTTTATTTTTCGATGAATAGTGCCGTATCGTGAATAAGAACTCTCGACACCAAAAGATAGAAATTCCACAAAAAACATTTTCACGCCGCTTCATGAATAGTACTGCGTGAATAGTAACTCGTGAATAAGTAACTCATGAATAGTAACTCGTGAATAAGAACTCATGAATAAGTAACCCCACATAAAAAAGTTCCAAATTTGATAAAAAGTTCCAACCAATATTTTCGGCGTAATGATATTGAAGAAATAATATCATCTCGAGAAGAAAATAACATCCCTTACCTCAAAGAATCAAGATTTCTTGGAGGAAAGGCTCAAAGTGATCTCAATGAAACTTGAAACTTGAATTGACGAACTCTCAAAGTATCTAAATACTCACAAAATACGCCAATAATATAGAGAGAGAAGAGAAAACTTTGTTTCGGGTGTGATTTTCAATTCTAACTTAGCCCTCTATTTATAGGAAAATGTTAGCCATGTAAAGCAAGGAACTTAACTTTTGCAACCTGATGGCTTTACTCTCGCTACTATTGCCACCCACCACATTTGAAATAAAATTCAGCACATTTTTTCACCAACCACAAGTGGGGCCCACTCAATTCTAGAATTTTCCACCAAAATCAATTATAACCCTAATTTCCGAATCAAACGCCTCTCAAAATTTATAACAAATCATTCGTTCATTTTAACGGTTCAAAATTTGTGGACATATACTCAACTTATATATGTATAACATATCCAAAAATTACAACGATCCAACGGTCGGATTAAATATTATAACTCACACAATAAAGCTATAATAACAATCGATTTGATCTTTTAATACCTCCAATCCGACAAGATACAAATAAAACATCTCAAAGATTAATTCCTTCATTAATAACCACATAAATAAATCCATCATTTATATTCATATAAAATAAATATTTCCTTATCATATGAATCAATAATTAATTATTCACAAATAATATTACGAATCACATTATTATGACAACCAGTAGTTCCTGAGAAAGAGGGGCTTTCGAATAAGGATCTCTCTCTATTCTTGCGCCGCAATTAAGTGACCAAACCTCTCCTTGAAGATGAACTTTCTAGACATTGCCAATAATGTTATCTAATAATATTATTCAAATAATATGAATTATTGATCCGATAATGGGAAATCTCAAAAAGGACAATTATTGAACAACAATAATATAAAATATCAACGCAAAGAATTATTGAATCAATAAAATAAAATATTGAATAAAGAACTCATTGTGAAAATTATTGAGTAGTGCCATCTTTAAATGCGAATCAATAATTCAACAATCTTTGTCTTACTGTAGTCTTATTAATGCGACCACGCCAGACATCAGTATTTTAACCACCGGTATTCCAACAGTCTTAATTGATAATAACTACGCCAGTTATTTTTAACCAACTTATATTTGTCGCTTTCTTCATCCAATCGCTTTCCGTTATGGGGCCCACACATGGTTGCTTGCCACGTCGCATTTAATATTCTGAAGCAGTCTTTAATATTCCACGACCAAACGAATATTCCCCAACAACAATGAATATTTTATAACCACTTGCTTATTTTGAAATATTTGCGTATTTTACCCATAACTAACCACATTAATCAAATCCACCTTACTATTTCAAAATAATAAATAAAGGAAATTCTTTTTATTTAAAAAAATTTGGGTCTTACATTATGTGATATATTGATTTCCTTAATTAACCCTTGTTTTATGATGATATTTGAGAATGTCGAATTGAGAATATTAACGGGAGTAAATGAGACCGTGGAGATGCTGTCTTTACCAACGAGGAGAACGTCTGTGGTGGCAATGTTCCTCCGTGAACAACACCAATTGGCGATGATGAGCGAGGGATGTTTAGAAGCTTTTTGCGATTCATGCAAAATCGAATTTGAGGAGACTCGTGTTCAAAATACAGAGGAAATGATAGCAATTCACGGGTGGTCACGATGGCGATTCAAAGAGTTGGGACCACCAGACTGCAGGGAAAGCCGGATCCGATTAAAGGCGGAGACGTGGTCAAACAAATTACCAAGATATTCGATGTCTTGGGATGCGCGGAGAACAGAAAGTTCCATTCGCCACCTTTATGTTCCGTGGCGAGGCGATTCTTCGGTGGGAATGCATAAGCGTACCATCCAAATTGCACTTTCGGTCATGGGGAGACGTTTGAAATGCAGATTCAATGACAAGTACTTCCTGAAAGTATTCGTCTATATGAAGGAAGTGGAGTTTATTAGACTAGAAGCGAGAATAACATGACGGTGTCCCAAGACGAGGCGAAGTTCGCGGAGTTATCCGAGTTTGCACCTCATTTGGTGGAGAATGAGGAACGATGACGCGGATGTTTACGAGAGGTTTGAAACCCGACATACGTCGATATCTCATTTCTCATAAATTTTCTCTATTCGGATGTTGTCAGCGAGGGCTCAGTTGTTAGAAGCGAGATAACGATACGTTCAACCGAGGACCATAACCGAGGATCATATCAAGATAGCGATCATCGAATAACGATAACCAATGGAGAAAGAAGAATACTGAGACAAAGGCGGTAACCACTCTGGTGGTAATCGTGGCCATGAAAATATAAGAAGCGAGTCGGGAGGAGATTTTAAAAGAGGAGATTCAACAACGACCATGTGAAGATGACGGTCTTGCGTAAAAAGAATCGGTTCTAAGGGAGGAGAACGACCACCGATTATATCTTCTACAAATGCGGAAAAGAGGACATATCGGTCAAAAGCGCACAACATTCAAGGTATGCTATAATTGTGGAAAGGAAGGACATATCGCTTCGAGATTGTCTGATGGCGAAACCTAGTTCAATGGGGATGTGACTCAAAAGATCATCGAAAAAGTCAAAGTCAACGATTCTGGAAGAGCGTTTGTTGTGGATGGTCAAAATGCGAGGAACCCGAACGGTTAAGCAGGTTAGTTAATTATAAATTCTTGCAAGTATATACCTTACTAGATATTGGTTCTACCCATTCTTTTATCTCTCTTTACTTGCGCTCAACGTTTGAACTTGACTACGGAGAAATTAAACTTTGACTTATCTGTGGAGACTCCATTAGGAGAAACTTTCATTACATCCGTTGTTTAAAAATCTTGCTTGATTCAAGTTGGCACTATCACATTACCCGTTAACCTTATTTCTATAGAGATATTTTCTTTTGATGTGATTTTAAGGTTAACTACTCATCATACCAAATTGATTGCTTGCTTTTTGTAAGGTTGTTAGTTTTCATATTCCTAAGCAACTTTGTTATTCAATTCAAGCAATCAAACCATTGTAGTCAAACATTTTCATATCAAGCCATGAAGTCATTCGTTTATTACGGATGTCAAGTTTTCTTAGTCCATGTTATGGATTTGAATAAAGACACGTCGATTTGAATAATATTCCCGTTGTTATTGATTTTCCCCGACGTATTTCTCAAGAATTTCTTGGCTTACTCCCAAAGCTTTGATATTAAATTTTGTATCGACTTTGAACCCGTTACAAAACTCATTTCTAAAAATCTCATATCGAATGGCTCTATTGAACTTGAGGAGTTAAAAATTCAACTATAAATTTGGTACTGAGCCTTTATCTTGTGACTTCCTTTGTGGAATTCACTAAGCGAGACTCTCTCTAGGGGACGCCATATTAGATGCGATAGTAAATCGATAGGTGTCATTGTGACGTCTATATCCAAGAATGGGATATGAGTCGCAGGTTGAGAAGCAACCTAAGTCGCTTATCGAAAGGCGTAACTTTCTAGGCTTAGTTGGTTATTATCGGAGATTCGTTGAAGGATATTCTCGAATCGCTATTCCATTAACGCAATGACTCGTAGAGATACAAAATTCGAATGGAGCAAGGAATGTGGGAAGAGCTTGAAGAACTCAAGAGGAGACACATTTCAAAGACGTGTTACGATCATGCCATCCCGAAAAGCGAACGTGGTAAATGACGCGATGATGAGTAGAAGATTATATCGAACGAAAAGTGCGATGATGTCAAGTATACGATAGAGACAACTTTAATAGAAAAAGTTAAGGTTGCTCGAGCCACCGCACCTTGGATTTGATGCGTATAAAGAAGAAAGTACAAGAAGGAGCTATTCCTAAGCGAGAATTGATGAAGAAGGAATACTTGAGTCCACTCTAGACTTTGTGTTCCTAACGACTACGATTTGAAGTACAAGATTATGATGGAGGCACACATCGCCATTTGCAATCCATCCTGGAAGTACTAAAATGTATCGTGATCTTCGACATACATTTTGGTAGTAACAACATGAAGAGAGAGATTGCAAAGTTTATCTCGATGTGTTTAATTTGCTTAACGTATAAAGGCGGAGCATCTTGTACCTAAGGGTCCGTTGCAACCACTTGAGATTCCTAGGAATGGAAGTGGGAACACATTACTATGGATTTCGTTAAAGGTCTTCCTGCGCTTTCTCAAGGCATCAATGCTATTTGGGTTATTGTTGATAGATTAACCAAGTCGCTCATTTCTTCTGACACGAGAGACTTATTCCTTGAACGTCTTTCTCGTATGTACGTAAATGCGATTGTGAGATTGCATGGCATGCCAAGATATACATAGTTTTAGATCGTGACCCAAGATTCACTTCATGATTTTGGGTTAGAAAGCTATAGGCGCAATTTACGATTCTGGTTGGCATACCATCCTCAAACCGGATGGGCAATCGAAAAAGACTACTTAAACTCTTGAAGATATATTAAAACTCGTGTCCTAGATTTCAAAGGAAGTTGGGATAAGTACTTGCCATTGGTGGAATTCTCATACAACAATAGTTATTAAACAAATATAGGCATGGTTCCATTCAAGCATTATATGGACGAAAATGTCGTTCTCCAATATGTTGGGATGAAATTGGGTGAAGCAACATTGTTGGGACCCGAAAGTTAAGACGTATGACTCACCGAAAAGATCCAAATGATTCGACAACGTATACAAACGGCACAAGATCGACAAAAGTGTTATGCGGATCTTCATCGAAAGGACGTGGAATTTAATGTAGGGATCATGTATTGTTTTATGCGAGTTAGAAGACCTCAAATTTTTAAATAAAAGGAATTTCCTTTATTTATTATTTTGAAATAGTAAGGGTTGATTTGATTAATGTGGATAGTTAAGGGTTAAATACGCAAATATTTCAAAATAAGCAAGTGGTTATAAAATATTCATTTTTATCGGAATATTCGTTTGGTCGTGGAATATTCGCATCGCTTCGGGAATATTAAATGCGGCGACAGTAGCGACCATGTGTGAGCCCCATAACGGAAAGTGATTGGATGAGGAAAACGACAAAGTTTGGGTGGTTATAAATAATTGGCGTAGTTGTTAACAAGTTAAGATCATTGGAATACCCGTGGTTAAAATACAATGTGTCGTGTGGTTGCACAAGATGACACTTGCAGATCGCATGCATTGTTGAATTATTGATTCTTACGTAAGATGGCACTACTCAATAATTTTCACAATGAGTTCTTTATCAATATTTTATTTTATTGATTCAATAATTGCTGCGTTGATATTTTATATTATTGTTGTTCAATAATTGTCACTTTTGCGGTTTCCCATTATCGGATCAATAATTCATATTATTTGAATAATATTATTAGATAACATTATTGGCAATGTCTAGAAAGTTCACGCTCTAAGGAGAGGTTTGGTCACCTAATTTGCATGGCGCCCGATGGAGAGAGATCCTTATTGGAAAGCCCCTCTTCCTCGAGGAGCTGCACGGTTGTCATAATTGTGATTACGTAATATTATTTGTGAATAATTAATTATGGATTCATATGATAAGGAAATATTTATTTTATATGAATATAAATGATGGATTTATTTATGTGGTTATTAATGAAGGAATTAATGTTGAGGTGTTTTATCAAGATTTTATCTGATTGGAGGTATTAAAAATCAAATCGGGGTTTTGAGATATATTATGGGTTATAATTTTTAATCCGACCGTTGGATTGTGGTAATTTTTGGGTATGTTATACATACATAAGTTGAGTATATGTCAACAAATTTTGAACCGTTAAAAATGCACGAATGATTTGTTGTGAATTTTAAGAGGTGTCGGATTAGGAAATTAGGTTTATAATTGATTTTGGTGGAAAATTCTAGAATTGAGTGGGCCCCACTTGTGGTTGGTGAAAAAATGTGCTGAATTTTATTTCAAATGTGGTGGGTGGCAATAGTAGCGGTAAAGCCATCGGTGTGGTCAAGTCTCCGCTTGGTAATTTAACATTTTCCTATAAATAGATTTAAGTTAGAATTGAAAATCACACCGAAACAAAGTTTTCTCTCTTTCTCTCTATATTATTGAGCGTATTTTGTGAGTATTTAGATACTTTGAGAGTTCTTTGCTCAAGACAAGTTTCATTCAAATCACTTCCGACCTTTCCTTCCGGTCTTCGATTCTTTGAGGTAAGGGATGTTATTTTCTTCTCAAATGATATTATTTCTTCAATATCATTATCTTTGAAATATTAGTTGGAACTTTTTATCAAATTTGGAAATTTTTCATGTCTGGGTTACTTATTCATGAGTTACTATTCACGATTACTATTCATGAGTTCTTATTCACGAGTTACTTATTCACGAGTACTATTCATGAAGCGTGAAAATGTTTTTTGTGGAATTTCTATCTTTTGGTGTCGGAGTTACTATTCACGATACTCAAGACTATTCACGTATCTGACCTTATTCACGAATCACTGCAAGACTATTCACCTAAAAATGAAAATTTTTCTTTTAAATCTAAAATATCTATTCGGATACTAGCTTTGATTGTATCCATGTTTTGATCATTCTTGAATTTTACACCGTATATGATTATTTATGAAGTATTTTTGAACTTCGGATTGTTTAAAGTACGAATCCATAATACTTGTCATTTTGTTTCACTTTGGATTCGCTTTCTTTAAAATATTTTTCATCATCCTCGGTCTTAAATGATGATATTATTGAATATCTTTGGCACAGTAGTGCAAAGATGAATGATTTCTCAAGAATATCTTTGGCTTCAGAGTGCAAGATGAATGATTTCTGAAGAATATCTTTGGCTGTAGTGTGCAAAGATGAAGCGGTGTGTTTAAATGAACATGATCCGGTGATGAATATCTTTGGCCTTTAGTGCAAAGATGAGCAGTGTTGAGATGAATATGGCTGGATTGATTTAATATCTTTGGCCTGTAGTGCAAAGATGAATATTTGATTTGAGATGAATATTGATTGATGTTACAGGGATAAAATATTGATGATGGACTGTTAAATTCATAGATTATAGTAGATTTCATTCTCTACGTAACTCTTCTATGAATTATTATTTCCGCTATGAATATTGATCTGAAACTTGTTGTCTATTGTATTCTATCAGATTTTTCCCTGTTGGAGACTAACGATAATTTGTTGTATATTATCTTAGTCATAATATTCTTTACTGGGCTAGTTGAGCTCACCCTTTTCCTTGTTGTTCCATTTTTCTTCTCAGGAGGCGAGAATGTAGCGAGTACTAGTCGGGGTATGGAATGAAGGTTCTAGAGAGAGTTGTTTAGTAGTCCTCACCATTTTTGTAAAATAATGTATCAATAAATGTGATGAGGATTTATTTGAGTATAAATATTGTCTAGAAGATAATATTTGTATTTAACTCACAGTTTTATTGTTGTGATAATAAAGTTGTAGTTGTTTCTGTACCATGTATTTGGCGACTCAGAATGGGTTGGATGGAATGGACCTATTTTGGGGTCGTCACACAAGTTGCTCCATGGAAGGGAGTTACAAGATTTGGGAAGAGAGGAAAGCTCAATCCACGATTTATCGGTCCATTTCAAATTCTTGACCGAGTAGGAAATGTAGCCTATAGACTTGCGTTACCTCAAGTATGTCTCGTGTTCATAATGTGTTTCACATATCATGCATTTCAAATATGTGAAAGACCCGAATCACGTTATAGAGTTAGAACCCACGAGATAGCCAAGACTTAACGTGTGAGGAGGTACTGTCAAGATGTTGGATAGGAAGGAGCATGTCCTACACGCCAAGAAAGGTCATACCACAAGTTAAAGTTTTGTGGAGGAATCATGCTATAGAGGAAATGACACAGGGAATTGGAAACGGAAATGAAAGCGAGGTATCCTCACCTTTTCAAAACACACAGTATCGTCACGTCAATTTCGAGGACGAAATTTCATAAGGAGGGAGGTTGTAAGACCTCAAATTTTTAAATAAAAAGGAATTTCCTTTATTTATTATTTTGAAATAGTAAGGGTTGATTTGATTAATGTGGATAGTTAAGGGTTAAATACGCAAATATTTCAAAATAAGCAAGTGGTTATAAAATATTCATTATCGTCGGGAATATTCGTTTGGTCGTGGAATATTCAAATCTTTTCGTGAATATTCGTGATGACGGCGCAGCAACCACCATGTGGGCCCTCATAACGGAAAGTGATTGGATGAAGAAAACGACAAATATAAGTTGTTTTTAAATAACTGCGTAGTTGTTGCAAGTAATCTTTGTTGGAATACCCGTGGTTTAAAACACACTAATATCTGCCGTTGTTGAACACGAGTAGCACACCAGATTGCACCAATTATTGATTCTTACGTAGAAGAAGGCACTACTCAATAATGGTTACGGTAATTACTGCTTCGAGATTTTATTGAGTTAATAATTGTTTGTGTTGATATTTTATATTCTTGTTGTTTCAATAATTATCATTACACAAAAGATCTTTCATTATCGAAGCAATAATTCATATTATCTCGAATAATATTATTAGATAACATTATTGGCAATGTCTAGAAAGTTCATCTAAGGAAAGGTTTGTCACCTAATTGCGCCGCCAAGAAGAAGAAATTCTTATTGAAAGCCCCTCTTTCCCTGAAACCGCACTGTTGTCAATATTGTGATTCTCAATAATATTATTTGTGAATAATTAATTATTGATTCAAATGATGAGGAAAATATTGATTTTATGTGGATATAGATGGAGAAAAATTTTAAAATGACAATTGTTGAAAATTAATATTTTATCTTTTTTTGATAAAATAATTCATTTAAATATATTATTTTAATAATATATTAATGGTGATATTTTTACAATGAATGTGGGATATATGAGTATATGAGGAGGAAGAGTATTTTGTGGCATTAAATGTTTAACACATGTTTTGTGTGTTGGTGGACACAATTATTGAATCAAATTTGATTATAAACAGAAAATCACCCGTTTGTGGATTTCTGGTCAATTTCTATTTGGAATTTGGAAAAACTTTCTTCCGCAAAGTTGTAGAGAATTGAATTTCCTATAAAATTAAGCGTGATTCAATTTTCTGATGAAAAGGCTATTTATTATGAATTATTGAAGTTCAAGTTCAAAATAATTGATTTTTGGAAGTTTAAAATATTTAAAATAGGAAAAACGTTTTTGGAATGTTAGGTGGCCTCATTTAACATGTGTAGGAGCTGAATTTAGTTGGCAAGTGTGCGTATGAGGTTTTGGAAAATAAATATTAATATTATATTAAATTTTCTGCTTTGGTGTTCTAAGCAATTTCCTATAAATAGGTGTCTTGGGTTAGAATTGAAAATCACACCGTAAACTCAAGTTTTCTATCTCTATATTATCGAGCATATTCTTGTGAGTATTTTGAGTATACTTTGAGTATTGCTATACTGGTGCAAGTTCAAGTCATAGCTTTATATCAGTTTTTACTAGAAGACTTGTCTTTTCGAGGTAAGGGATATTATTTTTTTTGTAATGATATTATTTCTTCAATATCATTATCTTTGAAATGTTGATCTGAAGTTTTTATCAAATTTGGAACTTTTTCATGCTCTGGATTACTATTCATGGGTTACTATTCATGAGTTACTATTCACGAAGTTACTATTCATGAAGTTACTATTCACGAGTTACTATTCACGAGTACTATTCATGTAAGCGTGAAGATGTTTTTGTGGAATTTCTATCTTTTGGTGTCTGAGTTACTATTCACGATACTCTGACTATTCACGATACTGCACTATTCAATTTAAAAATAAAATTTCTTCTTTTGTCCAAAATATCTATTCTCGATACTAGCTCTGATTGTATCCATGTTTTGATCATTCTCAATTTTACACCACTATGATTATTTTTGAGGTATTTTTGGGCGTGGATAAAACCAAGTACTGAATCCTTAATCCTTAATCCTTGTCATTTTGTTTCAATTGGATTCGCTTTTTTAAAAATATTTTTCATCATCCTCGATCTTAAATGATGATATTATTGAATATCTTTGGCAGTAGTGCAAAGATGAATGATTTCTGAAGAATATCTTTGGCACAGAAGTGCAAAGATGAACAGTGTTGAGACGAACATGACCGATTGATTAATATCTTTGGCCTCAGTAGTGCAAAGATGAACAGTGTTTAAATGAACACTGACTTAATCGATGAATATCTTTGGCCAGTAGTGCAAAAAGATGAATATTTGATTCCGATGTATATTGATTGATGTTACGGGGATAAAAGATAGACGATGAACTTTTAAATTCATACATGAAGATAGTAGTTTGCATTCTCTACTTAACTCTTCTAATGAATTATTATTTCAATTGCGAATATTGATTTAAAATTTGTTGTCTATCAGATTCTATTAGATTTTTCCCTCGTTGAAGACTAACGATAATTTGTTGTATATTATCTTAGTCATAATATTCTTTATCGGGCTAGTTGAGCTCACCCTTTTCCTTGTTGTTCCATTTTTCTTCTCGTGGAGGCGAGAATGTAATGCGAGTACTAGTCTGGGTAATGGAATGAAGGTTCTAGAGAGAGTTGTTTAGTAGTCCTCACCATTTTTGAAAAATAATGAATCAATAATTATGATGGGGATTTATTTGAGTATAGATATTGTCTGAAGATAATATTTGTATTCAAACTCACGCTTTTGTTGTAATAATAAAGTTGTAGTTGTTTCGCATCATGTATGTATTTGGCGACTCGTAATGGGTGTTGTGTATACCTATTTTGGGGCGTCCACAATTATAACATCTTTGACTGACATTTACGACGCAGCTTTGATCGATGATGTCCCTCTCCTCCGCATTTGAAGCATATGATAGGTGGTCTTTCTCCTTCCTTAACAATGGGTCTTTGGTGCCGACGTCTTTCCACCATTGTTGAATCTCCGCTTTCTTGAAATGTCCATTCTTATTGTTTTGGCCCTCGATTACCACCGAAGTGGTTACCATATCCGGCCCATTGATTCCTCCACGCTTGTTGTCACCGCTTCGATGACTACTCTCATTTGGTATTATAATTTTTGTTTGGTCGCTTCTTTTTAGTTGTGTGACTCATTATCGCGTTCCACTAATCGAGCCTTCTATTTACAACATCCGAATACAAACACGGTTTTATGAGAAATAAGATGTTGACGTATCTCGACTTCAAACCTCTTAAAAATATTCGCGCCATTCTCTTTCATTATCCACCAAGTGGGGACCTTGAAACCGTGATAACTCCGCAAATTTTGCCTCGTATTGCGACACACGGTCCATATTGTTTTTTATTCCAACTTGATAAATTCCACCTCCTTCATGTGGCGAATACTTTCGAAAAGTATTTGTCGTTGAACGACTCCTCGAACTTCTCCCAAGATATCTTCAAGACAATGAGGTTAAGTACGTTTTTACCGATTCCCACCAAGAATCCGCCTCCTCAAGCAACATAAAAAGCGTGAAGGGAACCTTTTGCTCCTCGAGCATCCCAAGACATCAAATATCTTGGTAATCTGCTTTATCCATGCTTCCGCCGAAGTGGTTTTGCTCTCCTTAAACTCGTGGTCCCAGCTCCTTGAATTGTTTAGCGGTGACCGCCGAGAGTTTTTCGTGTTTCCACCTACGTTTTGGATAGGAGTCGCTCTGCTTTCTTTGTTGCAAATTGCATAAAGCCTCTCGAACATTTGATCATTCATCATTTGGTCGGTGTTGTTGTTTATATGAGGATTATCGCCTTCACGATGCACATTATCCCGATTATTGATATGTGGTGAATCAACGATCGCGCTACAAGGCCCATTCTTATTCTCAACATTCTCGATGTCATTTTCGACATCGCCACAAATCAAAAGGTTAATTGACATGTAACAAATTATCCATATCTTCCGACCAACCAATTAAATAAAGACATAAACTTAGGTAGGTCATACTAAGCGAAGGTATTCCCGCCTCTCCCTCCTAGTACTATTCTCACATCTTAGCCAGGATCATATCCCTAAGCTCGATACTAACCGTGGCGCCCCAAAATTAGGTATACATCACCCATCTTGGTTCACCACTTACATGGTGCAAATTTAAATACAACTTATTAACATAACTGTCGTGGTACAATACGACATAAACCGTGAGTTTAAATACAAATATCGCCTACTAGATATTATACAAACTCAAAAAAAAAAAGTCCTCATTACAATTATTATCACACTATTTCACGAAATAATAGTGAGGACTACTAATGCTATCTTCGTGGACCATCACTGCTTTCCCAGACTCGTCCCAAATATATTCTCATTTCACAAGAGAACAAAGAAAGAAAGGGTGAGCTCAACTAGCCCAAGAAGAAATATTATGACTAAGATAATACGTAATAAATTATCAATAGTCTTCAACAATGTTAAACCGATAAAATACAATAGACAAACCGGTTTAATCTGCGGTGAATATGCAATCCATTAAAAGAGTCAAGTAGAAAATAAAGTCTACTATCTTTTAGGTTTTAAAAGGTTTTTCATCAATTGTTATAGGTGAGACTCACTTTTAATAAATATTCCACATCATCGAATCACCCCCCGCACTACGACCAAGGATATTCTTTAGTATCACGACCACAATTATTCATGCACTACGGGCCAAGAATATTTGTGTATTCATTAATGGTCATGATCATGCCAACAATCGTCCATTAATGCACTTTCTACCATCGAGGATTTTTACCACATCATTTGTAACATTACTACCATGATTACAATCGAATAGTCTCTCGTCATAATCATACCAAGTCCATCTATGCACTACAGAGCCACGGATGACTTTAAAAAATATAAACACGAGGATGATGACAATGATATAAGAATTCAATAAAACAAGTTCAAGAATTATTTTATCCAGAATTATTAACGTCCCATATTATCAACACGATCTTGTTTTGTAGAGTAAAATTCAAGAACGATCGTAAGAATATTTTCATGAAAAGATCTTTGGATGAAACGCAAATATCGAAGGATATTCCACTAATTTCATGGAGTATAGAAGTCAAAGTTTTAACCAACCGGGTATAATAAAGAATGGAATAACAAAAGAAATCACCATGCATGCGATGTACCGCACATGCATGAAGTTATTCCAATGAATAATAATAAATAACGGAACCAAAGTCGGTGAAATTCACACCCAAGCGGGATGTTCCAACGTAATAATAAAGATTTTAACCAAAAATCCTGTAAAACACACGAGCGTGGATGTTCCAACGGGATAATAATAAAGATTTTAACCAGTCCGGTGTAAAACACACGTGATGTGATGTTCCAATGTAATAATAGAAGAATGTCACCAAGTATAGGGTAAACCACAGTATCTGAGTTATTCCAATGTAATAATAAGCAATGGAATAACAACAGTTCTCTTCATGAATAAGAAAGAATAACACCCCTTACTTTTGGTAGGAGATTGAATCTGCGAAGGTGTAAGTAACAAAATACTCTTCTTCTTTCTCTCTTATTCTCTCTATACTTTCTCTCTATAAGCTTGAATGAATTAAGTGAAAAATAATGAAGCCCTAGGCCTCTATTTATAGAAAATTTCTAGCTTAAAGACTTTTCTTAAGTATGAAAAGGCAAGTGGCTTGACGAATTTTGACGCTTTGTAATGTGAAACGACAAGTGGTTCGGCGCCAGAATGTGAAACGACAAGTGGTTCGACGTCTGGTAAAGGTAATTACTATTAACGAAGGTAAATACTATCGATTGAAAGGTAAATACTATTCACAAGGGTAATTACTTATCGACGAAGGTAATTACTATCGACGAAGGTAAATACTATTCACAAGGGTAATTACTATCGACGAAGATAATTACTATTGACGAAGAGACTCTTAGATGATGACATATGAGCCCCCATAAAAAATAATCAAACTTACCACAAATCATTTTTTTTTCATCAACACATATTTAATCTTTCAACAATTATTAATCATTTATAACTTGTCGCCTCAATTATTGATTTAATACTATAACATATTATATGATGATATCTTTGTGACAATAATTGAATCAATAATATAAGAGATATGATGCAAAATTCATCGTGTGAATAATTGAGCGTAAATTGAAGTGACTTCTCACGTAAGCATCAATAATCAATACTGGTGTGTCTTCTTATCAACTCTGCCATATTCATCGTACTTTTACCAACGGGTAGTTCAATGCTTTTAACGGTAACACCTCCGCCGTTATTTTTATAAAATATTTTTGTCGTTTTCTCAATCCGATAATAATTACATTGTGGGGTCCACCAATGATTTAGCCATTGTTTATTTAATATTCCCTAACAAAAGAATATTCCCCACCAAACGAATATTTTATAACAACTTGCATACTTTGTAAAATTTATAAATATTACCCACAACTATAACATTATATCAAATTTATTCCATAATATTCAAAAATAATATTTTAGAAAAAAATTCATCTTTATTTATAAAAGTTGGGGTCTTACAACCTCCCTTCTTATGAAATTTAGCCCTCGAAATTAGAGTGCGATACTGGTATGTCGAAGAGGTAAGGATACCTTGATTTCATTTGATTCTAACTCCCAAGTCATTTCCTCAACATCGTGGTTCCTCCACAAAACTTTGACTTGAGGTATAACCTCGAGCGTAGAATATGTTCCTTCTTATCCAAAATTTGAACAGGAACCTCTTCATACGTCAAATCTTCCGCTATTTCGTCCGGTTCTAACTCAATAATATGGTTCGGTCTTTCACATATTTACGTAACATAGATATGTGAAAACGTTATGAACACGAGACATATTTGGCAGAAAGCGAGTCTATAGCCACGCTTCTACTCGATCGAGGATTAAAATGGACCGATGAATCGAGGATTAAGTTTTCTCTCTTTCCAAATCTTGTAACTCCTTTCCATGGAGCAACTCTTAACAACACATGATCTCCTATATCGAATTTCACGTCCTTTCGATGAAGATCAAGATAACTCTTTTAATGTCGATTTTGTGAGGTTTTTATAAGTTGTCGGATCGTTTGAATCTTTTCCAGTAGTCATACGTACCAACTCCGGTCCCAACAACGTTGCTTCACCCACCTCATCCCAAAGATCTTTGGAGAACGACACTTTCTTCCATACAACGCTTGAATGGAGCCATGCCAATACTTGCTTGATAACTGTTGTTGTAGGAAAACTCCACCAATGGTAAGAACTTGTCCCAACTCCTTGAAATCAAGGACACGAGTCTTAATAGATCTTCAAGAGTTTGAATAGTCCTCTCCATTGTCCGTCCGTCTCGAGGATGATATCTTAGAAACTAAATCGTAAGTCTGTGCCCATAGCTTTTTGCAAACTAACCCAAAATCGTGAAGTGAATCTTGGGTCTCGATCGAAACTATGGATACCGGCGATACCATGCGATCTTACAATCTCGTTTATGTACATACGAAAGCAAGACGTTCAAGTGTATAAGTTTCTCGTGACGGTAAGAAATGAGCGGACTTGGTCAATCTATCAACAATGACCCAAATCGCATCAATGCCTTGAGAAACCTTAGGAAGACCGTGAACGAAATCCATGGTAATGTGTTCCCACTTCCATTCTGGAATTTCAAGTGGTTACTGATGGACCTTTTGGTACTTGATGCTCCGCTTTTAACTCGTTGACAAGTTAGACACCTTGAGATAAACAAATATCTCTCTCTTTCATATTGCTCCACCAAAATGTATGATTTAATATCATGATACATTTTGGTACTCCCGAGATGGATTGCAAATGGTGTGTTGTGTGCCTCCATCATGATATTATACTTTAAATCGTGGTCGTTAGGAACACAAAGTCCGGAGTTAACTCAAGTATTCCTTCTTCATCGATTCTTGCTTCCTGATATAGCATCTTCTTGCACTTTCTTCCTCATACGCATCGCCTTCTAGATCCAGTAGCTTGAGCGACTTTAACTTTATCGATTAAAATCGGTTCTACTCAGATACTCGCTATCATCACATGCGTCCTCGAGTCTTTAACTCTATCTCCATCCTTTGCAAGTCACACAAAATGGGCCTTTGCGTTGACAATATCGCACTTTCGTGCTTGCGTATGATTTTCTACTCAATGCGTCGGCTACCACGCGTTAAACTTTCCGGGATGGTATTGGATGGTATGATCATAATCTTTCAACAGCTTCAAGCAAACGCGTCGTTGTCGCGTGTTGAGTTCCTTTTGAGTGAAGAAATATTTGAGGCTTTTATGATCCGTAAAGATCTCCACTTTCTCCCCATACAAGTAATGCCTCCAAATTTTAAGTCAAAAAGACAACAACCGCCAACTCTAGATCATGAGTAGGATAATTCCTCTTATATTCTTTGAGTTGTCGCGAGGCATAAAGCTATAACTTTTCCATGTCAGATAAGAACACATCCCAACCCTTTGCAGAAGCATCATCAGATATATGACAAATCCTCCGAGCGGATGGTATTGTCGAGCAGTCTTTGAAATAAGTCTCCCATTGAGTTCTTAAAAACTCTTCTCACATTCTTCGCTCAAACCAAACTTTGTATCTTTCCGAAATCAATTGAGTCGATGGAGTAGCGATTCGAGAAAATCCTTCCACGAATCTCCGATAATAACCAACTAAACCGAGAAAGCTACGTACTTGATCATTTGATTTAGGTTGTTCCCGACTTTGAATAGCTTCATCTTTCTTTGGGTCAACCAGATATTCCATGACTTGATACCACGTGCCCAAGGAATGCTACTTCTGACCGAACTCGCATTTCTTCAACTTGGCATAAAGCTTATATTCACGAAGCTTTTGGAGTGTCGACCTCAAGTGTTGCTTCATGATCTTCACGGCTTTTGGAATAAATAAGGATGTCATCAATAAAGACGACCACAAAGTGATCTAAATATTCCTTGAATACTCGGTTCATCATATCCATGAAGGCGGCGAGGAGCATTAGTCAATCCAAAGGACATGACTAGGAATTCATAATGCCCGTCTGCGAGTTCGAAAAGCCGTTATTGGAATGTCGGCGATTCTAATCTTCAATTGGTGATATCCAAAAGCGAAGATCAATCTTTGAAAAGAATTTGGCTCCTTGCAATCGGGTCAAACAAAATCATCAATACGTGGCAATGGATACCTATTTTTGATGGTGACATGATTCAACTCCCGATAATCAATACAAAGTCGCGTACTCCCATCTTTCTTCTTCACGAATAGAATGCAGAGCACCCCGAGGAGAAGTACTAGGACGAATAAAGCCAATGTCTAACAATTCCTGCAGGTTGGGTCTTTAACTCTCGAAGTTCAATAGAGAGCCATTCGATATGGGGCTTTGGAAATAGGTTTTGTCTGGGGTTCAAGGTCGATACAAAATTCAATTTCACGCCTCTGGGGTGGTAGGGAAGTTCTTCTGAAATACGTCAGAAATTTATTAACAATAGGAATATCGTTTAAAATCCGACTATTTTATTTAAATCTGTAACATGAGCTAAGAAAGCTTGACATCCGTTTTTCAATAAACGAATAGCTTTATGGCTTGAGATGACCGTGATTGATTTTAATGGTTTGGTCGTTTGAATTCGCATAATAGGTTGATTAGGAATATGAAAGCTAACAACCTTACGAAAACAATCAATTTTTGCATGATAAGTAGTTAACCAATCAATCCCTAGAATCACGTCAAATGCAAGTATTTTTAATGAAATAAGATCGACAGGAAATGTGAGGGTACCGATTTGAACCAAACAAGACTTATAAACAGTGGATGTAATGAAGGTTTCTCCCAACGGAGTTTCCACAGATAAGTCAAAGTCTAATTTCTCCGGAGTCAAATTTAATCGATGAGCGCAAGTAGGAGAAATAAAAGAATGGGTAGAACCGGTATCAAATAAAGTATAGACTTCATTAGAGTTTATGATAAACTTACTCGTGATGACCTCATTCGGATTCCTTGCTCTTTGGGAGGTCACAACAAATGCTCTCCACTTGCTTACACTAGGTTTTGAATTTTCTGGGGATGGCCTTTGGTGCCTCCATCCTAGGTGAATTTGACTTGAAACGACAAAAAATCGAGCTAAGTGACCTTCTCTTCCATAATTATAACATCTTTTTGACTGGCGTGACGCAGCTTGGGTGATGTGTCCTCTCTCGCGCATTTGAAGCATATGATAGGTGGTCTTTCTCCTTCCTTAACAATGGGTCTTTGTCTTGACGTCTTTCCACCATTGTTGAATCTCCGCTTCGAAAATGTCCATTCTTATTGTTTTGTACGATTACCACCAAGTGGTTACCATATCTCGCCCGTTGATTTCCTCCACGCTTGTTGTCACCGCTTGATGACTACTCATTGGTATTATAATTTTCTTGCGCGCTTCTCTTTTTAGTTGTGTTGACTCATTATCGCGTTCCACTAATCGAGCCTATTTACAACATCCTAATACAAACACACGGTTTATGAAATAAAGATGTTGGCGTATCTCCGCTTCAAACCTCTTAAAACATTCGCGCCATTCTCTCTTCATTATCCACCAAGTGGGGCGAAACCGTGATAACTCCGCAAATTTTTCCTCGTATTGCGACACGGTCATATTGTTTTGTTCCAACTTGATAAATTCCACCTCCTTCATTATGGCGAATACTTTCGAGAAAGTATTTATCGTTGAACGACTCTGGAACTTCTCCCAAGATATCTTGATGACAAAGAGGCCGAGTACGCTTTCTGGATTTCCACCAATGAATCCGCCTCTCTCCGCGTAACATAAAAGCGTGAAAGGAACCTTTTGCTCTCGGATCATCCCAAGACATCAAATATCTTGTAATCTGCTTTATCCATGCTTCCGCCAGAAGTGGTTTTAGGCTCTCCCTTAAACTCGTGGTGGTCCCGGCTCCTTGAATTGTTTAGCGGTGATGCTTGAGTTTTTTCGTGTTTCCACCTACGTTTTGGATGAGAGTCGCTTCTCTTTCATTGTTGCATAAATTGCATAAAAGCCTCACGAACATTTGATCATTCATCATTTGGTCAAGGTGTTGTTGTTTGCGTGAGGATTGTCGCCTTCGATGCACATTATCCCGATTATTGATATGTGGTGAATCAACGATCGCTTTGTGCTCCATTCTATTCTCAACATTCTCGGATGTCATTTTCGAATCTTGCCACAAAACAAAAGGTTAATTGACGTATAACAAATTATCCCTATCTTCCGACCAACCAATAAAATAACACATAAACTTAGGTAGGTGGTCATACTAACGAAGGTATTCCCCCTCTCCTCCTCTCAAGTCTTATTCTCACATCTTAGCCAGGGATCATATCCCTAAGCTCGATACTAACCGTGACGCCCCAAAATTAGGTATACATCACCCATCTTGGGTCGCCACTTACGTAGTGCATAATTTAAATACAACTTATTAACATAAGCGTGTAATAATATGACATAAAGCGTGAGTTTAAATACAAATATCGCTCTACTAGATATTATACAAACTCAAAAAAAAAGTCCTCATTACAATTATTATCACACTTTATTTCACGAAATAGTGAGGACTACTAATCTTATCTTGGGACCATCACTGCTTTTCCCGACTCGTCCCAAATTTATATTCTCATTTCCTCAAGAGAAAAAGAAAAGAAAGGGTGAGCTCAACTAGCCCGTAAGAAGAATATTATGACTAAGATAATACGAGAATAAATTATCAATAGTCTTCAATAATGTTAAACCGATAAAATACTGATGTATAAACCGGTTTAATGCGGTGAAATATCTGATCCATTAAAAGAGTCAGTAGAAAATAAAGTCTACTATCTTTTAGGTTTTAAAAGGTTTTTCATCATTTATTATAAATTTGAGACTCGCCTTTAATAAATATTCCACATCATCTAATCACCCCGCACTACGACCGAGGATATTCTTTAGTATCGCGACCACAATTATTCATGCCTTCGGGCGAAGAATATTTGTGTATTCATTAATAATCATGATCATGCCAACAATCGTCCCATCAACGCACTACTGCCAACGAGGATTTTTATCACATCATTTGTAACATTACGGTCAAGGATTACAATCGAATAATAGCCTCGGTCATATAATCATACCAAGTCCATCTATGCACTACAGCCACGTATGACTTTAAAAAATATAAACATGAGGATGATGACAATGATATAAGAATTCAATAAAACAAGTTCAAGAATTATTTTATCCAGAATTATTAACGTCCCATATTATCAACACGATCTTTGTTTTGTAGAGTAAAATTCAAGAATGATCGGAAGAATATTTTCATGAAAAAGATCTTTGGATGAAACGCAAATATCGAGGATATTCCACTAATTTCATGGAGTATAAAGTCAAAGTTTTAACCAACCCAGGTATAATAAAGAATGGAATAACAAAAGAAATCACCACGTAAATGCGATAGATCGCATGCATGTGTTATTCAACGAGAATAATAAATAACGGAACCGGTCGGTGAAATTCACACTTGGCGGATGTTCCAACAGAATAATAAAGATTTTAACCGTGTCCTGTAAAAACACGAGCATGGATGTTCCAATGAATAATAAAGAGGCGGACCGGTCAGTGTGTAAAACACACGAGCATGGATGTTCCAAATGAATAATAATAAAGCGGAACCCGAACCAAGTCCTATGTGAAACACATGATGCGACAGGATGTTCCAATGAATAAATAGAAGAATGTCACCAAGTATAGGGTAAACCAGCATATCAGTGTTATTCCAATGTAGAATAATAGCGATGGAATAACAACAGATTCTCTTCGTGAATAAGAAAGAATAACACCCTTACTTTTGGTAGGAGATTGAATCTTTACAGCGGTGAAGAATAAAATACTCTTCTTCTTTCTCTCTTATTCTCTATACTTTCTCTCTCTATAAACTTGAATGAATTAAATGAAAAATAATTAAGCCCTAGGCCCTCTATTTATAGAAAATTTCTCAACTTAGACCTCTTAGTATGAAAAGCAAGTGGCTTGTATTTGGTTTGGCGCTCGTAATGTGAAAACGACAAGTGGTTCGACGCCACCAGAATGTGAAACGACAAGTGGTTCGACGTCTGGTAAAGGTAATTACTATTAACGAAGGTAAATACTTATCGACGAAGGTAAATACTATTCACAAGGGTAATTACTTATTGACGAAGGTAATTACTATCGACGAAGGTAAATACTATTCACAAGGGTAATTACTATTGACGAAGATAATTACTATTGACGAAGAGACTTCTTAGATGATGACATATGAGCCCCCATAAAATAATCAAACTTACCACAAATCATTTTTTTTCATCAACACATATTTAATCTTTCAACAATTATTAATCATTTATAACTTGTCGTCTCAATTATTGATTTAATACTATAACATATTATACGGATGATCTTTGTGATAATAATTGAATCAATAATATAAGAGATATGATCACACCATTCTTGTGATAATTGAAAGCGTAAATGAGTGACTTCTCAATGTAAGCATCAAATCAATCTGGTACCGCTTCTTGTCTACGCAATCTACGCCAGACATCGTACTTTTACCACCGGTAGTTCAATGTTTTAACGGTAAATACCTCCGTAGTTATTTTTATAAAATATTTTTGTCGTTTTCTCGATCCGATGAATAATTACATTATGGGGTCCACCAACGATTGAGCCATTTATACGAATATTCCCTAACAAAAAGAATATTAAAACCAAACGAATATTTTATAATAACTTGCATACTTTTGCAAAATTTATAAATATTACCCATAACTATAACGTTATATCAAATTTATTCCATAATATTCAAAATAATATTTATGAAAAAATTCATCTTTATTTATAAAAGTGAGGGGTCTTACTGAAGGTAATTACTATCGACGGGCGAAGGTAATTACTATTGAAGAAGGTAAATACTATTGATGAAGGTAAATCTTATCGACGAAGGTAAATACTTATTGACGAAGGTAAATACTATTGACGAAGGTAATTACTATTCACAAAGGTAATTACTATTGACGAAGAGACTCTTAGATGATGACATATGGGCCCCCATAAAATAATCAAACTTACCACAAACGTCTCATATGAGGACTCTTTATATCATCAGGATTGAATAAATATTACCACAAATCATTTTATTTTAATCAACACATATTTAATCTTTCAACAATTATTAATCATTTATAACTTGTCGTCTCAATTAATAATATAACGTATTATACGGATGATCTTTGTGACAATAATTGAATCGATAATATAAGAGATATGATCAAAGAATTCTTGTGCGAATAATTGAGTATAAATAAGTGACTTCACGTAGCGTCAATAATCAATACTGCGCTACTCTTCTTACGCTGACGCCAGACATCGACATTTCTACCACCGGTAGTTTCAATGTTTTAAGAATAACACCTCCACCGTTATTTTATAGAAAGATAATTTTGTTTTTCTAACTACGACAATATTTCCGTATTATGCATTCCAATTAACGATTGATTGGTAGTCGTCTGAATATTCCTCGACAAAAAGAATATTCTCCGACCAAACGAATATTTTATAACAACTTGCTTACTTTGCAAAATTTATAAATATTACCCACAACTATAACATTATATCAAATTTATTCCATAATATTCAAAAATAATATTTATAGAAAATTTATCTTTATTTATAAAAGCTGGGGTCTTACATTTTGTAAGAAGCATTTATGGATCATGTTATCAAACAGATTACGCTCTATTAATTTAAATTTAGGTTAATTGGCTTTATTAAATTTTAAGTGGGACCCAAAAACCTCTTGGTAAAATATAAAATAGCAATCATTCAACAGATGAAGATACAATTTCAAAATTAAAATATTAAATATAAATATAAATATATAATAAAGAGAAAAAGGTCAGAAAAGGCACAATGAACAGCATGGTGGTCCACATTGTCTCACCCAACGGTTGATACCATATTCTAACCGATACACACATACACATACAATGCCAATGCCAAGGATAAAGTAGCTCACTTGCATAGAAATTTGTTTTACTGGATCATAATCTCAATTTGTAATGCTGTGTGAGAGCCATCTCAGGGGTCAGCTTAAATGATAAGGAAAAATAAATAAATAAATGAAATTGTCAATTCAAGTTTCTTTTAATATCTGCGCGATTATGGGTAATTATTTATGAATCTTTTAATGTCTGATGTGAAAAAAGATTTACTTCTGACAAAGTGACACAAGCGGGTGGGTATGTAAATTAGAGTCCTTCCAGGGGGATCAGCTAATTCCCACCGGGGTAGTGACCGGTCAGTTTTTTTTTTTTTTTTGCTTTTGATTATAAAATAATTAATATAATTTATTAGAATTGAAATTTTTTATAAAATACAGTGATTTAGGTGTCTTTTTTGATACACGTAACAAATAGGGTTATACAATTGCATAACTGTCTCTTTTTTTTTTCAGATCCAAATAACACTTAAATCATCCGTGATTTTTCTAAAAAATTCGATTCCAATAAATCACATTAATTATTTTGTGAGAAAAAAAAAAATAAAAAATAAATTCCGACCGGTCACAATCCCGGTCGGAAAAAACCGGTCCTTCTAGACTTATTAATATAAATTATGTAAGATAAAATTAAAATGTTTAAATTAGAAGAAAAAAATAATACAAAAGGAATTATAATTAAACTCATAAGGATAAACATTTACACTTCACAAGCAACCTCCATTCCTAAACCACATCAATTGAAAGAAAGAGAGAGAGAGAGAGAGTAGGTGGAAGGTTGCTTTCATAAGGCTAATATTATTGTCAAACTTTGATGAAATGCTTTAAATATTTGCTTTTGTAATAGGAAAGAGACCCTACCCTACTACCACCATTTTAAAAGAGGAAAAAAGACCCCACAACCTCTTAGATTAATTCTCACAGACCCTACCCACTTTGTACATAGAGATGATAAGATTAAGATACTACTACTACTATATGTAACATAATAGATTACAAAGGCCCCCACCACAATGATTGTGACCAGATATATATATATATATTATTGGGAGAGTGGTTAACTTTCTATGGATATAGTGTTTTATAGCATCCGCATCCTACTACTGGGCATGGCATGGCATGGCATGGCCAACTAATACTATTACTCTATCACGGTAAAAAAATCATTTTGATAGAGTTTTTTGCAAAGGCCAATTGCTACGAGGAGGAATAGTGGCTTAAAACTTGAAGATATATATATATGAGATTTTTCAATTGACCTACATACTTCAACTCCAATATGGGCTCAAAATTCTCTTGTCATATTATTTTACAAACTGGTTTAATAGGAAAATGAATTACTCCATTTTTCTTCGACATTAGACTCCTATTTACTACTACTACATCATAAGCAAATTTTAATTTGTTTATCTAAATCTTTTGTTTTAAGCGGTGGAGTAATTTTTAATGTGCATGCGTGCTTGAGAATCTCCAAACTAAACCCGCACCATCATTTCCAATGAAATTTCTAAAATACTCCATTAAGATTGATCAGAGCATAGTTTTATGCTTAAAGAACTAAACTTGCAAACCGTGTGATCTTAGAATACTACTACTACTCCACAAGCCAAAACAGTCAATAGTTTTTGAGGATCAAGAAAGTCAATGATATTCGTTGCTTGAGAGTTGGGTCACTAACCCAATGCACTTCCACCACGTGTGTAAAGTAAAGTTCATCCAAATCTTTCTAACTTCACTATACTTGGTTTTTCCCGGAAGTCGTGACAACGTTGAATTGGGGATGATTTCACTTCACGAGAGACAGAATATCACGTTATTCTAATGACCCACTCCCTCCTCCTCCTTTGCCTCCTGTTCACGGCGATCGAGACGGCACGAGCCCTGCCGTCATCTTCCTCCTTCCTCACCCTCATCTCGTAATTCTCTCCCCCCCATACTCCACTACTGTATCTATTAGTATAAAAATTGAAAATTATAAGATTCATGAGAACTCATCCACTCTGTTTCCTTTACACAAACATGAGATTTGTTTTTTGCTTTTCTTTTTTATTTCTAGATGATGATCATAGTGCCGTAGATTTGCTTCTTACATACTCCTCCTGCACATAATAAGAACAGAAGTTGAAAATAAAAGATTGTACAACTATCTAAAGCCTAAAAGCTCTTTCTTTTCTATATTATTTTTTACCAAAAGCAACTTGAAAGAAAAAAAATCAAGTGTTTAAATAATTCCAAAATTTTCAAGCTTTCTCTTTGAAGAGAGAAGCTAATCCGGTGACAACCGCCTTGCCGCCTCGGTCGCAGGTCTTCGGTTTGACCGCCGGAGGTTGCCACGGCAACGTCATCACCGGCAATTTCTCATCGTCGACGGGATTTTGATTTTTCTCTGTTGACGATGTGGTAATTTCTCCAAAAATTAAATCTAATTCTCCACAATCACACTCTGCAGAACACTGTTTGTCTTCTGCTTCGGATTGCTCAACCGTCTCCTTGACGGTGGCGCTGGGAGGAGGTGTGGTGGTTCTGGTGTGTGGAGAGAGCCATTTGGCTTTCATGTACTCCGCTTTTCTCCAGGGAGGAATGTGCATGCCTTTCTTCTTCAAGCTCTGTTTAGCTGCCTCCGATACAATTGAAACTATTTGTTGAATACGATCGGATCTTCCGACGAAGATGAACGGCAGAGACTGAAGGATCGTTCTGTAGTTTCCGGTGGGCCGAGCTATCTCGAATTCTGATCTGAAGTCTATGTCGACTAACACTCTCTCTTTTTCCGCTTTTTCCGCAATCACATCTATGTACTCATATTCCCCTGTATACAAAAGTACAAACACATAAATCGAATGAGCACCTACAAACGGTTTATACAGAAGCCATAAAAATAAAAAATAAAAAATTACCAGCTGGATAAGAAGGAGATTTCTCCCATCGCGATTTACAAATTGAAGCATTGTAACCGAGAAACAGTAATTCGTCCGCGAGAATTGTTATGAGCTCGTCCTTTCGCTTGCAAATTTTGTTCTTCTCAATGATTTTTGAAGTATCTGCTAATAGATTTCTCTCGGTAACACTTGCACATTGAATCATACTCTGAAAATTACGAAATGAGAATTCGGTTTTAATAAATTACATAACATAAATATAGGTGATCAAATTAGAAAAAATAAAAACTTAAGTGATGAGAACTTGAGCGTGAATTTTACCTTGATCGTATCGGAAAAATCACCGTACCAAGCGGTAGGAATTGACTCACCAAAACCACTAGAGTTATCGAATTCGTCATCGGAACTGTCATTACTGTTTACGTTGAAGCAGTTACAGCGATTGCGGCCACATTTCTGTGCCGGTTGCTTCTCATTAGTCTCTTCTATGAAATTCTGAACCATTTTCGCCAAACAAACAGAGCTGGGCTCGAATAATTCCACAGTAGCAACTCCATTCTTGCCGTACTGCGCTTCACCGGCGGCGGTTGGTTTCTCCACCGACGAAATCCGCACAACAGTAGGAAACTGCCTATCGAAGAGCCTCTTGAGGCGCGATTTCAGCACAGGCTTGCCCGTATCGGCTCGGATCGATGATTCTCGGTACGTCTGAAAGTCGATTGGTTGAATTTTCATTGGAGGCATAGCTGTGACTCTCTTTCTCCTAAAGAGTACTCTTAACTTTTCAATATTGTCTAGCTAATAGTTATACTCTCTGTCAGTTCTGTTCAGTTTCAGTGGACTAATGACTAATTAAAATCAAAACTGTATACAAATTCAACGAACTCTCTTACAAATCACTAAATGCCTAATCCTAAAATTTTGAATAGACTCACTTTTCACAGAAATACATGAACGAAGAAAATACTAAAGAAGCATGAAATCAATGCTAGGAGTAGGAAGGTTAGGTTCAACTGATTCATCATCATCCAATTAATACATCATCCGATCATCACCGTTCGTCACTCGGACTGATCAAAATCTAATTTACACGCAACACAAACAAAATAGGTACCTTTCTTAGCCGACGAAGAATCGAACTACTTGGAAATTAGGCGTCGCTGTTTTCTTCTTTTAACGTTTTTCGTGTAAGACGTGACGACGGTGAACGGGAACACGAACATTGCGAGCGGAAAGATAGGAATAAAAGGCCGGAATATTCATTTCCGGCGACGCTATTTTCGCCGGTGGTGAAGTTAAAAGAGGATACGTCGTGTTTTTAGAGTGGAAAAAGAAACCGTTCTTTTTCTTGTGTTTTGGTAGTCTGTGAAGTGAGAATGCTACGAGTAGGCTAGAATTTATATAGGAGACCAGCTTGCTGACTAGGATATTTTTGTGCACCTGGCGCGTGTAACACGGCATGAAAATTCTAAGGTTGGAGTTGTGCTCACGTGACAGAGGTAGTACAGAGATGGTCGAGGAGAGTTGGTTCCTGATACGTGGATTGTTATAATTGGTTCATAATATCAAAATACTGCAGTACCCCCTTCGAGTCAGGTTTGCAGGTCATGTTTAGCCTTTGGGCAGTGGCCATGATTTCAAACTTGAGGATGAATTGAAAAACAATATAATTAAACTAGTTTATATATTTTAAAACAATAAAGATATTCTACTTTAGTTGATATATAATTGTAGTAATATTTTAGTTTTAAAATGTAACAAGTATAAAAGTTATTAAATAAAATTTTAATTATAAGATGTCATGGATTAATTTTTTTAAAATTAAAGTGAAATTTTTTAGGATAGGGTAAAAATACAAATAAAAAAGATAAAAATAATTTTTAGTTATATAATAATTGTAAAAGTGTTTCTAAACGAATTTAAGTTAATTGTGTAGTACTAGTATGATTTAAGAAGAGACTTTTTATATTTTCATTTCTACCAAAAGTGTTTGTGCTAAAAAATACAGTGAGTAATTATTATTTTCCAATCCCAATCTATTGACGGTAAATAAACACTCTTAATTTAATTATCTTTGGAAAGATAAGGTTTGGAGTGGAGATAACTGGAGATGTGAATTGCGTAGGTAGATATGAGCCAAGTGTCCTTTTTGTGGGGACCACTTTTACTCTTCTTCTAAGTTACTCACTGACTGCAGTTAGTTCTCGACCCGTCGTCGTGTCACGATTGCAATCAATTAGGCGTTTCAACTTCGCCACGTATTATCAACATTACTAGATGTTTAAACTTCATCCGGTTAGCATGAAATTATTTTGTTGGTAAGTTGATTAATTGATAAATAGAATACTGACATACATGAAATCTCGTTTACGTGTCAATATTCTATTGATTAATCAATTAACTTACCCAAAATAAATTTCATACTAAACCAAAATGCCATAGGTGGAGGTAGTAGTATTGTTAATAAATTTATTTGAACAATTAGTATAGACTTTCTGATGCCCTCATTATTACTCCTTTTTATAGATTTATATTTTTTACACAATTTTAAATTCAAATTTGTTATTGATAGTCGTTTTTTTAACACTTTATAATGAGGTAAAGTTTTTATTTCATATTGTATCGCAATTTTCTGCTCAAATCCAACACTCAGTTTTAAAAACTCTATATAGTTATTGTCTGAACTTAATATTTATGACATTTTATTACTCACTCCGTCCCTATTTAAATGATGTTTTAGAATTTTTTATTTGTCCTTAATTAATTGACGTTTATTTAAATTTAGGAGAATTAATAATAATTTTTCCAAAATTACTCCTCATTACTCTACCTATTTTTTTTGAGTATTTTAAACTCTTGTGCTATGATAAATTAATGATTTAAGGGTATTATAATTGAGTACTATATTTAATACTTTCTAATCATTATTTTAAGGGTTAAGTTCAGATGGCCACCTGGGGTTTGGACGTTTTTCCACTTGACCACCTGTAGTCAGTAAAACTACATTTAAACTCCCGACTTTTTGAGTTAAAGTGAAAAAGTCACATTTTCCGTCCAACTTAACTGTGCGTGTATGTGGGGGCGCCAAAAGCGCGTGAGAAGGAGGTGTAACGATCAAAAACAATCATTAAATGTCCAAAATAGCCCTTCTTCTTTATCTTTGTTTAGCCATGGAAGAAAATGAAGAGGCTTCATCAAAGTTAAACAAATCTCCGGTTTTTGACAAGGCTTCAAACCCACTTTGATTCTTGGCGGCGATGTTGACGGAGACGGTGGTGGGATTCGCCGAAAAAGCGTGGGCTTTTAGATTGTGGGGTTTCTCCTATTCACTTTTCCATTTTCTCGGATCTTGAACTTATTTTAGTTCTCGGATCTTGGTGATTTCATCTCGGTTTGGAAGAGGATGCGTTCGAGATCTGTTGTGTTTTTTCGATCTGGATTTATTCGTTATTACTTCATTTATTTGTTCAAATTGGATGTTATCGATGGTACTTATTATGTCCATCACCGACTCTCTCTCATATCGCACCCGTCGCCCCAAGGCTTCCCACATCAATCTCATTAGACCCATTTTCAACAAGACATCTAATTTAAGTCTAAATCAAACTAGTCTACTCTAATCCAAGCCTAACTTTTGTAGCTTATTCTAAATGGATTCGACAATTATAGAGTAGCGTCCATTCTTATTTGAGTAAGTCGAGTTTGGAGATATTGTAACTTTTACAAGTGTGATTTAGCGTAGAATTAGATAACAAACTATTATAGGTATTCAATTTTCTTTGGGATTCCATCTAATTATTGAGGATATGCATTGAAATTTGCTTATTTAACTTTCGATTTGGTATTGCTTTCCTTGGTTTTAATTGCATTGGTCATTATTATGACCGATTGATTTGATCGACTTGATTTTTTTGGGTTAGAGATAAGCTGCAGCAGAGGCTAGGTAGTTCGGTTTGGGCGTATACACACAGGTGCTTTCGACGAATAGCCATACCAAATAGTTGGCGAAAGCGTAGCGACATGCTTCAGTAGATGAAGGCGGTAATGGCGATCCAAAAGTGAAAGTTAGAATTCACTATTTATGTTTACATTTTGATACAAATTGTGGAGTGGGGCTTAATCTGAAAGTCGCTTATCAAGTCTCTTAGCGAGCTATTGTGATGGCAAAAGAGGCTGACAATTGGTGATAACTTCGACTTCAACAATTGATTGGATGTTGGAGAAAGGTAAATACTCAACCAGATTGATCCTCTGCAGTCTTGTAATTGAGTTGATACTTTGTAAGGTGAGGTTTTGGAATTGAAGGCACTTTGTGTTGGGCAGTCAGAGTTTTGAGTTTTATTTTGTTTGATGATTCTACTAATCCAAACAGTCTATTTTGATCTTGTTTGTATCATTATCATTATTATTGATCTTGTTTTATTTTGTTGGATGATTTTATTTTGTTCGAAAATATGTTTCACTTGGGTCTTTATTACTTTTCTTGTTTGTATCATTATTATTGATGCTTATTTGTTGAACATCATTTGACAATTGTGTGGAATCTCATGATGAGTTGAGCCAGACAATTGAAAACTTCTTTTAGTGTTTGTGATGCAGGTCACCACATTTTGTTGAGTCCTTTGATTTATAAATGAATGTTAAATTTTAGCTTTTAGATCTTTTTAGGATTATGAATGATGGACCGAATATTACTCAAGTTTTTTCTTCATAAGAGGGGGAGGTGGATTCAATGTCTCATCTTCTCCATCTCATACCAAATAAAAGTATGGGTCTCACAACATGTTATCCAAGCTTTTAGGAACTGTTATTTAAAGTAGCTATGTGTTATGAAATTTGTTCCTACTTAAATCGTCTTGACAATCATCTTTGTAGAAACGATTAAAAAAGCTTGAATTGGGATTGTGGTTTGAGTAGCCCTGTTTTTCTATATATACACGCTCTACCAAATGTACGTGATTATGGTAAACCACTTGGATCGGCAAAAGAGGATAAAACAACATAACTACCCAATGTACATTACAATAAATAGAGATTGCCATTTAAAGGAAAACATCATTTGCTCTATATAATTATTGTTATAGGAATACAGAACAACTACTACTACTACTACACCAAAGATGGTCTTAGCCTTAACCTTTTCATCACCCACAAGGCCACAACAACTAAATGCAGTGAGCTACTAAGGAATTTATCAAGACCCCTCCAAAAACTCAGTGTTTTCAATGTTATCATCTCCCCATTCTTTGTTCTACTCCCTCCATTTGTTCCTGGAGTAAGCTCTTAAACCTTCTACGCCAAACTAAAACGCGATAACTTCAGAAGGGAGTTCTTCATACCAACACTCAACTTAGTCAAAGAGACTGAAGCCCATATCCTGCAACAAAATTTAACACAAAAAGTCAGATTATAAAAATCGTTTCAATTTTTGTAGCCAGCAAATAAAAGTAGAGATGCAAACTACTTTCAATAGATTAAAAGTAGTAGCATCAAACTACGGGAATTACATGGAGGAATCTGATAAAAGATGCAACATAGAGATGCAAGATGAACTCTGGTAATTACTAAAACTATATACAATACTTTGAGCCATAAGGTAATACTGATTCATAAAACTATATACAATTTTAAATTCAAGCTTCCATGAGCCAAATTGAGGTTGACTAGCCAAGTCTAGTACACCTAAACTATAGTTTGGCTAGTTAACTGAAACAAGGTTGACTAATCAATATTAGTACACCTAAACTATGGTTTGGCTAGATAATTTAAACAAGTTGAGTGGTTATCCATATGCCCTGAGGTAATTCAAGGTTAGTCCGGTTATTTACAAATTACAGCCCTAATAATATTATCCATAATATATGGCACATGTTGTTCTTCTAACTTAACATTAATAACATGAAACCCTCGAGAAGTCTTTTTTTAGCCTCATAAAGCGACTTGATTAACATTCGGTTGCAAAATTTTTTATATACAAGTATATGACAAATAATTTAATATGCATTTACTTGAATATCTGTGATAACAATCACTTTTGAAGTATTTATTTCATTACTGAAACACAAATCGAAAAGACTCCTCTTTTATCTTATTTTCCTCTGTAAGGAAGGGTTGGGTCTTATCATCACAATAATTTTTAAAAAATCATAAATGAAAGCACAATGCCCCACGCTTTCTCATACTTTCTGCTGATTAAAATTGTAGACCATAATATCCATAATGAAAACAAAATTAAGTAGAAAAATACCAATGTAAATAATAAAACATTATACAAGAGTAAGGTAGCATTACCCAGTCCTCCATTTAGCCTTATTTTTACTTAGAAAAGAGTTATTCTCGTGAATTTAAGCCTTTAGTAGTGGATTTGCATAATTGTAAAATTAAAAGATTAGACATCATAATCAAAAAAATACTCCTGCCAATAATTACCTTTTCTATTCCAAAAGTAAACCAAAAAGCGCTATTTGTATATCGTGCAAACATAGATACACAAACTTCAAATATCAAATTTCATTCTTATTATTAAAATCACATTGTGCTTCCGGTAATTTTTAGATTGCGACTAATTACGAACAAAAACATAAATTTTACAAATATGCGTAAGAATAACACAAAGAACTATCTAAACTGAATTAATCGAGTTAAAAAGATAGCAAAAATCCCATAAGAATTATGAATCGTGAAATGGATGAAAAAAATAAAATAAATTCAACAATTAAACATGTAATTCTCGAATTTGACCAACAAAAAACCTATTAGAACGCTAGTAAAACACATGTTTATATTCAACGAATAGAAAAATTACTCGCCTCGATCTCTACTCTCTTTTGTAGGTTGTGAAGTCATTTATCGATGAGCGATAGGTGGGAAGAAGCCCAACCTGTGGTTGACGACGAGGGGATAAAATTTGAACTTCGGCGATGATAACGACGGAATTTAGTCGTCGTCATGGTGTATGTCGACGGGGGGGAGATTATGCGACTTCGAGAGATGAGAATAATAGAGAAATGAAATGAAAAAAAACCTATTTCATATGTTGTTTTCAATATATATATAGAGGTAATTAAGTCTTTAGCCAATTTAAGTAGCAGGTTAAAGGCGGAAAGCGATTATTCACTTTAACTCAAAAATTCGGGAGTTTAAATGTAGCTTTCTTGACTACAAGTGGTCAAGTGGGAAAAGCCTTTGAACCAGGGTGGTTATCTGAACTTAACCCTTATTTTAATTCTTGTGCCCATCTCTAAAATGTCATTTAAATATGGACGAAAGGAGTAATTAATAACAGTTGGACCATTACTTAAATTAGTGGTCAATCTATCCGATGGAGTATTATTTTAGTTCGACTACTAATGTAAGGAGATTACAAATTACTTAATATATGATTTTAGATGATTTTTTAATTATTTGTCGTTTTATATAATTGAACATAATTAATTACAAAATTTTTAAAATTAACTCTCGTGAAAAATATTACAGATATGAGAGAAAAAAGTATGACATAAATATGATAAATAATTGATATTATAATATTTAATGATATATAATTATTTTTTAATTTTTTTTAAAACGACATATATTAAGCTATGGATGAAATATATTTTACCGTTAGTCTAATTTTTTATTTTTACCAAAATATAAAACATAATTCTAAATAAGTGGCTATGTGTTAAATTCCGTAGAAAATACGCCAAAAGAAAAAGAAAAATACCTGGACCGATATATGTCTGGGTTAATTAGAAGGTTCATCTGGGCCAGCAGTCTAATCAATATTTAGGTAACACTGTTATTATGCACCTACATCCAAGTATTATTGACCCTATAATACACTACTACAGGTATGAGGGCATTTTAGTACATTTCTATGACGGTTATAGAATTTAGTAGTATTTTTTTTCTGCCTTCTAGGACACCGTACACTGTACAGGATGATGACCCTGTGACGCGTGTGACGAATGAGAGTCTTTTCACACACTCCTAAATTAAATTATCTACTTACTTAAATAATTTAATTTTTATAATAATTTATTTATAATACATTTAATATTAATTATTATATTTTTTTTTTCTATGCATATTTATGAAATGTGAATAGTTTTTCTATCAAAAATTATCTTGTGTATTTTTTGTGATAATATAGAGTATCCGGTCCTCGATCCGACTAATCTCCCATCTCAAATCAAGAGTTTCATTTGAACCACCGATGCGTTGGGGTTTGAAAATTATCTCTACTTTTTTTCTATTATACTGGAAAGAAATTTCAATGGAGCTATGAGTGGCAAAATTGCAACTTTACTTTTTGAATCAATAAGTTGTAACTTTATATTATCAAAAGTTAAACCAAAATGGAGGTACTCACTGGTGTTATATATTACTCTTTCTGTTCTTAAATAAGTGACGATTTAAAAAATTTAAATTTTTTTAATATATATTTGACGTTATCAAATTTCTAAGAAACATTAATTATAATTTTTCTTTTATTGTCCTCAAGTATCTTTCTATCTCATTTATCTAGACAACTATATAGAGCACATTTTTTCTTAATTATTGCAAGGATAATTGTGGTAATACATATCAATCTTAATGACAGAATTAAAATAATAAATGACTTTCTTAATAAATATGAAACCCTTCAAAATGTCATTTATTTATAAATAGAGGGAATATCAAGATATTGATGATAAACTAACTTTAATGAGACGAGTATTGATGGCAATTTCTTTTAATGATGTCTATGAAATTATTGATACTCTTGAGCACTCATTATTTATGCTTCCTTTTAAATAATTTTGGAAACATGGGCTTGTATTGTGTTTGATTTTATGGAAAAGTTATTACTATGCGAGTTGTGGAATCAATTCTATTCACAGTCTTAATAGTTTGTGCTTTCTAGTTTCATACTACTCCCTTTGTTCCTAAATGATTATTGTTTAAAATTAATGCACACAAATTAAGGAATATAATTAATACCTAGCAAAAATACTATACTATCCTTATTAATTGTCTCAACCAATTATTCTATTCTCAATGTTTCTTATTCAATTCAACCAATTACTTTGTATTCAACCGATTACTACTTAGATTATAGCATTGAATTGAATAAGAATCATTGGTAAGGGAAGAAAGCTTTAAATAGGAGAAAGCTTTAAATAAGGGTAAAATAGAAAAAAATAACTAATGTGTATTGATAAACTCAAAACGATAATTTTTTTGGAACAAAAATTACTTCCTAAAATGATAATCTTTTTAGAAACAGAGGGAGTAGTAGTTTGTAATTCCCATAAACAAGGAGCCAGGTTATAACACATTCTTTTTCTAATATAAAAATAATATAAATAATTAATATTATATTTAATATTTTTTTAATATTTATATATATTGAGGAGGAGGGAGAGTAATTGGTATGTTCTTGACTTGGGAATTTTATTTTATTTTTTGGCTAAATGACTGGAAGTTTGCCTAGCCAAGAATAGAGAGATGAGATGAGACTTGTGGATGGAAAAAAATTCAGTGTCATTTTCTATCACATTATTTTATGGCAGTTGAAGAAGGTTTATAAGTAAGGTGTTGGAGTGGGTCCCATTTGTTTATTTATTTCTTATTTCATGGTAGATGAGGCATCAAAATCCAAGTGGAGAGTACTCATCCACAATGATGGATGCTATTAACCGTGTATATACCTCACATCAAAATTTATAAATTTGGTCATGAATTTTTGAGTACCACAATAATTGAATCAAGATAGGATGTAGAATGTTAAAGATCTACAACTACAACTATTAATTAGGTATATATATATATATATATATATATATAGAGCAACGATCAAGAGTATTTTTTTTAAATAATATTTTTCGTTAAATAATGTTTTTTTTTATCAAAATTACGTCGTTTTGGAGTGACTTAAAAGAGAGTGGTTCCACTTATTTTCTTTTTATTTATAAAAATGTCACCCGCGTAATGAACTCCAAAACGATTTAGTTTTAATAAAGGAGTCTTATCTGGGAGAATACTATTTAAGAAGAATCTTCTTGATCTCGCTTCATATATATATATATATATATTATTTTATGAGTCTTATTTTTTTGTTTAGACTTTGACTTTTGACCCGACTTAAAATATTTTATGCGGTTATTAGTCTCCTTAAAAAAGATGAGGTTTAGAGATAATAAGGAAAGATTGAACCCAATAAATAAGCAGTTATGTTATTAAGACCTATTATATTTATAGCCAACCGTATAAGTGTTATTGTACATAGGGTTGCAATATTTATTTTCAGTTTGTTGTGATATCTTTTGTCTTTAACCCAAATTATTAATGTTTTCTACTAATGTACATATATTCTTTATTTTGAATTTGATCAAGTACACAAGATTGCTTATTGAGACATAAGATACGATATTGAAAGGGTCTTTTGTAGTACAAACTACTTTTATGGAAAAAATTCCACGTCAAACAAGAATTATTACAAACATTAATTAAAAGTAATTTAAGGGAATTTTGATGTGATATGTTTTGTTTTATGCGGAGAAAACTTATTGTTCTTGATAATATATATATATATATAATTCGGTTCTTTCCATGAATTGGAGATAAAGAAATCAAGAAATGAATCAGGTTATAGTGATAATTTTTTACATCATTATAAGCGTAAAAATCGATCCGTGTAATTTATTCATATTATTGACTGATTCTATGAGGAAACAAATTCAATTGATTTGTGTAAGTGAGTCTGACTTTGAGATAAATTCTACTCCCTCGAGCATAAAAATTCTAGTTGATTTTTTTGGTGTATATTAAAAAAAGAGTATAAAATGATAAAATTATTTATATTTATATTTTTATTTAATTACATAAAAAATAGAAATATGACAATTAATACTTAGGGTATTATAAGTAAATTGTAAAAATAGATTATTTAAAGTAAGTTGATATTTAACTTAGGTCTCCTTAAAATATTAATAAACTTTTATTTTAGGGAGTATCGCTATTTCTTTTTGAATAATATACCCCGATAAATCTCACGACAGAGTTGAATTATGATTAATATAAAATTTTAAGAGATAAAATAAAACAATAATATCTTTGTATCACTCCTTAATTCTTATTTATTCTATTTATCTAAATACGTGGACATTTCTTATCGATAAAAATGTATGGTCATGTATATGCAACAAAAAGTTATTTGTTCGGTCTAAAGTGATGTTCAACCCTAGAACCAAGAGGTTCAAATGTTTGATTCAGTTATTCATGATTTCAGTTGAATATTGCTAATATTGTCTATGTTCTTAAGATCGGCCCACATTGATTTAATGATTGATAAAATTAACTTTTTATCGATTGACTAATCTGGCGTATGCCGTGAGGAGGTGATCTCTCATGCTGTCAAAGATCAGATATTAATCGATTGATCTTACTGCGAACGATGATAATCGGATACTAATTGTAAGTAATACTACTTGTTAAGATTGGCCCACATTGATTTAATGAATAATTTTATTAAGACCTATGCTTTGTTATTATTGTCTATGTTCTTTGCTAATACTAATAAGTGGTTAATTAAAGATAATCTTTTCAATATATCATATTTTTAAGTAATCTATATGTTTTAGTATAATCTCTCAAGCTCAAGCTGTCATACACATACTTGAAACAGAAGATTTTTGGTAATAATATTAAAGAGGATGATAATATTGACTAGACCTCTGAATCTTGAAACAAATATCCACCTCTATTTAAAAAGAAAACGTGACTTTGATTTGACAATAACACATATAACTAATATCATAATTAAATACCTATCAAAAATCTAATTATATTATTAATTAATATCATTATAAAAATATAAACCAAGATTTATTTTTTTTCTCTTAACCAAGAAATTAGAAGCTGTAAAAAAATATTGAAATAAACAGAGGCATAAACTTAATAATAGGGTAGGGGTTAGGGAGTAGGGAGGTTAAATTAAATTGTAAATAGGTGAAGGTGAAACAGCATCTGTGATGATAGATAAAGTGGTGGTCCACCGTCCATAGCAGCTTGTCTGAATAAAGAAGTAGAGGACTGTTTGTTTGTATCGATTACAACAAAGTTGGTGTCTAAAACTTATCTATGGTACAGTGGTAGATAGATGATGATTGATGACGTTGATAAAGAAAGCTATATACTCCTCCTATTCCTCCTCTATGAGATGAGATGAGATGAGATGAGATGATGGCCCTTCTTCTATATGGAAATTATTGTGTTGGTATGGATTCTTGTTTTTGGATTTCCTTGTTTTCATTGCACAAAGCCAAACAAGCCATTGGATGATGATGATGATGTGGATATAATATACTGCACAAAACAAAGCACATGATATGAATATGTTATTGTACTATAAAATGGTTTGGGTTGAATATGTGGGCCAGTTATAGACTCTAAAGGCCAGGGCCCAGGATCATCACTATCAAATCCATCATTTAATTTCACAAATACTAAAAGAAGAGAAACCCCCCCAGGCCCCCATTGAAGATAGTAACAATTACTACTAATGAGCAAGGCCTGGTGTAAATACGTGTCCATTAGTATTTAAAAATCTTAATTTGGAATATCAAGTAAGCGTGCGTATGTATGGTTGTGGTACAAAAGTCTTAATTTGGAATATCCTACGCACTGTGCATTTCATTATTTGGGTTGGATGCATTTAAGTGGAGAGATTATGGTTATAGTTAGACCTAACCTAAGAAGCCGGCCGGTTAGTTCCCCTCAATGTAAGCTTAGCTGGTGCTACCCTTTTGAGACTAATTAATTAGGACCTTTCTTCTTCTTCCACACAAATTTTGACTGATATTATCTCTCCTACTCCTAGTGTAACTGGAACTCGGATATTATTATCTCTCCTCCAATAAGTTTGCAAGGCCAATAAGAACATTGATATACAGAACAGAACCTGCTACATAAACAACTCCAAAACCATAGATAAAAAAAATAGAATTCTAAAAAAATATACAAATTCACTGTACCCCACAAAGTCTTTCCATTATTGTTGATGATGCTCACTCCTACTCTTTGCTAAAATTTCTAATTAGATAAGATTGTCAAAAAAACATAAGCCGAAAACAAAAAAGGGATACATTTCTGCAATATTGAGCTACCACCGTAAGGGAAAATCTGTAAAACAAACCATAATCTCTAGGAGTTGCAGTCCTTCGAAGCAAAGTTGCAACCGTTAATAAGTTCAGGGAAGAACACACCTGGGCTAGAGATCATCCTTTGGCAAATAACGTTGATTACAACTTAGAAGGAACCAGATAGTGCTCCAAAATCTGAACCTGTCTTCTCATGGAACATTCATAACTTGAATGGATTGCAACATATCAGAGACAGCAATGACCAGGTCACCTGATTTGATCATTCCCCTGGCCTTGAGCAACGCCAAGGTTTTATTGAGGTTGCTTTCCATATCATCAGAGAAGCTCAAGCGGAAGGGTATTAGACCCCACTGCAGGTTCAGACGTCTTCGTACAGATGTCGTGGTTGTAAATGCAAAAATTGGGCAGTCAGGGCGGCAACGTGACAAGAGAGATGCCATGTGTCCAGTTTTTGTGTAAACAAAGAGCGGATCCACCTCTAAGTTGTTAGCTGCAAAATCACAACCAAAAAATTGAGGTCAAATATCAGGTCAACACAGCACCAATGTGAAAAACAGACCGCTTGTACCCTAAGATGCACCATTCCACTACAACAGCAATAGAAAGAGAGAAAAAATGTGGGAACAAAGAAAGAAGAGGGGGTAGAAGAAAATCATAATGAAGAAATCAAAAAGGGGCAAGATGTGAAAATTGGGATATAATTCCAGTAGCAGTACTGAAGGAGGAGCCTGCCCATTGGCTAGGAGGCATTGGAATCATACCCGATTAGAACAAAAAAAAACGCAAGAAATGTAACAAGAAGATCAAGAAAATATAAATGATCTAATTAACATAGGGAAGAACAACTAATAATCCAAATATAAAAAAAAACCTAGAAACATACAGTGTATATCTAACACCATTATTCGCACCAAATGATGTTATTCTGAGATACAGGTATCAAAGTATATAATTGAACCACCATCTAAGTTAATATGAAAAAAAATAAAAATAAAATAAAAATAAAAAATCAAATTAGAACATACAGTCCTTTTACTAAATGGTGTTTCATCCCAAACGTTAACCACTTTATGACACTATGTACCTATAGAGCATAGGAAACATGTTTAAGATAAAATATGTGCCAAATAGGATGTTTCCACGATGCAAGAAAATAAAATAAAGAACTGGATGCATTTAATGCTACAACATTCAGAAATAGTTACAGAGAGAACATATAATGTACTTCACTGTAATCTTAGTGCGGAGCATTTAATTTGGGTGCCTACTTGTATAAGATAACAGAAAAATAAATACCAATAAATAACAAACTAAAGATGTATAGATAAGTTTTTCTTACCCATCTTTGCAGCGGAGTTGCAAATCTCTTCAGAAATACTGTCCGAGTACGAAGAAGAAATGTCTGGTAGCTCAATAACTTCATGTCTTTTCTCTTCCCTCCACCACCTTTCAATTCTCAGGCTTACACTTCTCAATACAGTCAGTGCCTTGTCAGGGAACTGGCCCATGGCTGACTCACCAGAGAGCATTAAAGCATCCGCCCTTTGTCTTACTGCTTCAGAAACATCAGCTACTTCAGCTCTTGTAGGCGTAGGGTATTCAATCATGGATTCAAGCAGCTGAGAAGCAACAATAACAGGCTTATTTAACTGCCTGCACACTTGAACAATCTTTTGCTGAGCTGATGGAACCTGTTCCAATGGGATTTGAGCACCCAGATCTCCCCTTGCAACCAAAGCTCCATCTGATGCTTGGATGATCTCCTCCAAGTTCTTCAACGAGTCAATACTCTCTATCTTTGCAATAACAGAAATATCACTGCATGATCACAAAAGATACATTTATATCTAAACCCACCCAAAAGTATACTACTTATCTGGAATTATAGAAGTAAAAGGTAGTTTCCAGATTCTAACAAGATAATTTTTTATTTATCTTTTTTTTTTGAGGAATTAGGATTTGTACTTTACATTGGAGGGAAAGTGGGACAGACCAGCTTCTTGAATATTTCTCAACTCCTCCATGTGTATAGAATACAAAGGCATTGATAACATCATGATATGTAAAACTAGTAATTATGTAATACAGTCACTTGGGGTTCAACATTGCAACAACCATGATATTAATCCATTAACGGATTTCAAGCTCCAGTCAACGAGGCAAATACATTAATCAAAGCTCCTAACGTGTTTTATGAGGGTAACTGCATGGCTGCTTTATCGCTCTATTTAGAACATGTGCCAAATGGAAACTTTTATAATCACAATGACCACCCTGATTTCTAATAGCCTATCTGATGAGGACATGGCATGCGTGGACTCAAACAAGACTAAAGGGACGTGGGGATCAAGCAAGACTAGAACTAAAAGGTTCAAACAAGATCTCAATGGATTGATCCAAGATGTTTGGGCTGAAGCTAACACAAGAAAATCCAAAGAGAAGGATGAGACACAAATTTGGATCAATTTAATACAAGCCCAATTCTGATCTTACTAAGCCCACGAATTACATATTCAGCAAGGATTTTTAGATTTTTATAATTCTATTATAATTAGGACTTCTTTTTTAATTAGAATTTCTTTTCCAAATTGACTTCTATTAGGGTTATAGTTTATAAATTCCTATTAGGATTTGGATTGTTTTGAGTAGTATAAATAGATGTCTAAGTTGATGTAATCAAACACATTATTATTATTCAATATATTTGTGAGTTTATTCTCTACTTTTGGTTCTTTGAAGAATTCCTAAGAATTAGTAATTCTTAGTTATTTCTTTGAGATTCAATTTGACTTATCATACAACAATTCATAGTTGTGTGTGGCGTCTTCTACCGCATCAATCGTCGATTGTACCGAGATTACCACTTCAATATAAGCGAGGGGTCAAGGTGTCGTTGGTGTTCATTCAACGCAGATTCCGAACGCGAGCAATTGTACCAAGATTACCGTCTAAAAAGTATGAGCGAGGGTTAAGGTGTTGCAAGCAATTTACCCAACAACTGTGCTAGAAACGATCCGGGCGACGACCACCTCACGCAAGCGTGCCGTGGAGTCTATCATTTGGTATCAAAGCTAAGCCTTTCTAGCGAGTTACTTATCTTTAATTTTCTGTCGAAATATATATTGTTAAAAAAAAGAAAAAAAGAAATCAGAATTTTATTTCCAATGTGTTAACCAAACTTGTAGCACGCCATCAAATCATCAAATTCCAACCAAGGGTTCATACCGTTCCATCATCATCAATTATGAAACGGAGCTACAATTTATAAATCTCCGGCATACAAGAGGAGTACAAGACAATCGATCGGTGATTTTGTAGTATTCTGATAGTCACACCATCTATATTTTTGTTTCGTGACAAGTAATTTTTGAATTGATTAGTAAAACCAAGAATTTTGCTAGGGGAATTCAAAAAGAATTAGAGAGAATATTTGAGGTAAAAGGCTTAGTGGTGAGATTAATCGAGGGTAAAAGCCAATTTATTGAGAGTATACACGAGTGAACCATTGATTCGAGCGAAACACGTAAGGGAGTGGTGAGGAAATTGTTTTCTACTAACCCTTATTTTGCAGGAAATATGTCTAACTCGAAGGATAAAGGCACTTAGGAACAACCCTCAACAGCTGAATTGAAATTCCAGATGGAAGCCATGCATAAAGAATGGGATCGAAGATTGAGAAAGACTACGGAGCAAATGCAAGAACAATTAGAAGAGACGAGGGTGTCTATGGCTGAGCTATCCCAAAACACTCATGGGATGCAAAACAAGATGAGGGCACAACAAACTGACGCAAGAAAGGAAGACCCTTACGGTGAGGACAGTAGTGCAGTGGAAGACCGTGAATCTAATTTTTCACATCAAAGACACGGAGGTGCTAGGGAAAGAGGAGGTCGGGACAGAGAATATGGCAATTTGGATAGCATAAAAATGAAGATTCCAGTTTTCCAAGGCACGGGTGATCCTGAGGCTTATTTAGATTAGGTAACCAAGATGGAGCGAATCTTTGACTGTCACAATTATTCAGACCTTAAGAAAGTCAAACTGGCCGTTACAGAGTTTTCTAGATATGCATTGATATGGTGGGATCAGTTGACAGTTAATCGGAGAAGGTGTGAAGAAGCGTGGAATTACAACTTGGGCGGAGATGAAAGCTATCATGAAAAAGAGGTTTGTACCAGCATACTATCAACGGGAGATCATTCGTAGTTTACAAACTCTTAAACAAGGAAGTCGGAGTGTGGATGAATATTACAGGGAGATGGAAATGTTGAAGGATTGAGCTAATTTGATTGAGGATAATGAAACAGCGATGACTAGGTTCTCGGCAGGATTGAACTGGGAGATTGCAGACTTGGTTGAACGACAACATTATTGGGAGTTAGAAGAACTGGTACATATGGCTACTAAGATAGAGAAACAACTCAAGAGGCGAGGAGGACAACGAGGACAATCTAATGCTAGTTCACCTAATTTGGCAAAGCGAGAGGAAAAGACAGCTGCGATCAAACCAAAGGTGGAACCTAAGCAAGGATCGACTAGCCGAGAGATACAAGGTAAAACTGAACAACCTTCTTTTGATCGTAATCGGGATATTGTATGCTTCAAGTGTCAGGGCAGGGGACATATTTCTAGCCAATGTCCAAATCAGAGGAAAATGTTGTTACTTGACAATGGAGATGTGGAGACCAAGGGGGAAGAGAGCGACATTGATTCCATACCACCATTAAAGGAGATAGGTGAGGATGCGATATATGGTGAAATTCTGATCACAAGAAGAGCACTTAGCACGCAGGTTAAGGAGGATAGCAGTGAACAGCGGGAAAATCTATTTCATACTCGGTGTCTTGTGAATGGGAAAATCTGTTGTGTAGTCATAGATGGAGGCAGCTGTAAAAATGTGGCAAGCACTACGATGGTGGAGAAATTGGGGTTACCTACTACCAAACATCCTTGGTAAGTATGCTCGTTTACGATGGCTCAATGACAATCTGAGACATTAAAGTAACCAAACAGGTGTTAGTTTCATTTGCTATTGGTCGGTATGTTAATGAGATATTGTGTGATGTGGTGCCTATGTAGGCAGGGAATATGTTAATGGGTAGACCATGGCAGTTTGATAGGAGGGTTCAACATGATGGGTTTACCAACGTATATTCCTTTGTTCACGACAAGAAGATCTCTTTGCGTCCTTTGTCACCACAACAAGTACATGAGGATCAGATTCATTTGCAGAAAGATCATGTACAAAGAAAAGAGAGTGAAGAAAAGAAAAATCAAGAAGAAAAAAAGAGAGAAAAAGAAAGATGAGAGAAAAACAAATATACTAGCAAAAAAGAGTGATGTGAGAAGAGTTTTAATTTCTAAACAACCTATGATTTTACTTCGGTATAAAGAGGCGCTTTTGAATACTAACGCTAATGAATCTTTGCCTAGTGTTGTTTCATCTCTTTTATAGGAATTCAAAGATGTATTTCCCGAGGAGCTTCCTCATGGACTACCACCTATTCGGGGAATTGAACATCAAATTGATTTTGTTCCCGATGCAACCATTCCAAACCGCCCGGCTTATCGGAGTAATCCCGAGGAGACGAAGGAATTACAAAGGCAAGTTGACGAGCTAATGGGGAAAGGATTTGTGAGAGAAAGTATGAGCCCGTGTGCAGTTTCGGTGATTCTAGTGCCGAAAAAGAATGAAAAATGGAGGATGTGCATCGATTGTCGAGCGGTAAATAACATTATGGTAAAATATCGACACCCCATTTCTCGTTTAGATGACATGTTAGATGAATTACATGGGTCTTGCATATTTTCAAAAATTGATTTAAAAAGTGGTTATCATCAAATTAGAATCTGAGAGGGTGATGAATGGAAAATGTTTTTTAAAACTAAATATGGTCTTTATGAGTGGTTGGTATTACCTTTTGGTTTAACTAATGCACTAGCACTTTCGTGAGATTAATGAACCATGTTTTACGTCCATTCATTTAGGGAAATTTGTCGTAGTTTATTTTGATGATATCTTGATTTATAGCAAAACTTGGAAGATTATGCATTGCATTTAAAATCTGCTTTAGATGTACTTAGGAAAGAAAAGTTATTTGCTAATATGGAAAAATGCACGTTTTGTTCGGATAGAATTGTTTTTCTTGGCTTTGTTGTGAGTTCACAGAGAGTCCAAGTTGATGAGGAAAAAATCGTCTGATTCGGGATCGGCGAGTCCAACCAATGTGAGTCAATCTGAAGCTTTCATGGACTCGCAAATTTCTCTACGCACGCTTTGTTCGAATTTTAGTGAGATTACATCACCATTGAATCGAGATCATCAAGAAAAGTGTAGGCTTTAAGTGGGGTGATGAATGAAAAAAAGCATTTAACTTGATAAAGAATAAATTAACAAATGCTCCTTTACTTATTTTGCTAACTTTGCTAAAACTTTTGAGATTGAGTGTGATGCTTGAGTTTAGGATCGAGTTTGTGTTGATGCAAGAAGGGAAACCATTGGCGTATTTCAAAAAAAAGTTGAGTGGGGCGACTTTGAACTATCCTACATGTATGATGAAAGAGATGTACGCTTTGGTTAGGGGCTTTGGAGACATGGAAACATTATTTGTGGCCTAAGGAATTTGTGATCCACACCCATCACGAATCATTGAAATATTTGAAGGGTCACCTGAAGTTGAACAAAAAGACATTACGATGGATGGAATTTATCGAGACATTTTCATATGTTATTCGATATAATCGAGGTAAGGAGAACGTCGTTCTGCGGATGCTTTGTCTCTCAGGTATGTTTTGTTAAATACTCTTGATACGAAATTGTTTGGGTTTGAACGAATTAAAGAGTTATATGATAATGACCTTGATTTCGGTAAAGAGTTTAAAACTTGTGAAAAGAATGTAGTGGGTAAATACTTTAGAATTGATAGATTCTTGTTTCGTGAAAATAAACTATGTATACCTACATGTTCTTTGCGTGAGTTGTTGGTTAGGGAATCACATGGGGGTGGTTTAATGGGACATTTTGGTGTTGATAAAATTTTTGCTGTTTTGAAAGAACATTTTTATTGGCCTCATATGAAACGAGATGTGAAAAGAATATGTGATAGATGTATTACTTGTCGCCAAACTAAATCTCGTGTTCAACCCCATGGATTATATACACCATTGCCTATTCTTAATGAACCTTGGATTGATCTTTCTATGGACTTTGTGTTGGGTTTACCTAGATCTAAGCATGGTTATGATTCAATATTTGTGGTCGTGGATAGATTTTCAAAAATGACACATTTTATTCCATGTCATAAAATTGATGATGCATCTCATGTTGCTGATTTGTTCTTTAGGGAGATTGTACGTTTGCATGGTATGCCTAAAACTATTGTTTCTGATAGAGATACACAGTTCTTAAGTTACTTTTAGAAGACTTTGTGGTGTAAATTGGGTACTAAACTGTTATTTTCAACTACTTGTCATCCACAAACTGACGGTCAAACTGAAGTAGTAAATAGGACTTTGTCAGCATTGTTACGGGATATCATTAAAAAAACTATCAAGCAATGAGAAAAATGTTTACCACATGTTGAGTTTGCATATAACCGCTGTTCATTCTGCTACTAATTTTTCTCCATTTGAAATTGTATATGGTTTAAATCCTTTGACACCGTTGGATTTATCACCATTACCTGTTTCTGAATATACTAACATGGATAGAAAGAAAAAGGCTAATTTTGTTAAACAGATTCATGAAAAAGCCGGACTAAACATTGAACGGAAGACGAAACAAAGACATTAAGCACGCGAAACGAGGGCGACATCAAGTGATCTTTGAGCCCGGAGATTGGGTGTGGTTACATATCTTGGAAAGAAAGATTCCCGATTCAAAGACGTTCAAATTGCTTGAAAGGGAGACGGTCCATTTCAAGTTCTCGGCGTATCAATGACAATGCCTATAAATTAGATTTGCGGTGGTGAGTATAATGTTAGTGCCACATTTAACGTTCTTCGATCTAAGTCCGTTTGATGTAGGTGACGATTTGAGGACAAATCATTTTCAAGAGGAGAGGAATGATGAGGACATGGCATGCGTGGACTCAAACAAGACTAAAGGGACGTGGGGATCAAGCAAGGTTAGAACTAAAAGGTTCAAACAAGATCTCAATGGATTGATCCAAGATGTTTGGGCTGAAGCTAACACAAGAAAACCCAAAGAGAAGGATGAGACACAAATTTGGGTCAATTTAATACAAGCCCAATTCTGATCTTACTAAGCCCACGAATTACATATTCAGCAAGGATTTTTAGATTTTTATAATTCTATTGTAACTAGGACTTCTTTTTAATTAGAATTTCATTTCTAAATTGACTTCTATTAGGGTTATAGTTTATAAATTCCTATTAGGATTTGGATTGTTTTGAGTAGTATAAATAGAGGTTTAAGTTGGTGTAATCAAACACATTATTATTCAATATATTTGTGAGTTTATTCTCTACTTTTGGTTCTTTGAAAAATTCCTAAGAATTAGTAATTATTAGTTATTTCTTTGAGATTCAATGTGACTTATCATACAACAATTCATAGTTGTGTGTGACGTCTTCTACCGCATCAATTGTCGATTGTATCGAGATTACCGCTTCAATATAAGCGAGGGGTCAAGGTGTCGTTGGTGTTCATTCAACGCAGATTCCGAACGCGAGCAATTGTACCAAGATTACCGTCTAAAGTATAGACGAGGGGTTAAGGTGTTGCAAGCAATTTACCCAACAACTGTGCTAGAAACGATCCGGGCGACGACCACCTCATGCAAGCGTGCCGTGGAGTCTATCACTATCTATCACTTACAAATTAATTCTGTAGCACTGATTGTTAACTTTTGTTATTTTAAAATAAACTTATCACTTATTAGAATGTGAAACATATACATACACACACAGTACTTGCTGGCAGTCAAGCTGAATCTTTACTATTTTGCAGTGAGTTTAGCGACACAGAGGACTCATATCATTTGAAGTAGCAGAATAAGACAGAGGAGAGTAATATGAATAAACAAAGATATAAAAGAGGCAGCATAGATTGTACGTTTGTTGTCACTCCTATATTTATGGCCAATATAGATCTCCAGTAGGTAAAACACCCACCTGATTTCAAAGGCAACGATATGCAACTACTTGGTCTGCATAGTTTGCGGGGTATTGCCTGCACATGGTGGTTTATCCAATGCACGCTCTAAGGATAGTAGTTGCGGATTACACCATCATACTCCCTTTGTTCTTAAATATAAGATCGTTATTGACTTTTTAAAATCAATTTAAGACAATATTTATTATTGTATTAACTAAAATTAAATGAATTTATGTCACTTTTGAGTTTGAAATTACCTAAAATTGACTTTCAAAGTCAATAATGATCTTATATTTGGAACGGAGGGAATATAATAAAAAAGACCAAAAAGGACCACATGATTTTGCCAATCATGTTTTGGATCAAAATTCAAATGCTAGAATATATGTGGCTTGGTCCCTATAGATTTTAAATATGAAAAACTAGAGTCCAGATTAAAGAACAACAAGTAGGTATTCTATATATTCCTGATCTTTTGATAAGTTTAAGTTGTTCTCACTTGAGAAGCTACGAGACCAAGAAGCTCTACCTCAATAAGTTTGAACATAGCAAGGATGTCTGAGATATGTGGTTCAACTTATTGGATAATAAAATTTTGACATCCCATTCTCTCTAACACCCCCCCCAACCCCCAAAAAAAACTGAATAAACTCATAAAAAACATAGGAAAGTGAAAAACAAATCCAAACAAACATGGAAAAGAGGGAGGAATAGGCCGGATTACAAATAGATAAAAGAGTACGAACATGAAAACATAATCATACCTGTCACGAGCTCGTGCTTTGATGTAGCTTTTAAGATGATTGATCACTTCAGCAGACTTCACAAATGATATTGCAATAAAATCAACACCCTCTGCGATCCCAAAATCAATGTCCAACCAATCCTGTAGAGTACAAAATAACTTAGAGTGATTTGAGTAAGAAGCTTATGCAAAAGCAGATAAAAGTAAGCCACAATAACGTCTTGTAGGTTACTACGTGGCTACGTCGGGCCCCTCCTTTTGCCCCGTAGCAAGAAGGATTTGATTATACAGCAGTGAGTGGCAAAATTCCTGGATTTCCTTCCCTAACTGGGGCCATTTGAATTGCCTATAGCAGTCTGAACATCTCAAATCTAGAGCACAGACTCAAGAAACTCCTATGCCCTTAACCTGCACCTTAGGGATCTAAGGGCTTAAAACATTCTCTTTTTAACTTTTAAGTAATCTTAGGAAGGCCTAGTCTGAGCGTAGCTCAAGGGAGGTGTCCTGCCCCACTGAAGGATATGAACTTCCTCAAATGTCTTTCTGAAATGGTACAGAAGCCATAACGAGGTTGCATTGGTTTGAAGGCGGCTCATAATAACATGGGTTCCTCTCATCAAGGCTGCCATGGACGGAATGAGGTGATGTGTAAGGGGGCTTGAACCCATTGGAATAGCATTAAAAGCACTTCAACTTGCATTGAACTCAAAGCATGTTAATTAAGTGGTCAAGTGTAATGATTGGGCTGTTCAAAGAACCAATAAATCCAGTTGAACTGGTTAAACTGGGCAAGAGGGCCGAAAATAGCCACTTTAGTAGTCCCGGGGAGGGACCGAGGGAGTCTATCTTAAGAAATGGACATTTCATACATACTGAAGTAATCAGTTTAAGGTTTGCAACATGAATTAAAGAAACTACAAAGGAAGAATGAGAAGAACTAACCTTCGAGGAAACAGTAGGAAGCATGGCATTACGTTCCCGCACTAAGCTTCCATCTCGCCAAAAAGTTAGATTAGCACGAGGTAGCAGAAGCCCAGGATCAGTACATAGGCACTTGACATCTGGACCAATCTTTTCAATCACCTCAAACCTCACCATTCCGCCATCAACTAGGAGTTCATCCCCAACTTTCACATCTGTCAATATTAGTTTAGTCGAAATTGAGCGACATCCTACATGTATACAAATATGCAATAGGACTTATAGGAAGAGTTAACTTAAAAATAGTAGCTGTTCAACCTTCGGCAAAACCATCATAGTTCACAGTAATGGTGCGCTCTGGGCGAGGTACATCAAAAGCTCGAACACTGAAAGTCCATATCTAGCCATCCTGCATAATAAATCATCACCAGAAGCTCCATGACTGTAAACTGGGAAGGCATCAGCCATAAAGTTACAAGTTTCTGATTTTAAATTTAAATTAATTTCACTTTAGCACATAGAGAGACCTCAATAAGAAATTTTTTGATGTAGTTTACATGAGCAAGTTAGAAGGGTAGGACTCTGCCTCAAAGTGCATCACACTATTTCACTAAAAATATAGAATTACCATCAGCCCATAAAAATGAAAACTCATACCAAACTTAGACAATAATGACATTGGGCTTACAAATACTGAGCAAGTAACAAACATTTCTTAATATGTGACAATGTTTTAGAAGTATAGAAAAGGAAAGGGGATGGATGGAATGCGTACCCATTAAGAAGATCTGTGTCAAAAAGATAATGGGAGTATTGGACTGCAACCCAAAGACAATATTTTTTCCAAGAAAAGGTAAAATGGTATTTTTATAAGTTAAAAATTAAGGTGACAATGTTTTGGACGTACAGAAAAGTAAAGGAGGTAGATAGAATACTAGTGTTTACTATATCTTGATGACACCAAACAACCCAAGCTAACACACAAAATACAAAAGTATATTAACATGATGCGAAACACGTAGAGAGATGGCAGCCCGTTTAATCCCTGATAGGGAAAGGAGAAAGTATATTCTAAGCAAAAGGTTGATTCTGTCCTTCCCTTACCAAATGCAAATAAAATGTTCAATAAACCCAACAAAAAATCTCAAAAACCAAACTTTCTTGTTCTTAATTCAACAAAATCAACAGACCAACAATTAAAATCAAATTAATTAACCAAAAACTAGTTGATATAAAAATAATCAAGGAGCTAAATTAAATGAAATATACCTCAGCTTTAGCCGATGGAGCTCCACCAAGATCTCCCATGTGAATTTCACTCCCTTCAGTATCCATCATAATAGCTACTGCATACCCTTTCTCCTCATTAAACCTCCTCACTCTCTCAATCACCCTCCTGTGCCAGTCCCTCGTGCCATGGCACAAGTTAATCCGGGCCACATTCATCCCGCCCACAACGCCTCCAGCTGCTCGAACCCGCACGTGGCGGGTCCAATGGTGCACACCAGCTTGGTTCGCCGGGTACTCCGAAATCCATTTTCCTTCAGCTCCACTTCCGTCACGGCATCCACCTCAATCGAGCTGGAATCACCCGCAGCAGGAACTACTCCATTGCCCTGGCCATTGTCGGAGAGGAGTACAACCGGAGACGGCGGCGATGGGTCGAGATCTGAAGAAAGTGCTTTGATGGATCTTTTAATTGAGGTTGTGGGTAGCGGTAAGCGGCGGGGGAAGGTGAGAATGGAGGGGGATTTTGAAATGGTGGGATTTGGGTAAGGGGAGGATGAGATGAAGAAATTCAGGGACTGAGACATGGTTTTTGGTGTAGAGGTAGTTGAAGAATTAGGCAATATGAATGTGAGTGTATATATTGAAGGAATTGGTAAGGGAGAATTGGAGTTTACAGTTGTAGAATAGTTAAACTAGCATTTAGAAAGGGAAAGAAGATATGGCGGACTCTGCTGGCGGACTGGCTGGCGGAGTTGGCAAGGTTGGAGAGTGCTTCGAAGTTGTCGCCCCCAAGAGATTGTGTTTTTCCCATAGGAACTATTCCTTCCTATTGGTTTACATACATTTCGTATTTTTATTTGTTCTTTGCATCTTCATATTATTTTAAATAAAAATCTATAATAATAAGACCCAACTTAATTTGAATTAGGACTAAAAATATAAGAGCAGTTTAAATTTATTTTAATTAATTTGAGCAAAAAAGTATAAAAGATGGTTCAGATTCATTCTAATTTTTAAATTGTTAAAATAAAAAGAGTAAAAATTTTATTACGTTGTGCTTTTTTAAACACCGGATAAATACTAATATTTTATAAAATTCATTTTAATTCTATGAGGTTATAATTTATTTACTCATTAAAATATCTCATTTTTCACATTAAATAATATTTGACTTAAACACTTCAAAGTAAGGATAAACTTGTAAACATGAATTAAAAGTATATTTGTAAATTTATAAAATTTAATTAAATTAACATTTGGTGTTCAATTTTAAATTAAATTTTCAAACGTAATTTAAATCTTGAAAGTGATTTAGTCAAAGAATTTATTAGTAAAAGCATTTTCTAAAATTTATTAAAACTTTAAATATAAAATATAAATTTAAATAATTAAAAGAGAACACTATTTTCATAAATTTTTTTGATATTTTACACCATCATCTCATTTTTAAATGAGATCTACTTCTTTCTCAAATAACAAAAAAAATACTATAAAAAATATATTAAAAACACATATAAAAATACTCCACTTTTAGTCTCAATTTCCTAATTAAAATGCTTTTGTTCCCGACTACATATACCACTTTTAGTTATTTTAAAATATCCGAAATATATCTACGTAGCCGTCTGCGCTCCACGTCACATTTCCATCGTAGCGCAGACAGAACAGAACAGCAGAAAATCTTTGTTTACCATTTCTTCTTCTTCTTCTTTGGTATTCTTTCTCCTTCAAAACCAAAAAAGTAAAAAAGCAGCCAGCTTCTCTCGTCCATTGAAACTTCCTTCTGTTGAAAAAAATATAAGAGTATATATTAGGGTTTCAGAGATCAACGACCCCAAAAAAAAAAACTACAGTTGCAGCCAATCAAATTTCCCCATCAATCCAACGCGATCGTAAGATCGGCACGTTTTACAGTTCAAGGTTTAATTTTTCGCAAACCCAATTCCAAGCTTTTATCTTTTCAGTTTATAACCATATTTATCGGTTCAATTTGTAGTAATTTCACGTAGATCTTGCATATACGTGTGTGTATCATTTTTCGTTATATCTATATATTGATTCGACTTTATTTATTTATTTATTGTTGGTGAATTTAGGTAAGGATGGGGGCATTCATGTCAAGATTTTGGTTCATGATGTTCCCGGCAAAAGAGTACAAGATTGTTGTGGTTGGGCTGGATAATGCTGGTAAGACGACGACGCTATATAAATTGCACTTGGGAGAAGTTGTCACTACCCATCCTACTGTTGGCAGCAATGTCGAGGAGCTTGTTTACAAGAATATTCGGTTTGAGGTGAGGTTAAATAGAAACTTGGATTCCACTGTATTAATATATATTTTTTGGTATGATTGTGTGTGACGCCCCCAAAATTAAGTATACATCACCCATCTTGGGTAGTCAGATACATGATACAGAATTTAAATACAACTTACTAATATAACTGTCGTGTACAATACGACATAAATTGTGAGTTTGAATACAAATATTGTCTACTAGATATTATACAAACTCAAAAGGAGTACTCATTACAATTATTATCACACTATTTCACAGAATAGTGAGGACTACTAATGCTATCCTCTGGACCATTACTCCGTTCCCCGACTCGTCCCAAATTTATATTCTCATTTCACAGAGAAGAAACGGTGAAAGAAAGGGTGAACTCAACTAGCTCAAGAAGAAATATTATGACTAAGATAATGCGTAATAAATTATCATTAGCCTACAACAAAGATGTTAAACCGATAAGATATAATGAACATCAACTTTAACTACAATGAACCAAAGAATCCATTAAAAGAGTCAAGTAGAAAATAAAATCTACTATCTTTTATGATTTAAAAGGTTTTTCATCATTATTATAAATTTGAGACTCAACTTTAATAAATATTCCACATCATCGAATCACCCCGCACTACTACTGCCAAGGATATTCTTTAGTATCACGACCACAATTATTCATGCATTACGGGCGAAGAATAGTTGTGTATTCATTAATAGTCATGATCATGCCAACAATCGTCCATCAATGCACTACTACCAATGAGGATTTTTATCACATCATTTGTAACATTACTACCATGATTACAATCGAATAGTCTCTGTCATAATCATACCAAGTCCATCTATGCACTACAGCCACACAGATGACTTTCATCACATCATTTGTAACATTACGATACCATGATTACACCGAATAGTCTCTCGTCATAATCATACCAAGTCTATCTATGCACTACAGTGCCACGTATGACTTTCAACATAATATAAACATGAGGATGATGATGACAATGATATAAGAATTCAATAAAACAAGTTCAATAATTATTTTATCCGGGAAATTATTAACGTCCAAATTGTCAACATGATATTGTTTTGTAAAGTAAAATTCAAGAATGATCGGAAGAATATTTTCATGAAAAGATATCGGATGAAACGCAAAATATCAAGGATATTCTACTAATTTCATGGAGTATAGAAGTCAAAGTTTTAACCAACCGGTATAATAAAGAATGGAATAACAAAAGAAATCACCATGCATGCGATAGAGCATCGCATGCGAGTTATCCAATGTAATAATAATAACGGAACCGTGTCGGTGAAATTCACAATCGGCAGGATGTTCCAACAGAATAATAAATGCGAAATAATAAATGATGGAACCAGTCCTACAGATAACATGTATGTGATATTCCAACGTAATAATAAAAAGACGGAATAATAAAAAAATGGAACCAGTGTCCGTGTAAAACACATGACATGTGATATTCCACAGAATAATAATAAAGATTTTAACTAGGTCCCGTAAAAACACACGCATGTGATGTTCCAAATGTATAATAGAAGAATGTCACCAAGTATAGGTAAACCACAGATACAAAAGTTATTCCAACTAATAATAATAAATGAATAATAACAAGGATTTCACCAAGTATAGGGAGTCCGCGATAAAAGTTATTTCAATGTAATAATAAATGATGGAATGATGAAGTTTTGTTCATGAATACAAAAGAATAACACCCTTTACGAGTACAACAAATAATATTCCCTACCTTAGAAGAACCTCAATATTGGAAAAGTGAAGTAATGTAATACTTTTCTTCTTTCTCTATAGTTTCTCTCTCTACAGAGTTTCAATGAATTCGTAAAAAATAATGAAGGAATGAGCTTTCTATTTATAGAAAAACCGAGGGTGACTTTTGTCTTAACGGCGGTCAAAATGACTCTTGGTAATATCAAGAGACAACTACTATTTCATGCGAAGGGGTAATTAACCTTTGGAACAGAAGAGGCGCTTAACTCTTGTAATATTGAAGGACAACTACTATTTGCGAAGGGGTAACTACTATCGACGAAGGTAATTACTATCGGCGTGAAGGTAATTACTATTGACGAAGGTAAATACTATTGAAGAAGGTAATTACTATTATCGAAGGTAAATACTATTGACGAAGGTAAATACTATTGAAGAAGGTAATTACTATTGACAAAAGTAAATCTTATCGACGAAGAGACTCTTAGATGATGACATATGGGCCCCCATAAAATAATCAAACTTACCACAAACGCCTCATAATGTAACTTTTATATACATCAAGGATTGAATAGATATAACCACAAATCATTTTATTTTTAATCAACACATTTTTAATCTTTCAACAATTATTAATCATTTATAACTTGTCGTCTCAATTAATAATATAACATATTATACGATAATACCGTGACAATAATTGAATCAATAATATAAGAGATATGATGCAAAGAATTATCATAGTAATAATTGAGTATAGCTAAGTGACTTCTCAAGTAAGCATCAATAATCAATACCGTGTCTTCTACTACGCAACCATTCGTTCATCGTATTTTTACCACCGGGTAGTTCAACAGCTTTTTAACGGTAACACCTCCGCCGTTATTTTTATAGAAAGAAATTTTGTCGCTTTTCTAACTACGATAATACTTCCGCAGGGGTCCACCAAATGATTGAGCCGTCGTATTTAATATTCCCCGACAAAAAGAATATTCTCCCACCAAACGAATATTTTATAACAACTTGCTTACTTTGCAAAATTTATAAATATTACCCACAACTATAACATTATATCAAATTTATTCCATAATATTCAAAAATAATATTTATAGAAAATTCATCTTTATTTATAAAAGCTGGGGTCTTACAACCTCCTCTTCTTATGAAATTTCACCCTCAAAATTAGGGTACGTACCTGGTATGTCGAAGAGGTAAGGATACCTTGATTTCATTTCAGATTCTAACTCCCAAGTCATTTCCTCAACATCGTGGTTCCTCCACAAAACTTTGACTTGAGGTATAACCTCGAGCGTAGAATATGTTCCTTCTTATCCAAAATTTGAACAGAACCTCTTCATACGCCAAATCTTCCGCTATTTCGTCCGATTCTAACTCAATAATATGGTTCGGGTCTTTCACATATTTACGTAACATGGATATGTGAAAAACGTTATGAACACGAGACATATTTGGCGGTAAAGCGAGTCTATAGCCATAGCTTCTCTTACTCGATCGAGGATTAAAATGGACCGATGAATCGAGGATTAAGTTTTTCTCTCTTTCCAAATCTTGTAACTCCTTTCATGGAGCAACTCTTAACAACACACGATCTCCTATATCGAATTCCACGCCCTTTCGATGAAGATCAAGATAACTCTTTGTCGATTTTGTGAGGTTTTTATACGTTGTCGGATCGTTTGAATCTTTTCCGTAGTCATACGTATTACAACTCCGGCCCCAACAACGTTGCTTCACCCACCTCATCCCAAAGATAATCGAGAACGACACTTTTTTTCCATACAACGCTCGAATGGAGCCATGCCAATACTTGCTTGATAAATGTTATCAGTAGGAAAACTCCACCAATGGTAAGAACTTGTCCCAACTCCCTTGAAATCAAGGACACAGTAGTCTTAATAGATCTTCAAGAGTTTGAATAGTCCTCTCCGATCGTCTGTCCGTCAATCGAGGATGATATCTGAAGCTAAATCGTAAGTCCGTGCCTCATAGCTTTTTGCAAACTAACCCAAAATCGTGAAGTGAATCTTGGGTCTCGATCGTAAACTATGGATACCGCAGATACCATGCAGCTTCTTAATCTCGCTTATGTACATACGAAAGCAAGACGTTCAAGTGTATAAGTTTCTCGACGGTAGAAAAATGAGCGGACTTGGTCAATCTATCAACAATGACCCAAATCGCATCAACGCCTTGAGAAACCTTAGGAAGACCGTGAACGAAATCCATGGTAATGTGCTCCCACTTCCATTCCGAATTTCAAGTGGTTGCAATGGACCTTTTGGTACTTGATGTCTCGCTTTAACTCGCTGACAAGTTAGACACCTCGAGATAAACAAATATTATCTCTCTTTCATATTGCTCCACCAAAATGTATGATTTAATATCACGATACATTTTGTACTCCTGTGATGGATTGCAAATGGTGTGTTGTAGCGCCTCCATCATGATATTATACTTTAAATCGTGGTCGTTAGAACACAAAGTCCGAGTCGACTCAAGTATTCCTTCTTCATCGATTCTTGCTTCCTGTGATAGCACCTTCTTGCACTTTCTTCCTCATACGCATCACCTCCAGTCCAGTAGTTTGAGCGAATTTTAACTTTATCGATTAAAGTCGGTTCTACTGTATACTCGCTTATCATCACACGCGTCCCCTCGAGTCTTTAACTCTATCTCCATCCTTTGCAAGTCACACAAATGGGCCTTTGCATTGACAATAACACACTCGTATTGCATACGATCTTCTACTCAATGCGTCCACCTACCACGCTCGCTTTTCCGTGATGGTATTGGATGGTACGATCATAATCTTTCAACAGCTTTAAGCCAACGTCGTTGTCGATGTCGAGTTCCTTTTGAGTGAAGAAATATTTGAGGCTTTTATGATCCGTAAAGATCTCCACTTTCTCCCCATACAAGTAATGCCTCCAAATTTTAAGTGCAAGATAACAAATGCTAACTCTAGATCACGAGTAGGATAATTCCTCTCATATTCTTTTTTGAGTTGTCGCGAGTCATAAAGCTATAACTTTTCCATGTTGCATGAGAACACATCCCAACCTTTGCTCAAGCATCATCAGAGATGACAAATCCTCCGAGCCGGATGGGATTGTCGTAATGTCTTAAATAAGTCTCCTCGAAGTTCTTGAAAACTCTTCTCACATTCTTCGCCCAACCGAACTTTGTATCTTTTCGAGTCACCGAAAATAATTGGAGTAGCGATTCGAGAAAATCCTTCCACGAATCTCCGATAATAACCAAATAAACCGAGAAAGCTACGTGCTTTCGGCCATCGATTTAGGTTGTTCCCAACTTTGAATAGCTTCAATCTTTGCTTGGTCAATGATATTCCACGACTTGATACCACGTGCCCAAGGAATGCTACTTCTTCAAGCCGAACTCGCATTTCTTCAACTCGCATAAAGCTTATATTCACGAAGCTTTTGGAGTGTCGACCTCAAATGTTGCTTTCATGATCTTCACGGCTTTTGGAATAAATAAGGATGTCATCAATAAAGACGACCACAAAGTGATCTAAATATTCCTCAATACTTGGTTCATCATATCCATGAAGGCAAAGAGAGCATTAGTCAATCCAAAGGACATGACTAGGAATTCATAATGCCCGTCTTGAGTTCGGAAGTCGCTTTGGAATGTCACGGTTCTAATCTTCAATCGGTGATATCCTAACGAAGATCAATCTTTGAAAAGAATTTGCTCTCTCAACCGGTCAAACAGTCATCAATACGTGGCAATGGATACCTATTTTTGATGGTGACATGATTCAACTTCCGATAATCAATACAAAGTCGCATACTCTTATCTTTCTTCTTCACGAATAGAAATGAGCACCCCAAGGAGAAGTACTAGGACGAATAAAGCCAATGTCTAACAATTCCTGCGCATTGGGTCTTTAACTTCGAAGTTCAATAGAACCATTCGATATGGGGCTTTGAAATAGGTTTTGTCAGACGGTTCAAGGTCGATACAAAATTCAATTTCACGCCTGGGGTAGGCCAGAAGTTCTTCTAGAATACGTCAGAAATTTATTAACAATAGAAATATCGCTCAAAACCGACGATTTTTGTTTAAATCAGTGATATGAGCTAAGAAAGCTTGACATCCATTTTTCAATAAACGAATAGCTTTATGGCTTGAGATGACCGTGATTGATTTTAATGGTTTGGTCGTTTGAATTCGCATAATAGGTTGATTAGGAATATGAAAGCTAACAACCTTACGAAAACAATCAATTTTTGCATGATAAGTAGTTAATCAATCAATCCCTAGAATCACGTCAAATGCAAGTATTTTTAATGAAATAAGATCGACAGTGTAATGCGAGGGTACCGATTTGAACCAAACAAGACTTATAAACAATGGATGTAATGAAGGTTTCTCCCAACCTGAGTTTCTACAGATAAGTCAAAGTCTAATTTCTCCTGAGTCAAATTTAATCGATGAGCGCAAGTAGGAGAAATAAAAGAATGGGTAGAACCGGTATCAAATAAAGTATAGACTTCATTAGAGTTTATGATAAGCTTACCCGTGATGACCTCATTCGGGTTCCTTGCTCTCCTCCGAGGTCACAACAAACGCCTCCTCAGACTACTGGTTTTGACTTTTCCCGAACGGCCTTTGGTGCCTCCATCCTAGTTGAATTTGTCTTCTAGAAACGACAAAAATCGAGCTAAGTGACCTTCTCTTCCACAATTATAACATACTTTGACTGGCATGGCGCAGCTTCGGATCGATGTGTCTCTCTCCTCCGCATTTGAAGCATATGATAGTGGTCTTTCTCCTTCCTTAACAACGGGTCTTTGGTCTGCCGACGTCTTTCCATCATTGTTGAATCTCCTTTTCTTGAAATGTCCATTCTTATTGTTTTGGCCTCGATTACCACCGGCGTGGTTACCATATCCGCCCGTTGATTCCTCCACGCTTGTTGTCACCGCTTCGATGACTACTCTCACCGGTATTATAATTTGCCACCGCTCTCTCTTTTAGTTCATTGACTGACTCGTATCGCTACTCCACTAATCGAGCCCTATTTACAACATCCGAATACAAACACGCTTTTATGAAAAATAAGATGTCGACGATTCTCCGCTTCAAACCTCTTAAAACATTCGCTATTCTCTCTTCATTATCCACCAAGGGGACGAAACCGTGATAACTCCGCAAATTTTGCCTCGTATCATGCATACGGTCATATTGTTTTGTTCCAACTTGATATAAACTCCACCTCCTTCATGTGGCGAATACTTTCGTGAAAGTATTTGTCGTTGAACAATGTACCCCGAACTTCTCCCAAGATATCTTCAAGACAAAGAGGTTGAGTACGCTTTCTACCGATTCCCACCAAAGAATCATGCCTCTCACAAGAACATAAAGGCGTGCAAGAAGGGAACCTTTTGCTTCTGAGCATCCCAAGACATCAAATATCTTGGTAATCTGCTTTATCCATGCTTCCTTTGAAGTGGTTTTGGCTCTCCCTTAAACTCCGGTGGTCCCAGCTCCTTGAATTGTTTAAGCGGTGACCACCGAGAGTTTTCCGTGTTTCCACCTACGTTTTGGATGAGTCGCTCTCTTTCATTGTTGCATATAAATCGCATAAAACCTCCGAACATTTGATCATTCATCATTTGGTCAGTGTTGTTTGCATGAGGATTGTCGCCTTCCTGATGCACATTATCCTGATTATTGATATGCGGTGAATCAACAATCGCCTGTAACATTCTCAGATGTCATTTTCAGATACTGCCACAAAACAAAAGGTTAACTGACATGTAACAAATTATCTCTATATTCTGACCGACCAATAAAATAGCACATAAACTTAGGTAGGTCATACTAGCGGTATTATTCTCTCCTCCCTCCTAAGACTATTCTCACATCTTAGCCGTAGATCATATCCCTAAGCTTTGATACCAACCGTGGACGCCCCCAAAATTAGGTATACATCACCCATCTTGGGTAGTCGATATATGGTATGTAATTTAAATACAACTTACTAATATAATCTGTCGTATAATAATACGACATAAATCGTGAGTTTGAATACAAATATTGTCTACTAGATATTATACAAACTCAAAAGGAGTCCTCATTACAATTATTATCACACTATTTCACGTAATAAATGAGGACTACTAATGCTATCCTCTCGACCATTACTCCGCTCCCCGACTCGTCTCCAATTATATTCTCATTTCAAGAGAATAAAGGAAAGAAAGGGTGAACTCAACTAGCTCAAGAAGAAATATTATGACTAAGATAATGCGAAATAAATTATCATTAGCCTACAACAAAGTTAAACCGATAAGATATAATGAACATCAACTTTAACTACAAAATGAACCAAAGAATCCATTAAAAGAGTCAAGTAGAAAATAAAAAATCTACTATCTTTTATGATTTAAAAGGTTTTTCATCATCGTTATAAATGAGACTCAAACTTTAATAAATATTCCACATCATCGAATCACCCCCACACTACTACCAAGGATATTCTTTAGTATCACGACCACAATTATTCACGCACCTACGGGCCAAGAATAGTTGTGTATTCATTAATGGTCACGATCATGCCAACAATCGTCCCATCAATGCACTACTACCATCGAGGATTTTTATCACATCATTTGTAACATTACTACCATGATTACACCGAATAGTCTCTCGTCATAATCATACCAAGTCCATCTATGCACTACAGTGCACGAGATGACTTTCATCACATCATTTGTAACATTACTTTACGCCATTACACCGAATAGTCTCTCGGTCATAATCATATCAAGTCCATCTACGCACTACAGCCACGATGACTTTCAACATAATATAAACATGAGGATGATGACAATGATATAAGAATTCAATAAAACAAGTTCAAGAATTATTTTATCCAGAATTATTAACGTCCAAATTGTCAACATGATATCGCTTTGTAGAGTAAAATTTAAGAATGATCGTAAGAATATTTCCATGAAAAGATATCGGATGAAACGCAAATATCAAGGATATTCTACTAATTTCATGGAGTATAGAAGTCAAAGTTTTAACCAACCGGGTATAATAAAGAATGGAATAACAAAAGAAATCACCACGCATGCGATAGATCGCAGACACAAAAGTTATTCCAATGAATAATAATAACGGAACCATTCGTGTGAAATTCACACCGACGTGATGTTCCAATGTCCAATAAATGCGAATAATAAATGATGGAACCGAAGTCCCACAGATAACACATGCATGTGTGATATTCTTCAATAATAAAAAGACGGAATAATAAAAATGGAACCAGTCCGTGTAAAACACACGCACAAGATATTCCAATGTAATAATAATAAAGATTTTAACCAGTCCTGTAAAAACACAGCATAGGATGTTCCAATGTAATAATAGAAGAATGTCACCAAGTATAGGTAAACCAACAGCGTATACTGTTTATTCCAATGTAATAATAAGCGATGGAATAACGTAAGGATTTCACCAAGTATAGGGGAGTCCATGCGATACAAAGTTATTCCAATGTAATAATAAAGGATGGAATGATGAAGTTCTCTTCATGAATACAAAGAATAACACCCCTTACGAGTACAACAAATAATATTCCCTACCTTAAAGAACTGAATATTGGAAAAGTGAAGTAGCGTAATACTTTTCTTCTTTCTCTATATAGTTTCTCTCTCTAGAGTTTGATGAATTCGTAAGAAATAATGAAGGAATGAGCTTTCTATTTATAGAAAAAGCCGAGGGTGGCTCTTGGTCTTAACGAAGGGTCAAAATGACTCTTGGTAATATCAAGAGACAACTACTATTTCATGAAGGGGTAATTAACCTTTGGAACAATCAAGATGCAGCTTAACTATCGGTAATATTGAAGGGACAACTACTATTATTGCGAAGGGGTAACTACTATCGACGAAGGTAATTACTATCGACGGAGGTAAATACTATCAAGAAGGTAATTACTATCGACGAAGTTAAATACTATCAAGAAGGTAATTACTATTGACAAAGGTAAATACTATCGAATTTAAGAGACTCTTAGATGATGACATATGAGCCCCCCATAAAATAATCAAACTTACCACAAACGCCTCATAATGCACTCTTTATATACATCAAGGATTGAATAGATATTACTACAAATCATTTTATTTTTAATCAACACATTTTTAATCTTTCAACAATTATTAATCATTTATAACTTGTCGTCTCAATTAATAATATAACATATTATACATGATAATACTCGTGACAATAATTAAATCAATAATATAAGAGATATGATGCAAAGAATTATCAGTAGAATAATTGAGTATAGCTAAGTGACTTCTCACGTAAGCATCAATAATCAATACCGTAGTGCTACTATGCAACCAATGCCAGACATCGTACTTTTACCAATCGGTAGTTCAATGGCTTTTAACGGTAACACCTCCCGCCGTTATTTTTATAGATAGATAATTTTGTCGCTTTTCTAACTACGACAATACTTCCGCCAGGGGTCCACTAATGATTGAGTTCGTCGTATTTAATATTCCCCACAAAAAGAATATTCCCCGACTAAACGAATATTTTATAACAACTTGCTTACTTTGCAAAATTTATAAATATTACCCACAACTATAACATTATATCAAATTTATACCATAATATTCAAAAATAATATTTATAGAAAATTCATCTTTATTTATAAAAGCTGGGGTCTTACATTGTGGTTCTTGAATGTGTTGCAAAATCAGGAAATGATTCCTGGATTCTAATTTAGGGATTTGGTTAGCTTAGATTAGTTGTGCGGAAATTTTTAGTGTTTTATAATTATAAGTGCCGACTTTTGAGTAAATGTTGTGTCTTGTAAACAATGGTATGTGAATTCCTATTATTGCTGCAAATTTAGGTTTTTAACAAACTTGGTTGTGCTGTTTATTGTTAAGTAGTATATATTATCAAATATTATACTCATTTCTCTGTTGGTAGTCAGGGGCGGATGTACATGGAAGGCAACAATCAGCATAGGCAGTTGCCTATACTGAGTTTTTTTTTTTGAGTTATAGGGGTCAATGTTCGAAAAAGCTAAAATCGGTACGAGGCGTTTTTCTCTGGGCTATGCGAGGCGTAAGCCTTGAGGCGGAGCGAGGCGGAAGCTTTGATTTAAAGACATAAAAGTCCTCAAAAAATTATGAAAAATACTAATAAAATCATAAAATAATTCATCATTACAATTAAGGTCATAGGAGACATAAATAACCAACGCCATAGTAATGTATCATTACAAAACATCAAAACAACATAATATCATCAAGTACTTATATGGTGATCATCCATCACTATGTAAGTAATGTATCATTTGTATTTAATGGCTTGAATAATGGATCAAATCCTAGATCATCATCCCCATCACCATCATCACTATCATCACTAAGAGGATCCTCCATGGAATCATCATCGTATCTAATTGCTTCTGTCATCCTCCTCATCATCGCTGCTAAGATCCTCAAACTCGTGTTCTTCATCAACCAATCGCAATCCCTTCCCTTTATCTATAAATAAACAAGTGAATATATATTTAATCGAAATGAATATGCTTTTTTAAAGAACACTTTAAAGGCAACTTAAGTAATGACACTAACCTTTTAACATAGTTTTTGATGGCAAAGTGTTTCTCTTTCTCTTTTGACTTCATTGTTTACTACTTGTTCCCCGAGCCCCTTGCCTCCAAGTGTAATCTCCTTCGCCTCTTCTCCCCAACCGCCTTCTCATTCCCACGAGTCCTTTCACCTCCTCCATATCATCATTCCCGTAAGTCATCCCGATATATTTTCATCATTTCCCAAATCCACTCACTATCAGATGGCACATTTTCAACAACCAATGGATCTTCTTCTTCCGTTAATGCCTTTTTCTTGAGATGCCGATCTTTCAATTTTTTGTTGTACATAATGTAAGCCAATGAGTTAAGCCTGGATGCAAAAAGTCGATTCCTTCTTTTTGTATGTATCTATATTACAAGTAATTTAGCATTAGTGACAATGTCAAATATCATAAAATCTTAATAAATGATTTATATGATTATATCTAATAAATACCTGACTGAAAGTACTCCAATTACGCTCACACCCCGAAGATGAGCAAGTTAAACTCATAATCTTCACTGCAAAGTTTCTTAATTCTGGAGCTTCATCTCCATATGCGATCCACCAATCAACTGGATCAATATTAAAACATATGTCAATCTTACTGGTACACGTTTAATCAAAATGAAAGCATAACCAGACATTAATCAACGGTACTTACCGGGAGCACGTTTCTTACACGTGTTTACGGCATTTCAGTGTAGCCAAATAACCTCGCCTCAATCGGAATGCATCCAATTGCAAATCGCCTTTCTCTTTCCACAAAGATTAGGAATAAGCTTGTCCATACATGAGTACAATCCCACTTTAACTTCCGCGATTGGCATAGAAATTATCTTCATATTGGCCGAGGATTCAAATAATATGCAAAGACGTCGCAAATGCCGATGTAACCGATTATCCCACTTAGCATCTATTATGCTCCATATCTCTTTATAGGCCCCCCTCCTCATTATCCAGATTTTTGCAATCTCTTCTTTTGCATTGCCTACGGCACCATATAAAAAAATCTCATTCCCCACCTTCTCCGAATCTCGCCATCCTCAATACACCTACTAGAGGTTTTGTGGTCTTAATCAGCATATCCCACACTACCCCAAAAAGTCCTATCACTCAAGATGATTTTTCTCGCCTCCTTACCTTCGTGTTTTTTGCCCAAGCACAATTTGCCCACTCCCAGATGTAAACATAGCCTCCAAAGGTCGTCTCAAACTATCGTACTCTGCAGTTAAATAAGCAAAGGGCAAATCTAGTGGCAGCTGGTCGAACAAGGTCTTTATTAGTGTTTACCCTCATCAATGCCAAGACCCATCCATGATTATATATGAAGTTGCTTATCTACATAATGAATAAAAATAATTATAATTCAAGTATTCATTGAATAAAAAAATTAGATCCAAATAATAATAATAGTAATTACCTTCTTTGCCTTTGTCAAAGCATTTTTATGTTGAGGCAACTCTCCAAGCTTCTCAAGCATCAAATCAATGCAAATGCGCCTACATTGTCCACTACATACGTGGCCTCTTCTCCATTAACATCCTTCCCGTCGCTTTATAATTTGATGTATCATCGTGACTACTGAAATGACAAGGTCTTCTCCCACTTCCTCAACAACCTCATCAAGTAGTTTAAACATCAAAGTAGCATCTTTAATTGCATCAGATGCATCAACAGATTTTAAAAATACAATTCCATGGGGGTTAATTACAAGAAAATTTATTAGCTGTCTTCCCCTAATATCTTTCCAACCATCCGACAAGATTGACACCCCCGTATGTGCCCAAGTCTTTTTGACCTCCTCAACAAAGGCCTTTGTAGTCTTCTCTTCCTCCTTCAATATCCAAGAGCTAAGCTCGTATGGGGTAGGGGGTTTCAAAGCACGACCATAGTTCCCAATAGATCGACACATATTTATAAATGAAGGACTATCAGCAACATTGAAGGGAATCCCGTTTTCAAAGAAGAATCGACCTATATCAAGACAGACTGCATTACGAGCCTCCTTTGAAAATACGGTACGCCTTGTAGTAGCATCATCATCACCAGCATCAACATCCACAACAAATCTGTCCATGGGTCCCCGAACTCCCCTCTGAGGGCACTACCCACGCTTGAACCTCCCATTCCCAAGGATGGATGACTACCATAATAAGACCCACTTTGTATTTTTTCCACTTTCATCTCTTTGTCTTTCCTCCTTGGAGTCCAAATTTTTCTTTATATATGAAGCAATCTCTTCCTTCACTTCGCTTGGTACTTTTTTGCAAGCCTCGACGTTACTGTGATTTCCCACATGATGATTTTTTAATCTTGTAATCCCTCCTTTGCAAATTTTCTTACAAAAATTGCATTCCACATATAAATGAGCTTTATTAACTCCGAGGGTGCAAGTGCCATATTTCCATGCAGGATCTTTCTTACCCATAATCTTAATTCAACGTAATAATAAAATCAATTGTTATTGATGATCTAAAAAATCAAATAGAATTATAAACTATAATTGTTATACACTATAAGTCTATAATTGTAAACTATAATTGTTATACATTAACTTATACACTATAATTGTTATACACTATAATTGTGCACTGTAAACTATAATTGTTAAACACTATAATTATACACTATAATTGTAAACTAGACTTCTTGTACACTGTAAACTATAATAGTTATTGTAAATTTGTAATACACTGTAGAAAGAAAAAGAACTGTCAAGACTCAAGAAAGAAAGAGACGAAACAAGAAATGTAACTCAGTCGCTAGTCGCTACAAAAAAAACCTCAATCGAAGAAACCCAGTCGGCGATCGAAGGAGAACTGTCAGTCGATCGAAGAACTGTCAGTCAGCGAAGGAGAACTCTCGATCGAAGGAGAAGGAAGGAGAAGGAACTCAGTGACTCAGTCGGCGACTCTCGATCGACGACTCTCGTTTGAAGGAGAAGGAAGCCTCGACTCTCGACGCGAGGAGATGGAGAAGCCCAGAAGAGGAAGTCAAGCAGAATAAGGTAATTTTTCAAAAGTTATCTGATATTAGGGCTTTTTTTTCGCAAAAAAGGCGCACGCCTCGCTACGCCTCAAAGCGCGACGCCACGAGGCGCAGTTACTACAGAAAATAAGCGTGTTCTCTACCGAGGCCGGATAAAGTGAAGCCTCAAGAACTTTTTTTCGTCATCTACATGAGGCGCCGCCGCCTCGGCGTCTTTCGGCGCTATTTCGAACATTGATAGGGGCGGAGCAAAAATATAAGTTAATAAACTAAAGAGGACAAATTAATGAAAGACTTAAACTTGGAGGGGGCAAAAAGAAAAGTACGTGACGAGTTAAACTTGTTGTATAACACACAACAATCATCAACATCACAATCTATTTGATATGGTGGTGAACATTATTATGATTAGTTAATATTATGGGCTCTAGGAGGATAACATTGTAATTTGTAAATACTCCCTCCGTCCCATAGTTATAGGCTGATTTCTTTTGGCACATAGTTTAAGAAAATCAGTTAAGTGGTAATTTTTAACATATACCCCTTAATATGGAATTAATGAATAAGTTAATTGCTCCTTACTTATCACACTGGAACTCTCAACTTCATTGATTGACGTGTACTGACCATTAAAATCCATAAACTCTAACCAAAGAGAATACAACAACATTAAATGTGGTGATAAAAATAATGACATTGAATGTTGTTTCTTCAAAAAAAGAGTAATGGTTGAATATTTATTATAAGGGCAAAAAAGTAAAACAATGAACCAACTAAATTTTATAAATAGTAAGTAGCCTATATATTGGGACATCTCAAAATGGAAAATCAGCCTATAACTATGGGACGGAGGGAGTATTATAATGATTAGTTCAAAATTTTTTATTTAACTTTAACAAAAAAAAAATTAGTTAAAATTCACCCCTGTTTGGAAAAATTCGTGGATCCGCCCATGGTGGTAGTAGTAATACTTGTATTGTTGTTGATGCATCTTATGTAAATTGTTCATAGGTGTTTTTTGTCAATATTAAAAAAGGATGGAAAATAAACTAAATAAATGAAGCAGTATTTTTTTCTCAGGAGATAACAATACATAAGAATCTTTTAGGTCTCAAGGTCAAAATTTCTTCATTGAAACACTTCCAAAAGTTGTGCTTTAACTTAACTTCTTTATTTAATGTCTTAGTTTTAAATTACTTTCGGTTTTAAAAAAGCTGTCCTGGTGGCAATTCATACTGGTAATCTCTTAATCTTGCAGCAAGTCATAACGGCTTCTTGTTTTTGGTATCCAGTGTATAGTCCCAGGGGTAAAGGTTATTTGATCACATGGAAGCGCTTATTGTCGTCATTTTGTAGCTTTTAAACTACTTTGCTACTTTTTTTCCATTTATATTGGACATCTTACTTGCGTGATTTTCAGGTTGAACTTCCAGGATATTTTGAATATGATAGAACTACAAATAGAGTTATAAATAGCATCAACAGTGGGTGAAAATTGCAGCTTTCCAGTTGTTATATCATTGAGTTTAAGAATTTATGTTACATTTATTTCTTTAAGTAGAAGTTTGGCTAGGGAAAAGTTTGTCTTTCACTCATGTATGCCATTTTTGTGATAAGAAAGTATATTTATGATGGTTAGCGCATATTTTTCCTAGTGACAATAGACGAGATTAGATATGAACTCTCGATGTCAACTCTGTAGTGGTTACAAGTTAAAATCGGGCCAAGGCACCAATAAGGCTAGAAGCGAGTTTAATGCTTTTCATAAAGATGGCTGAGGGTTTCTATTCTCAAGTGAAGGGTGAGAATATGATTATGAGGAACTGTATAAGAAGTGGGTTTGACTGGTGTCTGTGGAGAGCTTGTTTTCACTAAGTTTAGGATTTTGGACAGGATAAGAACAATAACCTCAAGGTCGCTAGTTCGAATCTCTATACTTGTGGGCAAGCTTATCTATTAAGAACATAGATAGAAATCAGATAGTTTGGCCATGTGGAAGTTGAGATTCTATGGTCTTTTGGGCAAGATAATGATCGAAATTTTTTTGTCTTTTGTATTATGGGATAGAGTGTCATTACTTGCATGGTATTCTCTGTTGCTTTTGCGCTTTTCAAGAGGTGACTATCTCTTATATTCATAGGAATTGGAAGCCACTCCTTTTTATTGGTACTTAGGAGTTTGGACTTCAGAGGACTACTTGTTCTCTTTCCTTATACTTCTTGTCAAATTTGCCTCTCTTTTGATTAATGTATCAAATATCTTGTCATTTCCCCCCCAATTTTTGGAATGAGATGATGTTGCGCAATATAAGAGGAACTTTTCTGGTGATTTGTCGGCAACGGGAGACCAATATATTGAATGTTGACATGAGGAGAAAAATTCTTTTGGAAGTACTTTCAGTTCTCTAGCTAATAGAAATCGAAGAGGCACACTTTCAATTTTATAACATCTTGCATTACAATCTTGTGCAGTAAATAGGATGTGGCATCTTTCAAGTGATTTTCCACTGGTTAAAGCAATGGTCATCAGGAATGAAGGGTTTTAAAATCCAAAAATCAAGTGTTTTGTTGAATTAGGCAGCTTTCAAAAATCTACCATATAAAATACGTCGTTTTCAGACTTTCTCTGGTGTTGTTCATACTTAATAAATAACTGAAAGTATGATTTACCTTGCATATCTTTTCTCCTCTATAGTTGATTTTAACTACATTCTTGATCTCGCTATGGATGTAGTCTCATGATGGTTCAATGTGTGATTGATGTTACCAGAATCCATAATTGAAGTTGATTGTCCCCATTGCACAGTTACAAAACTGACACTATTACATTTACGTATCAAACTTACTTTATCCAGGCCTTCCCACTATTAAAACCATTTTTACCAATGAATTAATTACCATGCCTAGTATCTTTAACGGCTTGCAGTTACTTTGTTTACTATTAATCGTCTCACCGGAGAATGTATTTTTAATTCATTTTCTGTTTTACATTTTTCTTGTTTTGCAAGTGTTCTGTTAAGAGATCTGGGCTCCTTATCTGTAATGCACTGGTCTTGTGCAAAGGAGCATTCTTATTAAATACCTTCTTCCCTGGCTTTAGCTGAATTAACTAGTTTGCTATGGCTGATAACAGGTCTGGGATCTTGGTGGGCAAGATAGACTAAGGACATCATGGGCAACATATTATCGTGGAACTCATGCTGTTATCGCAGTAATAGACAGCACTGATAGAGCCAGGATCTCTATTATGAAGGACGAACTATTCAGGCTGCTACCACACGAGGATCTTCAAAATTCAGTTATACTCGTCTATGCAAACAAGCAGGATCTGAAGGATGCCATGACCCCTGCAGAAATAACCGACGCCCTTTCCCTTCACAGTATCAAGAACCATGATTGGCACATTCAAGCATGTTCTGCTCTTTCTGGAGAAGGGCTCTACGATGGCCTAGGGTGGATCGCGCAGAGAGTTGGTGGAAAAGCAACAACCTAACATTATGAAGAAAAAAATAAGTTGAGGGAAGCGTTTTTTTCATGTTCTTTGTGGGATTCAAAAGAAGTCTGTCGTGATGTACAAATTTGATCAGAGTGCTGTTGTTACTTGTTAACATACTGAATTTTTCATTATAAACTACTTTCTGCAGTGCAGTTTGTAGTTACAAATTTGCTGACGAGATTTTCAAATGATGTACAATTTTCAGTGTGAGAATATATATATATATATATATATATATATATATTTTGTTCTGGTTGAGAAAGGGAAATTTTTGGAAATTTATCAGAAAAGGAATATATGAATACAGAATGTTTAAAATTATTAGGACTTTATGATTTTATCACTAGGTTCTTATAATAAAAAAGGGGGCGTGCCTTCCATACACTAGCATAGGGCATATTGGCAGTTACTACATTTTCCCCGCACAATACTACATCCTCCCGAGTACTCTTATTTTATGCATCTTTTTCCTTTTTTTCTCCCTATGCCTTCTTACCAAACAGGAAATGAATTGCTGCACCAGAGACTTGAAACTCTCTCTCTCTCTCTCTCTCTCTCTCTCTATATATATATATATATATATATATATATATCCAAATTCAAGGGCTAGGAAGAAGGGTGTTCATGGTGAGGAGGCAGTTTAGAAATTCAGATGTTATTATGCACTAGAAGGATTTGCTAGGTTCTTCAATTATCTCGACATTTACAAATTTGATGTCAGTTGTATTGGAAGAAATTGTATCTTCTCTGCACAACTTCGCATTTCAATAAATATGTGCTGAAAACAAATCAAACAGAAAATCTGATCAAGCTAAAATGAAAATAAAAACCGTCATTTCTGCACAATAGACCATCTCATTTGAACTTGCCAAGAGCATCGTGTAGCTCTATGTATGTCACATGCTGTATTGTACCAATTCTCAAAACCTCTGCCGAGGACAATGAGATTATTGAAATTAAAAAGACTAGTCACAATATCCAGCATCTGCGGCCGGATGGATCTTGTGGCCCCTCGAACCATCGATCCCAGGTCGGATTTGTGGGGCCATTTGTTCTGCAAAACGAGGACGATAAAAACACGGATGAGATGAAGTATAATTTGCAAATAATAGTAGAAATAAGCAGGACGAGTCTTACAATGGGAGCAGCGGATCGGGTCTTGTTTCCACAATACTCAGCAGTCTAGTGGCCACATAACAAGAGAAATTAGAAGATCCATATCAGCCATAATTATAACATACACAGAAAGAAATTTTAGTTAGATAATTTTCACATACTTACTCCTTGCACACAGCTGAGGCCTTCTCCAATTTGTCAAGCTGATCCAACTCTTCCTGAGCACATGATTTATCAGAAGAAAATGAAATCAAATACTTAATTTAAGCACAGTAACGTAATTCTAAAAGACGAGGAAAAAGAAAAGAATAAAAATACACTAATAAGGAAACAAGAACGCAAGATAATCCAAAAAGTCTGTCAATAAGTTTTCCTGCTCTTTTAAGAAAGGAAAGAATACTTTGATACCCAGATAATTTACATTCCCAGAAGTCTTAAAAATAAAGCCTTTTTGACCTCATTAGGGTCACTAAATTAGATGCTTAATCATAACTTTACTTGAGACAGATAAATTAGCTGTGGCGGAAGTATTCATTACCCAACAGCAAGGATAATCACGTCACAACACCCAACTGAATGATTAAGTTGTCTTCAATACCTAAAACTGTAAATCGAAGTACGCCCCTTTTAGCCTGATATTTTAGAATGCTTCCACTAAGAGCATTACAATATGTGGTTATGTACAGTACTTATAAGAAAAAGGATTCCACCTATCAAAGAAAAAGGAAACTAAGAATGGAAAAAAGAAACGTATATACTCATCATAAACCTCCACTACTTAAGATTTTCAGGCCAGCTGCCACCCACCTTTGGGGATTCGTACATGCAGCACAGATAGTCCACCAAGTCGAACCAAATATTAGTACTCCATGAAAATGTGCTTTACTGCAATCTTTCATCCTTTTCTTGTAGGGGATAATCTTGCCTCAAATTTCTTTCCTTTTTATTTCTGTTATCTATTGCCGTAACTGTTCATAATATAATTTTCATATGTTCAAATCAGTGCTATGCGGCATGTGAATTGTTCTGAACTCATTATACCAGATGTTAGAAAAATGGCAAGACAGGAATAGGGTTGATGGTTACAAATAGTTTTCATACATAATTTGAAACCTATAAAGTTGAGCTTCGATAAGAAAAGGAAACATTACATGTAAAAAAAAAAAAGTTACCAAACATATATTAACAAGTTATATGACACCAAAATTTTTCATTTCATATACGATGATACATTAATCAACAACATATCACATCTATCATTTTTGCAAACAAACGTAGCCTATCGAAAATGTATTAACTCAATTACTAACCCATGAACCCACTCAATTTATCCAAACTAAATAGGAAGCAATTTCACAAGTCGAGAAAAACAGGATCAATTACCCACTAGTTCACTATATTATCTTAGTAGTACTATAAACCCTGCCCCGAGGAGTCCAAAACATACCCCAAATTACACAAACCATCAATGGGCCAGAATTAGGAAAAAAGTTATACGTTAAGGTTCTCTAAATCACTTAATCATTCAATTTAATTTTCATTTTCCTTAAACCCTATCACATTAACTTATTAAAAGAAACAAACAATCCATTTCAAAATCATTTGTGGTTCTACAGTAAACAATGCAACAAACTCGCACTTAATCCACTACAAGATAACAACTTTACCCAATAAAGCCTCAATTAGAGCACAAATTAACAGTCAACTTACCAAATAATCAGTAAAACAGTATCAATCGCACGAAAAACAGCTAAATTGCTAAAATCACACGATAAAAATTGAAAAACAAAACAAAACAAAAAAAGTAAACTGACCTCGAGGAACCGAATTTCCAGCTCAAGCCGCTTCAATTCAGCCAAAATCCGATGCTTCCCTTTCCTATCAGCGGCTGCCGCCAACGATTGCATCTGCTCCAAATCCGCGGATTCCATTTCTCAGTGTGATACAAAAACTGAATCCCACTTTTTTCTCAGTGTATGTGAGGTTGTATATGATCTACATTTATCGTATCGCACGGTTAGATGTAAGTGGAGAGATAAAGAGAGAAAGTCATAAGTAATTGTTACAGTAGGATCAGTTGTGCGACGAGTTTGGGAGCAGAGAAGAGAAGAGACCTTTTTTTTTTGGAGACTTTGATTTTTCTTTATTTAATTATGAGTCCTCTCTCTATTTATTGCTATAAATTAGTTATAATTATAAATTTTTATCAAAGTTTTATTTATTACACATATTTTAAATAAAATTATTATTAATAGTTATTTATATAATTTATAATTAAAAAATTGACGTATAATATTCACAAGATATATATCATTAATATTTATTTATTGTGGAGAGTCCTCTTCCTTTCTGTTTTTCCCACTTTATTACTCCCCACGCCTCCTTGTTTTCCCCAAACTAGATTCTCAACTTCTCACTCTTTTCCTAGTCACTTATGGCCATTTTCATTCGATAATTTTATTTTTCTTATAAAAAAACAATTTCAGTATTTACTCTCATATATTTGGGGGAGTAAAAAAGAGATAATATCTGCATATATTTGGGAAAGTAAATGAGAAAAATAACTTTCTTATATAATATTATCTTCATAATTTCAAGAACTAAAAAATATAAGAAAAAAGTTTAGTAGTACAATAATTTGATCATTATTTATTTTAATATTTTTATCAATATACTAGAAAAAAATTTAATAGCACTATGGTAACTTTTATCGGTCCAACTTTTTGTTTATTTTAATATTTTTATCAATATACTAGAAAATAAGATAAATTTTAACGGAGATTTTATAAATTTATAAAGTTTGTTAGTTATATTGATAAAGATTAACGATTTCAACGATGAATTAAAAGACGCTTTATAGTTGAATTTGTGTTTAAAAAGTTATGATCTTGGTCGTTTATCATTAACTTATGTCGTTGAAATTATGATTCTTGTTCGACTAGAATTGTAGCAGTTGAGGTTGAAGTGGTGCAAATTTTTTTTATGCAATTTAATTATTTTAAGTTTAATATCCATAATACAGGCCCTATAGGGCGTGAAAGGCACCTCAAGAATCGGCGCGTGGGTAAAAGACATGGTGGCGCTGACTCCGAATTTGAACATCCACATAGACTCAACCCAAGGAATTAGCATAATTGTGGTTAAAAAAAAAAAAAAATCTTTAATTTCAAACTAATATATAAAGTGAATTAAAAGGACAAATGTAAGCGAATTTTCATTTTATAAGTCTTAACACTATATTTAAAATGCAGTGGCGGTGGCGGGAGAGGGGAGAATGCGATATTATGATAATAGAATAGAGGTAGTGGTAGTATTTCTTTTTCCGATTCGTTTATAACCATTTTATATTAGTAAGAAGTTATAAATGAAATATATTATAATACTTTACAATTAGTAGAAATTTTAAAATTCTTCTATAGTATTAATTATATAAATAAAAAATATGCATGCTATAGAGGTAATTAACATACATTTACAGTTTTTGTACTAGCTAAATTTATATATAATTCTTTGTTTCCAAAAATAAGTTCAGAAGTTTTTACTACTGAAAATTAATTGAGTATATATATATATATATAAAAATTTAAAAGTCTTCACATTTAAGTTAAAAATAAAGTGCAACAGAATTATAGTAAAATATATATGACAAGAATAATCATAATTTTCTTTTTTGATGCATAATTTTATACATAAAATATAATATTTTATTAATAAATATTTTTATTTATACATATTATACTAAATATTTTAATAATTAGTAACAAAATAAGAAGAAAAATATGGCTGAATTTGGAAAGTAGTGATAAGTGACACGGAACAAGTGTCCACTTTATGCCACGTATCGACTACACGTGTCCTACATGCAGCTATTTCTCTCCGATCCTTCGTTCTTACAACGAACACTATATTACACTGCACCATTTATATGTATCTATATACCTCAAAAAATTATGTCCAGTTTCTTTGTCAAGAAATCCTCCTGCAACCCAATATATGTCAGAAAAATCGGCCATGTCGTCCGTAAAAGCCCAGTGATCTATTTTCCAACCCGAATGCTGCAATCCGACCCGCCGGAGTTTCCCTCCAGGCCTCCGGTTAAACCTCATACTCCAACGGAGCTAGCACGGACCCCTAATTACCCAGACTTCGGTCCGTTTCCGCCGGATGAGATTGCTGACTCGCCACCACTTTCTCCTTGGCCTAACCCGGGCCAGGACTTTCCAGGCCCACCAACTCCGTCACCATCGGTCCCTGACGCTCCTCGACCACCGATGCCGTCACCGCCGGGACCAGATATACCACAGAGACAGCCGCCAAATGGGCCGGATTTTATACCTCTTGGGGTGCCGGAAATTTCAACACCGTTAATGGGCTCCGATGGGTTGGTTTTTTGGTAAGAGGTGATGCTTGGAGTGGTGCATGTGTATAATTTTAAATTTACCTTTTGTAATAAGCTAGGTTTCACATAGTAGTATAGTGTAGAAGTACGGACAGAATTAATTAATTATTAATTAATATATATTTTTTTCTATTTTAATTTGTTTCTGGTCTTTTGTGGAAAGGACAGAAAATGTATACGTTATGCAAATATATAGTACTTGCTAAATTGGAAGGGAAGTTTAATTTTGTGCATAAATGGAAACATACATGATCGTGAGGGGAAGTGACATGAATACATACAAATACTTGCACGACTATTCTATATATAACTCAAATATATCCTAACCCTATCATGATAAATTAATATAGAATTATCTAAACTATAACAACTTGCTGGTACGCTCGTGTAATTAATCCCTCCTAATACTTTTTTTCATTTTGATTTTGGTAATTAAATTCGCAAAATATTATAATTAATCCGGATTTTCTAGTAAGCAATTAGGTTGTTAATGCCAGCATACATCTAGTTGGATTTAAAAATTAACTTGAAATGTTATTTGATTCGGCCTAATTAATTAAAGATTTAGTTGGACTTTTAGACTCTTATTATTTTATAAATAAATGAGATGAACAAAAAAAAATAATTAAACCATACCATACCATGTGGCATGCCGCATGTGCAGGGGGATGCCATGTTTCTATTTAATGCTAAGTTTAAATTTGACTCCGCAATAATGGCTCGATGATTCACGGATACCTTTCTATTTGTTGTAGCACAGTTGAAAAATCTCTTTAATTTGATTTAATTAATCCTTTCTATTTGTTGTAGCACAGTTGAAAAATCTCTTTAATTTGATTTAATTAATTTAATTTCATGAGATCTTTAATTTTAATTTGTCAAACTAAATGATTGGCTATATATATATATATATATATATATATATATATATATATATAATAAGTCGAAACTAATCTATCTAGAAATTTTATTACATAAACATAAAATTGACCCACTTAATTTGTAATACTTGTCCACTTCAATATTTGTTAACTAATTTTTTTTTTCTATAAGTTACAGTTTACTCGGTTTCCAGAAAATAGTAAAATTTTCTACTCTTCCTTGATAAAATAGATTTGTCTTACATACAAAAACTTTAATTTTTCAGAATATTAGGAAAACCTTAATCAACCTATGTCAGAAGAAGAAAAAGTAAAAAGGTAGAATTGTAAATTTTATTTATTTATTTATATTTTTGATAATTTGAGGGTGGGGGTTGAACCGGAGCCAAGGTGAGTTGGTAGAATTGTAAATTTTAGACGGAGGTAGAACATCAAATTAAATACCACAGAATCATATCATAAGATAAGCTAGATAAATCAAAATCAAGTTGTTCAATATAGAACATGACAACTTGTTCATTCCCAATTCACATGCAGCATCCGAAGTTTACGTAAGACGTGCTTCCATTATTTGCAACTTCAATTTCCAAAAACATGATAAATATAATACTAACATACTTAGCATATAATTAATCTTGATTTCCTTCAAAATAAAAACTCACAAATCTCTCCCTATAAATACCCCTTCCTACCCACAAACATCTACACACAATTAATAAACCCTATCCTTCTCTACTATTAATTACTTGCAAGAAAAGAAACTACTACAGCTAGCAAGTTTCTGAAATATGAAGACCCCTACTTCTTCACTTGCTCTCTTCCTCTCTCTTAACCTCCTCTTCTTTTCTCTTGTCACTGCTTGTGATGATCACACTTCCCCTCCTCCAAGTCCTAAACCAAAGCCAACCCCAACCCCAAAGCCTGCATCTCCTAGCCCTCCAAAATCATCTCCCAGCCCTCCATTGCCATTTCCTAGTCCTCCGACGGTCCAAACCTGCCCTATAGATGCCCTAAAGCTAGGGGTATGTGCCAATGTTCTTGGTGGTTTGCTCGGTGTCAAAGTTGGAATAATTACCCCTCCAAAAGAAGAATGCTGCACTATCATTAATGGCCTTGTGGATCTTGAAGCCGCAGTATGCCTTTGCACCGCCATCAAAGCCAACGTTTTGGGCATCAGCCTCAATATCCCTATTTCTCTCAGCTTGCTTCTTAATGTCTGTGACAAGAGAATCCCACCTGGCTACCAATGCGCCTAAATGAACCTACCTACCTGTGCCTGTGTTGTTCCCTTTTATTAATTCCTAATGGCTCTTGCTCGTTCGATCATATGAGCTAGAATATTTAATTTCAAATGTAATAGCGTACTTACTAATTAAGTGCATGCATGCATGGTTCCTTAATTTTCTCATTTTGTTTGTACTCCTACTACTTAATAATTGTATGATCATTTATTGAAGTGATATGAAATAAAGTTTTAATTTACCAAGCCCGCTACTGTAGTAGTACTATTATTCATTAAATTATAATTTGGATTTCTAAGATATATATATATATATATATATATATATATATATATATATATATATATAGGATCCTGTCTGGGATTCCTGACGGTTTTAAAATCCGATTTTTTTTTTTTTAAAAAACAACTAAAAAAAAGTTTAATATTTTATGGGCGATTTTATATCTGATGTTTTGGGTGTGATTTGAATACATATAACAAAATATGTATGTATCCAAATCACACCCAAAACATCAGATATGAAAAATTCGATTCCATAAAATATTTTAAAAAATTTAGTTGTTTTAAAAAAATAAAATAAATAAAACACTCCATCCATTCTCATATATATATATTATATGGGTTCCATCTGATAAAGAACCGGTTCTTTGTGGAGCAACCTTTTTTTTCGCCTCATTGATTTTTTTTTCTCCTACCAAATTTCAACAAATCAAAAAAGCTTCCACAACAACCTAAGTTATTGTGGATGCATGGAATCCCTATATATATATATATATATATATATATATATATATATATGATTCCATCCATGGCAACGATTGTTACCATTAATCGCTTCTAACAACTCCTTTTCAAACTGTTGATTAATTTTTTGGAAGACTGAGATTGAAATATAAATATACCAAGCCGGTACAACAAGTAGTATCTAAAAAACAGCTTGTATCGGCTTATATTTTAATATGAGGACCCCACATATAGTCAACATGTTGTCAGTTTGTTTAAATAAAATGAATTTTTAATATTAAATAATGCCCGATCGACGCTGCTTGTACCGGCTGTGCCTTTTATTTTTTTATTTTTAAGCATCTCCCCATTAATAGTCATGACTCAGCACATTGCGTAAAAGGAAATAACTTATTTTATATCCTATTTTATATAACAATAGCATATATTTGTTATATAAAGAATTATAAAAAATAAAAATAAAAAATAGCATATAACAAATATATATATAACAAATAAATATATCCAATTATAATAAAAAAATATTTTTACAGCTTGTACCGGCTGTGCCTTTTTTATTTTTATTAATAGCATATATTTGTTATTAACAATCGGAAGAGCTTGTGCCGGCTGGTTTTTTTTTATTATTATTAACAGCCGTAAGAGCTTGTAGCGGCCGGGAGTATTTATATTTTTTTAAGTTTACGCAATTTGCTGAGTCATGACTATTAATGGGGAGATGCTTAAAAAAAAGAAGGCACAACCAGTACAAGCTGTGCCTGTCGGACATTATTTAATATTAAAAATTCATTTTATTTAAATAAACTGACAACATGTTGACTATGTGGGGTCCTCGTATTAAAATAAAAGCCGGTACAAACTGTTTTTTAGACACTATTTGTTGTACCGGTTTGGTATATTTATGTTTCAATCTCAACCTTCCAATAAGTTAATCAACGATTCGAAAAGGAGTTGTTAGAACAATGTCCATAGCAACCGATTACACCTGCAAATTAGAGTATTGCTTTTCCAATATTATCATGAAAGTTAATTATTCACATATCTAATCATTTTATTTTTCAGGTTATTTTCATCCGTTTATTTAGTTTAATCTTAAATATAACAATTTATTTCGCAACGAATTGTCTTTCATTGTTTGTTCAGCAATGGGTAATTAAAATGAAAGAAAATTTAGTTATATCCAACACCGATTAAGACTGCCTTCATACAACCAATTTTTTTTTAATACATATTTAACGATATAAATATTATTTTTTACGTTTGTACTAGTGATATTTATCACAAATATATATTTTTGTGTTCCTAAATGTAGTATATCTTATACACGGTCCGGATCTTAAACTCGCCCTTATCTAACATACCTTACATACTCTTTTTAGCGACGGACCGGACGACGATTCGGTCCGTTGCTATAGGTTCAGTCCGTCGTTATATGTTAACCGTCGCTTAAAGTTAAGACGACGATTCTATATATATATAACGACCGACGATCGAGCGACGATTTAATTCAGTCATATATATATATATATATATATATATATATATATATATATATATATACCACCTACACAATGAGTCTGTATGTTTAGAAAATATATATGCGCCCAGCACCAAAAAAATGAACTTGAATATTCTGCTTTTCTTCTTCTAAGTTGTGTAAACTTCTAAAGCTCCTCCCAATGAGGTATATGTTTGAAAATAAAAATTTGATGTCAAGGTCTGCAACTCTTTCAAACCATCTCCCAAGATGATATCTTTCGATTGATTACATATAATATTTGTGCAAATAATTAAGTTTGAAATTGTCAATCGGCTTAATCCCCAAGAAGTTTATAGTTTTTTTTAGCATTAATTATAACAATTGTATATAGTCCATGTTAACGCCAGGATCTTTTGCCGAGTCCCAATCACGTAAGACGCTTCGATCCTCGCAGACAAGAAACACGATAAACACCACAAAGCTTGACGGCGGTTCCGTCGAGAATAGCTTTCGAGCGCGTGAGAGTCGATATCGTGTTTCACAAGGTTAACCAAATGGAGAATGTAATGTCGTCAGTGTATTGAAAGAGATAATAATTCTCTATGTGTATGTGATTATGAATGAAGACGTCATTCGCTGTGAAGAATTCCTCCTCATGCATGATATACTACAGACTGGTTTACCGTGTAAGACCCCAACTTATTATTAATGAAATTTAATTTTCTATTTATTATTTTGAAATAGTAAGAGTTGATTTGATTAATGTGGATAGTTAGGGGTAAAATACGCAAATATTTCAAAATAAGCAAGTGGTTATAAAATATTCATTGTTGTCGGGAATATTCGTTTGGTGGTGGAATATTCTGATCTTTCGGAATATTCGCATGCACGACGCCTTGCAACCCATGTGGGCCCCCATAACTGAAGCGATTGGATGAAGAAACGACAAAATATAAGTTGTTTAAAATATAATAAATAGTTGTTATCAATTAATCTTCGTTAAAATACTCTGGTTAAAACACAAGAAGACACCAGTATTGCACCAATTATTGATTCTTACGTAAGAAGGCACTTACTTAATAATGGTTACATGATAATTATCGCTCAAGATTTTATTATTGATTCAATAATTCACGCATTGATATTTTATATTACTATTTTTTCAATAAATTGTCATTACACAAGATTTTTCATTATCTAAATAATAATTCATATTATCCTAATAATATTATTGGATAATATTATTGGCAATGTCTAGAAAGTTCTCGCTTCAAGGAGAGGTTTGGTCACCTAATCAAGGCCGCCAGAAGGAGAAATCTTTATTGGAAAGCCCCTCTTTCTTGAACCGCCTCGTCATTGTCAATATTGTGATTCTCGTAATATTAGTTGTGAATAATTAATTATTGATTCATATGATAAGAAAAATATTGATTTTATGTGGATATAGATGGAGAAAATTTTTAATGTGACAATTGTTGAAAATTGAAATTTTATCTTTTTCTCGATAAAATAATTCATTTAAATATATTATTATATTTTAATAATATAATAATGGTGATATTTTTACAACGAATGTGGGATATATGAGTATACGAGGAGGAAGAGTATTTTTGTTGCAATAAATATTTAAAACATGTTAAACATGTCATGGACCCCATTTATCGATCGAAATTTGATTATAAATGTAAAATCGCCTGCTTATGGATTTCGGTCAATTTTGTTTGGAATTTGGAAAACTTTCTTCTGCAAAATTGTAGAGAATTGAATTTCCTATAAAAAGTCGCGAGATTCGAATTTTCTGCAAAAGGCTATTTATTATGAATTATTGAAGCTTGAAGTCTCAAATAATTGATTTTTGGAAGTTTAAAATATTTAAAATTAGAAAAACGTTTTTTGTTGTTAGTCTTGTGTAGTGGGCTGGTTGGTGGCTGATGTTGGGCAAATTAAGTGCGTTGGAAAATATATATATATATATATTAATTTATTAAATTTTCGCTTTGGTGTTCTAAGAATTTCCTATAAATAAGGTGCTTAGGTTAGAATTGAAAATTACACCGTAAATCAAGTTTTCTCTCTCTATATTATCGAGTTTATTCTTGTGAGTATTTTGAGTATACTTTGAGTATTGCTATACTCGGTGCAAGTTCAAGTCATGCTTTATATCCTGTTTCATCTGTAAGACTTGTCTTTGTGAGGTAAGGATATTATTTTTTTCAGAATGATATTATTTCTTCAATATCATTATGTTGAAATATTGATCCAAGTTTTTATCAAATTTGGAACTTTTGGTGTCGGAGTTACTTATTCACGATACTAAGACTATTCACGATACTATACACTATTCACGTAATACTAAGACTATTCATCGAAAAAGAAAAATTTCTTTTTCGTCCAAAATATCTATTCGGGATACTAGCTTTGATTGTATCCATGTTTTGATCATTCTTGAATTTTACACCAATTTGTGATTATTTTTGAGGTATTTTTGGACATGGATAAAACAAAAGTACGAATCCTTAATCCTTAATCCTCACATTTTGTTTCACCTGGATTCGCTTTTTTTAAAAATATTTTCATCATCTTCTTCATTAAATGATGATATTATGGAATATCTTTGGCCAGTAGTGCAAAGATGAATGATTTCAAGAAGAATATCTTTGGCCCAGAATGCAAAAGATGAATGCAGTTGTTTAGATGAACACGACTTAATCGATGAATATCTTTGGCCAGAGTGCAAAGATGAATATTTGATTCCGTATATATATTGATTGATGTTACAGGGATAAAAGATAGATGATGAACTTTTAAATTCATACATAGAAGATAGTAGTTTGCATTCTCTACTTAACTCTTCTAATGAATTATTATTTCCATTGCGAATATTGATTTAAAATTTGTTGCCTATTGTATTCTATTAGATTTTTCTCTGTTGAAGACTAACGATAATTTGTTGTATATTATCTTAGTCATAATATTCTTTATCGGGCTAGTTGAGCTCACCCTTTTCCTTTTTATTCCATTTTTCTTCTCGTGAGGCGAGAATATAATGAAAGACGAGCCTGGGGTATGGAATGAAAGTTCTAGAGAGAGTTGTTTAGTAGTCCTCGCCATTTTTGTAAAATAATATATCAATAAATGTGATGAGGATTTATTTGAGTATAGATATTGTCTAGAAGATAATATTTGTATTCAAACTCACGCTTTATTGTTGTAATAATAAAGTTGTAATTGTTTCTGTACCATGTATTGACAACTCAGAATGGGTGATGTATACCTATTTTGGGGGCGTCACATACTGTGCCACTAACCCTCTTGACACCTGTTAATCCCATCCCCTCTGTCCACCGCTGGCCAACTGTCCAATCCTTATTAATGTCATGTAAGATATCAGTCGGCCATATCTTTGTCATCATCACCGGTCAAAGATGTAGATATTTAAATATATGATGGGTCGACCCACTGATTTGGTCCGATATTAGAAGGACTTAACAAAGATAATAAAGTGACTAGATCCAATAATGTCAACACCCAATAATGAAGACCCAATGGACTAACTGAATATGTAGGCCCAATCCATTCGGCCCAATAAGAGAAATATCACGACCCAACATTGCCCCTGTTTTTTATTAAACAGAGGTTTAATAGAAACTATAAATGGCACTCGGTTCAGACAAAAAGGAATTAATATAAGACCAATGAAGGTCCAAAATACGGCCATCAAGCCCATCCGTGAACATCAAATAAAGAACATAAAGTAAGATTGAAGTCCATTTAAAGAGCCCGCCCAATTAAATATACAACAACAAATATTCCACCGCCTCTCAAACAACCCAAACCTTCGCCACAAAAACCATTCTCTTCTGAATCTAGGCCCGAAACTGTAGCTACACCGATGATCATCGGTTCGGCAATAATTCCATCATGGAACTGATGGGTGAAGGAGTGAAATACCGGATTAAAGGAAGTTGAGATTTGACCATCAATCAACTAATCGATTAATATTGGTCATCTGCAAGTAAACACTGTCTTCGTGTGTTTCCGTCCCAAATACAAAGAAGCCGAAAAGGATACTGAAGATAATGCCGAAGGTAATACCGAAGGGAGAAAGCCATTCTGAAGTCTGTGTTTGGCAAAAGGAAAGAAGCAACCTTGACATTGTTCTTCTCAACAATGAATGCCTCTGGAAGGATATCGACAATGTCAAAGAAGAACTAAAAACGACCAAGGCCACTCATCGGGTCATCACTGATATAAATGTCGATCTGTCAAGCTAAAGGATCAAAGCATCTAGTACATCGTCAGAAGCTCGAAGAAGAGCTCAAAGAGCTTCGGGCCCTTAGAGATTTGGGTCCGCCACTGACCGATGACTTTCGTAAGGAGATCCAGGCAAAATACAGAAAATCCGCCGAGCTGAACGATAAGATCGTCCATATGTATGCCAAAGGATATGAAATCTGCCGAAGTAAAGGCAAGAAAAAGCTTGGGCCAAGGTAGATCCATCTCTTCTAGACTCTTTAGATGGTGACGATGACAAGGAAGAAGCCTGAAGATGACCTCTCCTTATCTTTAGCTGTAGAACTTTTTATCTGATGCAAGTGTGAGACATGTCATGTGTGAGGTGAATTCGGTGATCCTGAGACCCCCAGATTTTATCAATAAAGATTTAAATTTTGTCGAAATAATTTTTAATATTATGGTGTGAATTTGAGATAATATTATAGTTGTGGGTAGATTTATAAATTTTGCAAAGTATGCAAGTGGTTATATTATATTCGATTGGTCGGGGAATATTCTTGGCTTAGCAGGAATATTCGTATAACGACTCAATCATCGGTGGACCCATAACAATGTAATTATTGCCTGATCGAGAAAACGACAAAAATATTTTTATCAAATAACGACGAAGTTTTACCGCTGATACATCGTTGAACTACTCTAGAGAGTAAAAGTACAAGAATACGCATGGTTGCATAAGAAGACACCAGATTGATTATCGATGCTTATGTGAGAAGTCACTCACTTTGATTCCATTATCACGATTAATAATATGAATTATTATAATGATAATGACGCTTTTGTTTTATTCAGATTATTAACGTAATAAAATGTAAACATCTTTTTTTATATAAAATGTATACTTTATTAAAGTTATTCTATAAATAGTAATATATTATATTTTATTATGCAAGGTCATAAGGTGTTGCATAGTGTTTTGCATAAGTGTTGCATGTTGTTTGCATAAGAAATGTTTTATATAAATAGAATATATTATATTTTATTTAAAAGATTTTGCTTTAAATATGGACCGTCGATTAAAGTAAATCAATCTGGACCGCTCATGGATTAATTACTATGCATTCTATTTTCCTATAAATAAGCTCATTCCTTCATTATTTTCTTTTAAATTCATCAAACTCTAGAGAGAAAATTATGAGAGAAGCTATAGAGAGAAAATCTATAGAGAGAAAGAAGAAAAGTATTCGCTACTTCACTTTTTCAATATTCAGCTTCTTTTAAGGTAATTTGTGTGTTATTCTTTATTCTTCAAAGAGAACTTCGTTATTCCATTCATTATTATTCTCGCTGAATAACCTCGTAAAAAGTGGCATACCCTATACATAACTCCGTATCTACGCCAGATACCCTATACTTGGTGAAATCTTTATGTTATTCCATTCTTATTATTCTCGTTGAATAACTCAGATACGCTTGCTTACTTCTATACTTGGTGACATTCTTCTATTATTCTCGCTGAACATCCTGCTCTCGTGTGTTTTACACCCGACCGGTTCCGCTTTTATTATTATTCTTGGAACATCCTCGTCTCGCATGTTTTACAACACCGACCGGGTTCCGCCTTTTATCATTCTCGCTGAATATCCTATCTCGTGTGTTTTACACCGGATCCGTTCCATCTTTATTATTCTGTTGAACATCCCGCTTGCGTGAATTTCACCGACCGTTCCGTTATTATTATTCTCGCTGAATAACTCCGCCATGCTAAGTACCGCATGCATGGTGATTTCTTTTGTTATTCCATTCTTTATTATACCCAAATTGGTTAAAACTTTGACTTCTATACTCCATGAAATTAGTAGAATATCCTCGATATTCGCGTTTCATCCAAAGATCTTTTCATGGAAATATTCTTCCGATCATTCTTGAATTTTACTCTCACAAAACAAAGATTATGTCGACAATTTGACGTTAATAATTCATGGATTAAATAATTCTTGAACTTGTTTTATTGAATTATTATGTCATTGTCATCATCCTCATGTTATATTATGTTATCTTTAGCTTACGCATATATGATGAACTTAGTATGATTATGACCAGGATCATTCTTGATAATCACGACTTGATATAAATGATGTGACAAAAGTCCTCAAAGGGTTCAGAATGCAAATGATGGATAGTTTTTGGTATGATTATGACCAGTGGGTGATTCTTAAGATAGTCATGACCATCGATAATTTGATGAAAATCCTCGACCGTGGGTACAGTGGATGATTAGATGTGGTGGTTTATTTATTGTCGAGTCTCAAATGATAAAAATTGATGAAAACCTTTAAAACCTAAAAGATAGTAGACTTTATTCTCTACTCGACTTTTTAATGGATCGCTTATTCCACCAAGCAGCTTAAACCGGTTGTCATTGTATTTTATCGCTTAACATCGTCAAGGCTAATGATAATTTATTCTCGCATTATCTTAGTCATAATATTTCATCGGGCTAGTTGAGCTCACCTTTCTTTCACCGTTTCTTCGTGAAATGAGAACATAGCCGGGACGAAGCCTGGAACGTAAGTAATGGTCCGTAGAGGATAAGATTAGTAGTCCCTCACTATTCTGTGAAATAAAGTGTGATAATAGTTGTAATGAGGAATCCTTTTCGAGTTTGTATAATATCTAGTAGACAATATTTGTATTCAAACTCACGCTTTATGTCGTATTGTACACCTACGCGCTAGGTTAGTAAGTTGTATTTGAATTTATGTACCATGTAAGTGGCGACCCAAGACGGGTGACGATACCTAATTTTGGGGCGCCACAACAGGTATCGTAGCTTAGGATATGATCCCCGCTAAGATGTGAGATAAGAACTAGGAGGGAGAGACGGAAATTCCTTCGCTAGTATGACCTACCTAAGTTTATTTGGTATTTAATTGGTCTCACGTAGTATAGGGATAATATTTGATATATTAATTAACCCTCAGGTTGTAAGTGCGGTTTGAAACGGCAAATGAAAATATTCACAATGGAGTGAATGTGACCGCTAGACACCTTTAATCACTAATCGTGTTAATGCAAAGGTCGACGAGGAACAAATTAGAGATATCCACGTAGTAAATGAAGAACTAATTGTCGCACTCGAGCTAGTTGCAGAGGTAGCAAATGTAAAAGTGAGGAAGAAGAGGAAGAAGAGGAAGAAGAGGAACCCGAGGAGAATTGGTTAAAGAAATTTATGATCAAAACTTAGAATTACAAAATCGTGTTCGTGAGCTAGAAGAACAGTCAAGAACGGCAAACGGTCGTGGAACAAAGGGATACAACAATTCAAAATTGGGTTACCCGATATGTGATGCTCGAACAAAATCACGCTTTGGCAAGTGTAAGATATTAAAGTTGAATCGAGAATTTAAAAATCAAAGATCACCAAAGAAGAAAACAACCGAACGAAGGAGAATAGACGATGTATGGGTAAAAGTCGCACAACGCGCTGATAGTGTAGAAAAAGACGTCCGATCCAATAAAGCCAAAATAGATGAAATGGACTTTGCTTTTTGGACAAGAATTGGGAGAATTTAACATCGAATTCTAATTACCACGCATAGCGGTCAACCCGAATTCGATATGGATCGAGAGAATAATGATTCAAATCATGGATCGTGAATGTGAAGAAGCACTTAAGGGTGGAATGTACCCTATAGTAAAGTCAAACTCGATAATTTAAGCGAGAGCTTTTTTGTCGAGAAACCGAACGGGTTATTACGGGTAAATTAATTATTATTACGAAGTCTATACTTTATTCAATACAAGTTCTACCCACTTTTTATTCTACCTAGTTGTGTTTCAATGTTTAAATTTGACTTCAAAAAAATTAGACTTTGATTTATCTATCGAAACTTCGCTTGGGAGAAACCTTCACACCTCCACCGCTTATTAATCTTGTTGTTTCAAATAAACACTTTCACGATCTTATATCTTTAAAAATTCTTGCCTTTTGAGGTAATTTTTGAAAACGATTGATTAACTACTTATTATTCTTTTGTAAGGTTGTTAGCTTTCATATTCCTAACCAACCTCATATACTTAATTCAAAGTAACCAAACCCTAAAGTTAATCATCGTTATATCGCTCCATAAGTAAAGAGCCCCGATCCTTTCGTTGTTGACTTCCTCAGTGTGGAATGCACCGCCGAATTTCAGAGGCGACATCGTGAATGAAGATGGCAAGTTTATAGGTATCATTGTGAGGTGCTATCTAGGTTAAGGGATGTAAGTCAAAGTTGGTATCAATGTAACGTATTATCCAAGTCTTGGATAAGAGTAGCAGCTTTTGAATGATATTTCTATCATTAATAAATTTCTTGACGATTTCTTGAAGATTTCCTAGCCTACCCTAGAGCGTGAAATCGAATTTTGTATCGACCCCAAAGATAAAAACCCATTTCTTAAACCTCAAATATTTCTTCAACTAAAATGAATAAATTTACGTGGTTTATGATGAAAGTCATAATAAAAGCATTGGAATAATGAAAATCATGGGTATATGAAGTATTAGTAAGTTTTATGATGAGTTATGTTGGTTAGTATGTGAAAACATGAAAGTTTCTTAGAAATCACAAAGAGTTGAAAATCGATTTTGGTGAAAACGAATATGAAATTCAATTGACTATATCTCTTATTATATTTTGAATTTTTGAATGTGGTCAAGTCCTAGAGTTAGATCTATGAGTTACCTAACTAATCCAAGTGGAATTACTGGAAAAGGTGTTGTAGATTTTTGTGGGGACTGATTTTAGCAAAGGAGGCCAAAGTTGTAAATTTCGAAAATGCTACGCCCAGAAAACTTTAAGGGGGCTGTTTCGGCCACTTAAATTATGAGAAAAATTCTGGCCTTTTGGGACATGAAGGTATATGGTATAAAGTACCTCCTGTCCAAAAATGAGCTCATTCTCGACTTAAAATGAGCAAGTTATGACTATTTCAATATTTAGGTTTTTCCGATTTAAAAACGCTATAACCGAGTTCTATAACTCCGATGACCATGAAATTTAAAATAGAAGCTCACGTTAACATGTGTAAGGTCCTGCCAAGATTTGGGAATTTTTGAGTTAAACTTGAGGTAGCTAATTTCTTAAGAAATTAATTAGAAATTGATTTTTGAAAAATAGTAAATGAATTTTAAAAATTCGAGAAAAATATATTTTCATCATGGGACTATATTATGCTAAATCCCAGAAAAGAAATATTTTGGGACTGATTTGGTATTTTTCATGAAAATAGTTTAGTTACTTAACATATATGAGTTAAATATGTTATGTGAAGTAACAAAGTTGAAAATAGGATTTTTATGGCTAGAGAATCTTATATAGAGTATATGCATATATTTTTTGAGAGATTTGATAATTGGTGATGATATCTTATGAGTATGACATTTTTGAATGATTAAATGCATTATATGGTAAAGCGTAAACAATTAAGATAAATTGTTTATAAATTTAAGTGATTAAAATATTGTTATAATATTAATGATATTAGATTATGAGATTATTAAGTGATTGAAAACATGGGGATATTCTTGAATCTCGGATAAATTATATTATAAATGTTTAATATTTATCCTTTATCTCATTTGATTGATTCTTTATATCATTATCCTCACGCTTATATTATGCTGAAAGTCATCTCGCGGGCTCAGAAAGTGCATATAGATGGACTTGGTATGATTATGACGACTGTGATTGTTCTAAGATAATCATAACCGTAATTGAAAACACAATTATCTTCGCCGTAGGTATGGATAATTTGTGGTCGTGATATTAATGAATACACAATTATCTTCCGTAGTAGTGCATGGATAATTTGTGGTCGTGATACTAATGAATACACAATTATCTTTCGTCGTAGTGCATGGATAATTTGTGGTCGTGATACTAATGAATACACAATTATCTTCGTCAGAAGTGCATGGATAATTTGTGGTCGTGATACTAATGAATACACAATTATCTTTGTCCGTAGTGTATGGATAATTTGTGGTCGTGATACTAATGAATACACATTTATCTTCGTCGTAGTGGATAATTTGTATCGCGGATAATTTGTGGTCGTGATACTAATGAATACACGATTATCTTCGTCAGAGTGTATGGATAATTTGTGGTCGTGATACTAATGAATACACAATTATCTTTGGCCAAGTGTATGTTGTGGTCGGATACTAATGATAATTTGTGGTCGTGATACTAATGAATACACGATTATCTTCGCCGTAGTAGTGCATGGATAATTTGTGGTCGTGATACTAATGAATACACAATTATCTTCGGTCGTAGTGGTATGGATAATTTGTGGTCGTGATACTAATGAATATCCTCGGCCAGTAGTGCGTGGATGATTCGATGATATGGATTAATTATCGAAATGAGTCTCAAAGAATGAAATATTAATTCATGGATGTGGTAAAAGTCATCTTCGGTCAGTAGTGCATTGATAGACTTGGTATGATTATGACCACGGATTATTCTAAGATAATCATGATCAGAATTGAAAACACGAATATCCTTAGCCAAGAAAGTGCATGGATAATTCATGGTCGTGATACTATTAAGTCGAGTCTCAAAGATTATTGGTTTTATAGCTTATATATCTTTGGCCAGAAGTGCAAAGATGAATTGTTAATAAATATCTTTGGCTTGTAGTGCAAAGATGAATTGTTAATGAATATCTTCGCTGGATCAAGCAAAGATGAATTTAATGTTTTCAACGATAAAGGTATTCAAGGTATCCTCACCTCTTTATCATACCAGTATCGCATTCTAATTTCGAGGGCAAAATTCCATAAGGAGGGAGATCAGAGACCCCAGATTTTATCAATAAAGATTTAAATTTTGTCAAATAATTTTTTAATATTATGGTGTGAATTTGAGATAATATTATAGTTGTGTAGTATTTATAAATTTTGCAAAGTATGCAAGTGGTTATATTATATTCGATTGGTCTGGGAATATTCTTGCTTAGCAGGAATATTCGCATAACTACTCAATCATCAGGACCCCACAATGTAATTATCATTTTGATCGAGAAAACGACAAAAAAATATTTTATCAAAATAACGACGGAAGTTTTACCGCTGATACCGCTGAACTACTCTTGTAGTAAAAGTACAAGAATACGTGTGGTTGCATAAGAAGACACCTGTATTGATTATCGATGCTTATGTGAGAAGTCACTCATTTGATTCCATTATCACGATTAATAATATGAATTATTATAATGATAATGACGCTTTTGTTTTATTCAGATTATTAACGTAATAAAATGTAAACATCTTTTATATAAAATGTAATACTTTATTAAAGTTATTCTATAAATAATATATTATATTTTATTATGCATAGTATTGCATAAGTTTTGCATAAGATTTGCATAGTATTGCATAAAGTTTTTGCATAGTAAAATGTTTTTATATAAATAGAATATATTATATTTTATTTAAAAGATTTTGCTTTTAAATATGGACCGCCGATTAAAGTAAATCAATCTGGACCGCTCATGGATTAATTACTATGCATTCCATTTTCCTATAAATAAAGCTCATTCCTTCATTATTTTCTTACGAATTCATCAAACTCTGTAGAGAGAAATTATAGAGAGAAGCTATAGAGAGAAAATTATAGAGAAGAAGAAAAGTATTCTCGCTACTTCACTACTTCTATATTCATTTTTTTTTTACTAGGTAATGGGTGTTATTCTTTCTTCTTCAAGAGAACTTCATTATTCCATTCATTATTATTCTGCTCCATTCATTAACTCTCTAAAAGTGGCATACCCTATACACATAACCTCGAGATACGCTGATATACCCTATACTTGGTGAAATCCTTATGTTATTCCATTGCTTATTATTCTCATTGAATAACTCAGATACGCTGGGCCACCCTATACTTGGTGACATTCTTCTATTATTCTCGCTGAACATATCCTGTCTCGTGTTTTACACCGGACCGGTTCCATTTTATTATTATTCCGCATTTAACATCCTGTTCGCTTGGTTTTACACCCACCGGTTCCGCTTTTTATCATTCTCGCTGAATATCCTATCTGTGTGTTTTACACCGGATCGGTTCCATCTTTATTATTCTCGTTGAACATCCCGCTTGCGTGATTTTCACCGACCGTTCCGTTATTATTATTCTCGCTGAATAACTCGTCGCCTATGCCAAGGCACCGCATGCACGGTGATTTCTTTTGTTATTCCATTCTTTATTATACCCAAATAAGTTAAAACTCGACTTCTATACTCCATGAAATTAGTAGAATATCCTCGATATTTGCGTTTCATCCAAAGATCTTTTCATGGAAATATTCTTCCCGATCATTCTTGAATTTTACTCTACGTAAACAAAGATTATGTCGACACAATTTGACGTTAATAATTCATGGATTAAATAATTCTTGAACTTGTTTTATTGAATTATTATGTCATCATCATCATCCTCATGTTATATTATGTTATCTTCGCTTACGCAGATAGATGAACTTAGTATGATTATGACTGTGGATCATCATTCTAAGATAATCACGACTTGATATAAATGATGTGACAAAAGTCCTCAAAGGGTCTCAGAATGCAAATGGATGGATAGTTTTTGGTATGATTATGACTGTGGGTGATTCTAAGATAGTCATGACCATTGATAATTTGATGAAAATCCTCGACCGTGGTACAGTGGATGATTAGATGTGGTGGTTTATTTATTGTCGAGTCTCAAATGATAAAAATTGATGAAAACCTTTAAAACCTAAAAGATAGTAGACTTTATTCTCTACTCGACTCTTTTAATGGATCGCTTATTCCACCGCAGCTTAAACCGGTTGTTCATTGTATTTTATCGCTTAACATCGTCAAGGCTAATGATAATTTATTCTCGCATTATCTTAGTCATAATATTTCATCGGGCTAGTTGAGCTCACCTTTCTTTCACAACGTTTTCTTCGAAAATGAGAATATAGCCGGGACGCGAGCCTGGAAAACGGAGTAATGGTCCGTGAGGATAAGATTAGTAGTCCTCACTATTCTCGTGAAATAGTGTGATAATAGTTGTAATGAGGAATCCTTTTGAGTTTGTATAATATCTAGTAGACAATATTTGTATTCAAACTCACGCTTTATATCGTATTGCATACCTACGCTTAGTTAATAAGTTGTATTTGAATTTATGTACCATGTAAGTGGCGACCCAAGATGGGTGACGATACCTAATTTTGGGGGCGCCACAACCAAAGTAAAACCCTAAATTTTTAAATAAAAAGGAATTTCCTTTATTTATTATTTTGAAATAAGTAGGTTGATTTGATTAATGTGGATAGTTAAGGGTTAAATACGCAAATATTTCAAAATAAGCAAGTGGTTATAAAATATTCATTATCGTTAACGGAATATTCGTTTCGTCGTGGAATATTCAGAAAATGGAATTTCCTTTATTTATTATTTTGAAATATTCGTAGGGTTGATTTGATTAATGTGACAAGCAATTAAATACGTGGCCCCATAACTGAAAAAATGATTGGATGAAGAAAACGACAAATATAAGTTGTTTTTAAATAACTACAGTAGTTTGTTACCAAGTATCATCGATGAAGAAAACGACATATAAGTTGGTTAAAAATAACACACTAATACGCCGTGGTTAAAACACATAATAAGAAGCACCAGATTGCACACCAATTATTGATTCTTACGTAAGAAGGCACTACTCAATAATGGTTACAAAGAATTATCGCTCAAAGATTTTATCGAGTTAATAATTGTCATAGTTGATATTTTATATTCATTGTTGTTTCAATAATCACATTACACAAGATTTTTCATTATCGAAGCAATAATTCATATTATCCTAATAATATTATTAGATAACATTATTGGCAATGTCTAGAAAGTTCGCTTCTAAGGAGAGGTTTGTCACCTAATCAAGGCTACCAAGAAGAAGAAATTTTATCGAAAGCCCCTTCCCGAACCGCCTCATCATATCAATATTCTTCAGTAATATTATTTGTGAATAATTAATTATTGATTTATATGATGAGGAAAATATTGATTTTATGTGGATATAGATGGAGAAAATTTTTAAATGACAATTGTTGAAAATTAATATTTTATCTTTTTCTCGATAAAATAATTCATTTAAATATATTATTTTTTTAATAATATATTAACTATGATATTTTTACAACGAATGTGGGATATATGAGTATACGAGGAGGAAGAGTATTTTTGTGGCATTAAATGTTTAAAACATGTTAAACATGCTCATGGACCCCATTTATCGACCGAAATTTGATTATAAATAAAAATCGCCTGCTTTGTGGATTTCGGTCAATTTCTATTTGGAATTTGGAAAACTTTCTTCAGCAAAGTTGTAGAGAATTGAATTTCCTATAAAAACTCGCGAGATTCGAATTTTCTGATGAAAGGGCTATTTATTATGAATTATTGAAGTTCAAGTTCAAATAATTGATTTTTGGGAGTTTAAATTATTTTTTTTAAGAAAACGTTTTTGTATTTTTTTGGACATCATTAAATGTGTGTGGCTGGTGTTTTGACCAAATGGTGGGGCGTGAGAAAATTTGTATAATTATATTATTATTATATTAAATTTTCTGCTTTTGTGTTCTAAGCATTTTCCTATAAATAGGTGCTTAGGTTAATCGAAAATCACACCGTAAACCAAGTTTTCTCTCTATATTATCGAGCGATTCTTGTGAGTATTTTGAGTATACTTTGAGTATTGATATACGGTGCAAGTTCATTCAAAGACTATATCCTAGATTCCAAATTTTAAGATCGATCTTCGAGGTAAGTGGATATTATTTTTTTCAGAATGATATTATTTCTTCAATATCATTATACTTTGAAATGTTGATCCAAGTTTTTATCAAATTTGGAACTTTTTCATGTCGGGGTTACTATTCATGGGTTACTATTCATGAGTTACTATTCACGAAGTTACTATTCACGAGTTACTATTCACGAAGTTACTATTCACGAGTTATTATTCACGAAGTTACTATTCACGAGTACTATTCATGAAGCGTGAAGATGTTTTTGTGGAATTTCTATCTTTTGGTGTCTGAGTTATTATTCACGATACGGCACTATTCACGATACACTATTCACGATACTATTCAATCGAAAAATAAAATTTCTTCTTTTCGTCTAAAATATCTATTCGGATACTAGCTCGATCAGATCCATGTTTTGATCATTCTTGAATTTTACACCACTATGATTATTTTTGAGGTATTTTGGACGTGGATAAAACCAAGTACTAATCCTTAATCCTTAATCCTTGTCATTTTGTTTCACCGATTCGCTTTTTTAAAAAATATTTTTTCATCATCCTCGCCTTAAATGATGATATTATGGAATATCTTTGGCCCAGAAGTGGCAAAAGATGAATGATTTCTTAAGAATATCTTCGGCCCAGAAGCAAAGATGAATGATTTCAAGAATATCTTCGGCCCAGAAGGCAAAGATGAACAGTGTTTAAATGAATACGACTAATCGATGAATATCTTTCGCCAGTAGCAAAAGATGAATATTTGATTCCGTATGTATATCGATTGATGTTACAGGATAAAAGATAGATTTATGAACTTTTAAATTCATACATGTAAGATAGTAGTTTGCATTCTCTACTTAACTCTTCTAATGAATTATTATTTCACCGCAAATATCGATTTAAAATTTGTTGCCTATCAGATTCTATTAGATTTTTCCCTCGTCAAGACTAACGATAATTTGTCAGATATTATCTTAGTCATAATATTCTTTATCGAGCTAGTTGAGCTCACCCTTTTCCTTTTTGTTCCATTTTTCTCGTGAGGCGAGAATATAGCGAGTACGTAGCCTGGGTAATGGAATGAAGGTTTTAGAAAGGATTGCTTAGTAGTCCTCACCATTTTGTAAAATAATGTATCAATAAATGTGATGAGGATTTATTTGAGTATAGATATTGTCTGTAAGATAATATTTGTATTCAAACTCACGCTTTATCCGTTGTAATAATAAAGTTGTAGTTGTTTCGCATCATGTATTGACAACTCGTAATGGGTGATGTATACCTATTTTGGGGGCGCCACAAATTGGTATCGTAGCTTAGGATACGATCTCCGCGAGATCTGGAATAGAATCTAGAGGGAGAGACGAGTAAATCCTTCGCTAAGGTGTCCTACCTAAGCTTATTTGTTAGTCGGTCAAGATATATAGATATTATGTGATATATTGATTTCCTTAATTAACCCTTGCTTTTTACGACAAAGATTTGAGAATGTCGATCGAGAATATTAACAATGGAAATGAGACCGTGGAGACGCCTCAGACTTACCAACGAGGAGAACGCGTAACAGTCGGCAAATGTCCTCCCGTGAACAACACCAATCGAAAGCGTATGATGAACGAGGGATGTTTAGAAGCTTTTTAGCTCATGCAAAATCGATTTGTGGAGACTCGTGTTCAAAATACAGAGAGAAATGATAGCAATTCACTGGGTTGTCACAAATGCAAGCAGCTTCAAAGAGTCGGGACCACCGTAATTTAAGGGAAAGCCAGATCCGATCACGGCGAAACACGGGTCAAACAAATTACCAAGATATTCGATGTCTCGGGATGCACGGAGGAACAGAAGGTTCCATTCGCCACCTTTATGTTCCGCAGCGAGGCATATCATCGGTGGGAGTCTGTGAAGCGCATCCATCCAAATTAGACTCAAAGATGTCTTCGGGAGACGCTTTCAGAATTATTTAATGACAAATACTTTCCGAAAGTGTTCGCTTATACGAAGGAAGTGGAGTTCATCGATCGAACAAAACAATACGACGCAGTGTCTCAAGACGAGGCAAAGTTTGCAGAGTTATCCAGTGCTCAGACCTCATTCAGTGGAGAATGAGGAACGATGACGCGATGTTTCTTAGAGGTTTGAAACCCTAGATACGCCAAGATCTCATTTCTCATAAATTTCTCTATTCAGATGTTGTAAATGTGGCTCAATTATTAGAGCGAGATAACGAGTACTACCCAACCGAGGACCACAACCAGATCGATCGTAGATAGCAAGAAATAATGTATTAATGATAACTCATGGAGAAAGAAACAGATTTTATTGTAAATGGTAACCACTCCGTGGTAATCATGGCCATGAAAATGTAAGAAGCGAGTCAGAGGAGATTTTAAAAGAGGAGATTTAACAACGACTATGTGAAGACGATAAAGCGGCAAAGAATCGGTTCTAAGGGAGGAGAACGACCACCCATTATATGCTACAAATGCGAAAAGAGGGACATATCACCAAACCGCCCACAACAGCTCAAGGTATGCTATAATTGTGGAAAGGAAGGACATATCGCCGAGATCAGACGCAGAATAAAACCTAGTTCAATGGGGACTTGTGACTCAAAAGATCGTCCCCGTAAAAGTCAAAGTCAACGATTCCTGGAAGAGCGCTTTGTTGTGAGATCGGTCATAATGCGAGAACCCAAACGAGGTGATCACGGTAAGCTATTTATAAATTCTCGCAAGTTTATACCTTACTTGATACCTGGCATACCCATTCATTTATCTCTCCCGCATGTGCTCAACGCTTAAACTCGACTCCGAGAAATTAGACTTTCACCTATCTGTGGAAACTCCGCTAGAGAAACTTTCATCACATCCACTCGCTTATAAATCTTGTTTGATTCAAGTCAGCACCATTACTCACCTCGCCGACCTTATCTCTTTAAAGATACTTGCTTTTGATGTGATTTTAGGGATTGATCGTTAACTACTCATCATGCCAAAATTGATTGTTTTCGTAAGTTGTCATAGTTTTCATATTCCTAACCAACCTCGTTGTATTTAATTCAAGCAACTAAACCATTAAAATCAATCACCGCTATATCTAATCATAAAGCTATTCGCTTATTAAAAAACTGATGTCAAGCTTTCTTAGCCCATGTTATGGATTTGAATAAAGACACGCCAAATTTGAATAATATTCCGTTGTTATCGACTTTCCCGACGATTTCAAGAACTTCCTGCCTACCCCGTAACGTGAAGTTGAATTTTTATTGATCTTGAACTCGCATAAAAAGCCCATTTCTAAAACCCCATATCGAATGGCTCCTATTGAACTTCAGAGTTAAAGGTCCAACTACGTGAATTGTTGGACATCGGCTTCATTGGCCCTAAGACATCTCCTCGGGGTGCTCCTGCTTTATTCAGAAAGAAGAAAGACGGAGTATGCGATTTTGTATCGACTATCTGAATCGAACCATGTCACCATCAAGAATAGGTATCCTCACCTCGTATTGATGACTTGTTTGACCAAATAGTAGGGGCACAATTCTTTTCAAAATCGATCTTCGCTCGATATCATCAAATCAAGATTAAATCGAGGATATTCCAAAGACCGCCTTCGTAACCCCAGATGGGCATTATGAATTCTTAGTCATGTCTTTCGACTAACTAATGCTCCCGCGGCTTTCATGGATATGATGAACCGAGTATTCAAGGAATATTTGATCAATTCGTTGTTGTCTTTTATCATGACATCCTCATATATTCCAAAAGCCGCGAAGATCATGAGCACCATTTGAAGTCGGTACTCCAAAGGCTTCGTGAAAACCAACTATATGCCAAATTGAAGAAATGCGAGTTCGCTCGAGGAAGTAGCATTCCTCGGGCACGCGGTGTGTCAAACACGGAGTATCCGCTGATCCCACCAAGATTGAAGCAATACAAAGTCGGGAGCAACCGTTTGCGATCAAGTACGTAGTTTTTGGGCTTACCGGTTATTATCGAGATTCGTGGAAGGGTTTTCTCGAATCGCTACTCCATTAACTCAAATAACTCCTAAGGATACAAAATTCGCTTCGAGCGTTAAGAATGCGAGAAAAGTTTCCAAGAGCTTAAGAGGAGACTTATTTCTAAGACTGTTCTAACAATACCATCCGGTTCGATGGATTTGTTATCTCAAATGATGCTTCGTGCAAAGGGTTAGGATGTGTGTTCTCATGCAACGTGGGAAAGTCATAGCCTTTATGCCTCGCGACAACTTAAAGAGTATGAGAGGAATTATCCTACTCATGATCTAGAGTCATAGCAAATAATGCTTTTCGCTTAAAAATATGGAGGCACTATCTATACGGGGAGAAAGTGGAGATATATTCGCACCATAAAAGCCTTAAATATTTCTTCACTCAAAAAGAACTCAACACGCTAAGCAATGACGCTGGCTCGAAGCTATCGAAAGACTACGACCACACTATTCAATACCATCCCGGTAAAGTTTAACGTGGTAGCCGACGCATCGAAAGGAGAAGATCATATGCGGAACGAAAAGTGATGATGTCAAGTATACGACAGAGCCAACTTTAATAGAAAAGTTAAGGTCGCTTCAAGCCACCGAAATCTTGAAATGCGCGCGTATGAAGAAGAAAGTACAAGAAGGAGCTATTCCTAAGCGAGAATCGATGAAGAAGGAATACTTCGAGTCCACTCTAGACTTTCAGGTTCCTAACGACTGATTTGAAGTACAAGATTATGATGGAGGCACACACAATACACCATTTGCAATCCATCCTCGAAGTACTAAATGTATCGTGATCTTCACATACATTTTGGTGGAACAATACGAAGAGAGAGATTGCAAAGTTTATCTCGATGTGTTTAACTTGCAACGGTAAAGGCGAGCATCTAGTACCTAAGGGTCCGCTGCAACCACTTGAGATTCCTAATGGAAGTGGGAACACATTACCATGGATTTCAAGCACGGGTCTTCCTACTTGCTTTCTCAAGGCATCAATGCTATTTGGGTTATTGTTGATAGATTAACCAAGTCTCGCTTATTTCTCGCCGACACGGAGACTTATTCCTCGAACGCCTTGCTAGTATGTACGTGAATGAGATTGTGAGGTCAGATGGCATGCCTCAGATCCATAGTTTCTGATCGCGACCCAAGATTCACTTCAAGATTTTGGGTTAGCTTGCAAAAAGCTACGGGCACGGATTTGCGATTTAGTTCTAAGATACCATCCCCAAACCACCGGACAATCGTAGAGAGACTATTCAAACTCTTGAAGATTTATTAAGACTCGTGGTCCTGTACTTCAAGGGTAGTTGGATAAGTATTTACCATCGGTGGAATTCTCCTACAACAACAGCTTATCGTGCAAGTATAGTGTGGGCTCCATTCAAGCATTATATGGACGAAAAATGTCGCTTCTCCAATATGTTGGGATGAGGTGGGTGAAGCAACATTGTTGGGACCCGAAGTTAAGACGTATGACTCACCTAAAAGATCCAAATGATTCGACAACGATACAAACCAAGACAAGATCGACAAAAGAGTTATGCGGATCTTCATCGAAAGGACGGGAATTTAATGTAGGGATCATGCGATTGTCATGAAGTCGCTTCCACGGAAGGGGAGTTACAAGATTTGGGAAGAGAGGAAAGCTCAATCCACGATTTATCGTCCATTTCAAATTCTTGACCGAGTAGAAAATGTAGCCTATAGACTCATACTAAGCACCTCCGAGTATGTCTCGTGTTCATAATGTGTTTCACATATCCGCATTTCAGAATATGTGAAAGACCCAACCACGCTATCGAAGTTAGAACCTGACGAGATAGTCAAGACTTAACGTATGAGGAGGTACCACAAAGATCTTGATAGAAGGAGCATGTCCCACGCCAAGAAAGGTCATACCACAAGTTAAAGTTTTGTGGAGGAATCATGCTATGTAGGAAATGACCTCGAATTGAAACTAAATGAAAGCGAGGTATCCTCACCTTTTCAAACACCAGTACGTACGCCAATTTCGAGGACGAAATTTCATAAGGAGGGAGGTCAGAAGACCTCAAATTTTTAAATAAAATGGAATTTCTTTTCTCATTTATTATTTTGAAATAGTAAGGGTTGATTTGATTAATGTGGATAGTTATGGGTAAATACGCAAATATTTCAAAATAAGCAAGTGGTTATAAAATATTCATTATTGTTTGGGAATATTCGTTTGGTCGTGGAATATTCGATCGCTTCGGGGAATATTCGCATTTACTCAAAAAATGCATGTGTGGGCCCCATAACTGAAAAAGTTTATCGATGAAGAAAACGACAAATATAAGTTGTTTTAAATAATCTACAGAGTTGTTACCAAGTAATCATCGTTGAATACCCTATGGTTAAAACACACATAATACAAGAAAAGAAGACACCCACACGTGATTGCACCAATTATTGATTCTTACGTAAGAGGCACTACTCAATAATGGTTACAGAATTACTCGCTCAAATTTTTTATCGATTTAATAATTGTCGCTCATTGATATTTTATATTGTTGTTGTTTCAATAATTGTCATTACACAAAGATTTTTCATTATCGAAGCAATAATTCATATTATCTCAATAATATTATTAGATAACATTATTGGCAATGTCTAGAAAGTTCTGCTCTAAGGAGAGGTTTGGTCACCTAATCAAGGCCAAAGAAGAAGAAATTCTTATCGAAAGCCCTCTTCCCTGAACCGCCTCGTCACAATATTGTGATTCGTAAATATTATTTGTGAATAATTAATTATTGATTTATATGATGAGGAAAATATTGATTTTATGTGGATATAGATGGAGAAAATTTTAAAATGACAATTGTTGAAAATTAATATTTTATCTTTTTCTCGATAAAATAATTCATTTAAATATATTATTTTAATAATATATTAATGGTGATATTTTTACAAATCTAATGTGGGATATATGAGTATACGAGGAGGAAGAGTATTTTTGTTGCAATAAATGTTTAAAACATGTTAAACATGCTCGGTGGACCCCATTTATCGAATCGAAATTTGATTATAAATGTAAAATCGCCTGCTTGTGGATTTCGGTCAATTTCTATTTGGAATTTGGAAAACTTTCTTCCGCAAAGTTGTAGAGAATTGAATTTCCTATAAAAACTCGCGAGATTCGAATTTTCTGATGAAAGGGCTATTTATTATGAATTATTGAAGTTCAAGTTCAAAAATAATTGATTTTTGGAAGTTTAAATTATTTTTTTATGAAAAACGTTTTTTGTATTTTTTTTGAACATCATTAATGTGTTAAATGTGGCTGAAATTTCAATAAAGAGTGGGCTAGGAAAATTTGTATAATATATATTATTATTATATTAAATTTTCTTCGCTTTTGTGTTCTAAGCATTTTCCTATAAATAGGTGCTTAGGTTAGAATTGAAAATCACACCGTAAACCCAAGTTTTCTCTATATATTATCGAGAAAGTATTCTTGTGAGTATTTTGAGTATACTTTGAGTATTGATAGATTTAAGGCAAGTTCCTTCAAAGACTATATCCTAGATTCCAAATTGTAAGTACGATCTTTCGAGGTAAGTGGATATTATTTTTTTCGTAATGATATTATTTCTTCAATATCATTATATCAAATGTTGATCCGAAGTTTTTATCAAATTTGGAACTTTTTCAAGCTCTGGGTTACTATTCATGAAAGTTACTATTCATGAGTTACTATTCACGAAGTTACTATTCACGAGTTACTATTCACGAAGTTACTATTCACGAGTTACTATTCACGAGTACTATTCATGAAGCGCGTGAAGATGTTTTTGTGGAATTTCTATCTTTTGGTGCTCCAGTTATTATTCACGATATTCAAGACTATTCACGATACTTGAGACTATTCACGATACTGACTATTCAATCAAAAATAAAATTTCTTCTTTTTCGTCTAAAATATCTATTCTGATACTAGCTTCGATCAGATCCATGTTTTGATCATTCTTGAATTTTACACCACTATGATTATTTTTGAGGTATTTTTGACGTGGATAAAACCAAGTACTTAATCCTTAATCCTTAATCCTTGTCATTTTGTTTCACCGGATTCGCTTTTAAAAAAAAAAATATTTTCATCATCCTCACCTTAAATGATGATATTATTGAATATCTTCGCCCAGTAGTGCAAAGATGAATGATTTCTAAGAATATCTTCGGCCCGTAGAAAGCAAAGATGAACATGATTGATTTCGAGAATATCTTTTTTGTCCCAGAGCAAAAGATGAATGTGTTTTAAATGAATACTGACTAATCGATGAATATCTTTACCTCAGAAAGTAAAAAGATGAATATTTGATTCCGTATGTATATCGATTGATGTTACAGGATAAAAGATAGACGATGAACTTTTTAAAATTCATACATGTAAGATAGTAGTTTGCATTCTCTACTTAACTCTTCTAATGAATTATTATTTCACGCCCAAAATAGGTATACATCACCCATTCGAAAATCACAATACATGGTACGTAAACAACTACAACTTTATTATTACAACAAGAAATCGTGAGTTTGAATACAAATATTATCTTCTGCATAATATCTATACTCAAATAAATCCTCATCACATTTATCGATACATTATTTTACAAAAATGGTGAGGACTACTAAACAATTCTTTCTAAAACCTTCATTCCATACCCCGACTGCACTCGCTATATTCTCGCCTCCCGAGAAGAAAAATGGAACAAAAGGAAAAGGGTGAGCTCAACTAGCCCAAGAAAAGAATATTACGACTAAGATAATATACAACAAATTATCGTTAGTCTTCAACAGGAAAAAAATCTAATAGAATACAATAGACAACAAATTTTAAATCAATATTCGCAATGAAATAATAATTCATTAGAAGAGTTAAGAGAGAATGCAAACTACTATCTTCTATGATGAATTTAAAAGTTCATCGCTCATCTTTTATCCCCGTACATCAATCAATATACATCCGAATCAAATATTCATCTTTGCACTACAAAAGCAAAGATATTCATCACTGGGTCATGTTCATCTAAACACTGCTCATCTTTGCACTACTACCAAAAGATATTCTTCAGAATCATTCATCTTCGCACTACAGCCAAAGATATTCAATAATATCATCATTTAAGACCGAGGATGATGAAAATATTTTTAAAGAAACGAATCCAAAGGAAACAAAATGACAAGGATTAAGGATTAAGGATTCGTACTTTGTTTTATCCATGTTCAAAAAAAAATACCTCAAAAATAATCATAAAGGTGTAAAATTCAAGAATGATCAAAACATGGATACAATCAAAGCTAGTATCCGTATAGATATTTTGACAAAAAGAAGAAATTTTATTTTTCTATGAATAAAGTGTCAGATACGTGAATAAGTGCCGATATAATGAATAATAACTCTCGACACCAAAAGATAGAAATTCCACAAAAAACATCTTCACGCTTCATTTAATAAGACTTCGTGAATAAGAATCGTGAATAAATAAGAATCGTGAATAAGAAACTCATGAATAAGAACTCGTGAATAAGAACTCATGAATAGTAACCCCATATGAAAAAGTTCCAAATTTGATAAAAAGTTCCAACCAATATTTCAAAGATAATGATATCAAGAAATAATATCATTCGAGAAGAAAATAACATCCCTTACCTCGAAAGATTAAGATTTCTAATTTAATACCGTATATAAGTCAAGGGAACTTGCACCGCCTAACAATACTCAAAGTATACTCACAAGAATACGCCAATATATCGAGAGAGAAATAGAGAGAAACTTCAGCTTCATGTGATTTTCAATTCTAACCCAAGACCCTATTTATAGAAAAATGCTTAGAACACCAAAGCAGTAAAATTGAATATAATATTAATATATTTTTCACATTTTCTTTAGCCCACCTTAGACAACTGATCTCAGCCCATTTGAATCACATGTGAGGCCAACTTAGTTGCAAAAAACGTTTTTCTCAAAATAATTAACTAAAACTCCCAAAAATTAATTATTTCTAACTTCTAACTTCAATAATTCATAATAAATAGCCCTTTTATCAGAAAAAAATTCAAATCTCATGAGTTTTTATAGGAAATTCAATTTCTACAACTTTGCGTAAGAAAGTTTTTCAAATTCCAAATGTAAATTGACCAAATCCACAAACCAAGCGATTTTACAAAGCTATAATCAAATTTCTACCAATAATTGTGTCCACCAACACACAAAACATGTGTTAAAACATTTAATGCCACAAAAATACTCTTCCTCCTCATATACTCATATATCCCACATTCATTGTAAAATATCATCATTATATATTATTAAAATAATATATTTAAATGAATTATTTTATCGTAAAAAGATAAAATATTAATTTTCAACAATTGTCACATTAAAAATTTTCTCCATCTATATCCTCATAAAATCAATATTTTCTCATCATATAAATCAATAATTAATTATTCATAAATAATATTATAGTAATCACATTATCGACAACCAAAGCTCCTGTGATGTAGGGGGCTTTCCAATAAGGATCTCTCTCACTCGGGCGCCAAGCAATTAGATGACCAAACCTCTCCTTAGATGTAACTTTCTAGACATTGTCAATAATGTTATCTAATAATATTATTCAGATAATATGAATTATTGTCTCCGATAATGGAAAATACTTGTAAATGACAATTATCAAACAACAAAGAATATAAAATGTCAACGTAGCAATTATCAATCAATAAAATAAAATATCGAATAAAGAATTATCGTAACCATTATCGAGTAAAGGCCTTCAATAATTGGTGCAATACAATAGCTATCGCATCGCAACAACGCCAGACATCGTGTTTTAAACCACCGGTATTCCAACAAAGATTAATCTGTGAATAACTACGCCGCTATTTTTAAACAACTTATATTCACGCTTTCTTCATCCAATCGCTCACATGGGCCCACATTATTACAGGTCGCATTTAATATTCCCGCATTTAATATATCCCCGACAAAAACGTAATATTCTCCGACAACAATGAATATTTTATAACCACTTGCTTATTTTGAAAATATTTATGATTTTACCCCTAACTATCCACATTAATCAAATCAACCCTTACTATTTCAAAATAATAAATAGAGAAAATTAAATTTCATTAATAATAAGTCAGGGGTCTTACAACCTCCCTCCTTATGAAATTTCGCCCTCGAAATCGACGACGACGACTGTGTGTTTCAAAAGGTGAGGATACCTCGCTTTCATTTCCGCTTCCAATTCCCTGTGTCATTTCCTCTATAAAGATGATTCCTCCACAAAACTTTAACTTGTGGTACGACCTTTTCATACAGTAGGACATGCTCCTTCCTATCCAAGATCTTGACAGTACCTCCTCATACGCTAAGTCTTCTATTATCTCGTCCTGGCTCTAACTCTATAACGTGGTTCGGTCTTTCACATATTTACGGCAAGTATGATATGTGAAACACATTATGAACACGAGACATACTTTGAGGTAACGCGAGTCTATAGGCTACATTTCCTACTTCCTACCAAGAATTTGAAATGGACCAATAAATCGTGGATCGAGCTTTCTCTCTCTTCCCAAATCTTGAACTCCTTCCATGGAGCAACTCGCAACAATACATGATCCCCTACACTAAATTCCACGCCCTTTCGATGAAGATCCGCATAACTCTTTTGTCGATCTTGTGCCGCTTGTATACGCTTGTCAATCATTTGATCTTTTCCGTAGAGTCATACGCATCAACTCTCTAGTCCCAACAAAGGTTGCTTCACCCACCTCGTCCCAACATACCGAGAGCGCACACTTTCGCCCATATAATGCTTCAAATGGAGCCACACCTATACTTTCGCTCGATAACTCATTGTCAGTAGGAGAATTCCACCAATGGTAAATACTTATCCTAACCGCCTCAAGTCTAGGACACGTAGTCTTAATAAATCTTCAAGAGTTTGAATAGTCCTTTCGATCATCCGTCTGCTTGAGGATGGTATGCCGAATCAATCGTAAATCTGCGCTCATAGCTTTTTGCAAGCTAACCCAAAATCTTGAAGTGAATCTTGGGTCACGATCCAAACTATGGATACAGTGCATGCCATGCAACCTCACAATCTCATTCACGCATATACTAGCAAGACGCTCAAGTGAATAAGTCTCCCGATTTCAAAGAAATGAGCAGACTTGGTTAATCTATCAACAATAACCCAAATAAAGATTGATGCCCGAGAAACCGTAGGAAGACCCGTAATCGAAATCCATGGTAATGTGTTCCCACTTCCATTTCGAATCTCAAGTGGTTGCAACGACCCTTTAGGTACCGTGATGCTCCGCTTTACACGCCGACAAGTTAAACACATCGAGATAAACTTTGCAATCTCTCTCTTCATATTGTTCCACCAAAATGTATGTCAAGATCACGATACATTTTAGTACTTCCAGATGGATTGCAAATGGTGTATCAGTGTGCCTCCATCATAATCTTGTACTTCAAATCGTAGTCGTTAGAACACAAAGTCTAGAGTGGACTCAAGTATTCCTTCTTCATCAATTCTCGCCCTAATAGCTCCTTCAGATTTCTTCTTCATACGATCGCCTCCTGCCTGCGGGCTCGAGCAACCTTAACTTTTTCTATTAAAGTCGGCTCTACGCGATACTTGACATCATCGCACTCGCTCCTCGTGATATGATCTTCTACTCAACGCGCCACCACCACGCTCGCTTTTCCGTGATGGTATCAATAGTGGTGGTCGTAGTCTTCAATAGCTCGAGCCAACGTCACGCCGCATGTCGAGTTCTTTTTTGAGTGAAGAAATATTTAAGGCTTTTATGGTCCTAATATATCTCCACTTTCTCCCCATATAGATAGTGCCTCCATATCTTTAATAAGAAAACGATCACGCTAACTCTAGATCACGAGTAGGATAATTCCTCTCATACTTTTTGTTGTCATGAGGCATAAAGCTATGACTTTCCCACGCTGCATGAGAACACATCCTAACCCTTTGCCTCAAGCATCGTCAGAGATAACAAATCCATCCGAACCAGATGGTATTGTTAGAACAAAGCCAAATAAGTCTCCTCTTAAGCTCTTGAAACTCTTCTCGCATTCTTCGCCCCAAACGAATTTTGTATCCTTCCGAAGTTAGTCGAAGTTAATGGAGTAGCGATTCGAGAAAACCCTTCCACGAATCTCCGATAATAACCAAATAAGCCCAAAAAACTACGATTTCACCACCGACTTCGCTGTTCCCAACTTCAGATTGCTTCAATCTTCACGGATCAACAGATACTCCATGTTTCGACACCACGCGCCCAAGGAATGCTACTTCCTCGCCGTAACTCGTGATTTCTTCAATTTGGCATATAGTTTGTTTTCACGGCCTTCGAGTACCAAATTTCAAAACGGTGCTCATGATCTTCACGACTTTTGAATATATAAGGATGTCATCAATAAAGACAACAACGAATCGATCCAAATATTCCTCAATACTCTTGCTCATCATATCCATGAAAGTCAGCAGAGCATTAGTCAATCCGAAAGACACGACTAAGAATTCATAATGCCCATACCGAGTTCTAAAGGCGCTTTGAATATCCTCGCCTAATCTTCACCGATGATATCCGTAATCTAAGATCGATTTTTGAAAAGAATCAGGCCCTCAGAATCGGGTCAAACAAGTCATCAATACGAGGTAGAGGATACCTATTCTCGATGGTGACATGGTTCAATTCCCGATAGTCAATATAAAGTCGATACTCCCGCCTTTTCTTCTTTACAAAATAAAACAGAGCACCCCAAGGAGATGTACTAGATTTAATGAAACCGATGTCCAACAATTCCTCGTAGTTGACCTTTAACTCCTCAAGTTCAATAGAGCCATTCGATATGGGTTTTAGAAATGGGCTTTGTACTGTGTTCAAGATCAATAAAGAATTCAACTTCACGCTCGGGGTAGACCGGAAGTTCTTCGAAAATACGCCAGAAAGTCAATAACAACAGAATATTATTCAAATTTGACGTGTCTTTTTATTCAAATCCATAACATGGGCTAAGAAAGCTTGACATCCGCTTTTCAATAAACGAATAGCTTTTATGATTAGATATGATGTTGATTGATTTTAATGGTTTAGTTGTTTGAATTGCATAACAACAGTCAAGTTAGAATATGAAAACTAACAACCTTACGAAAACAATCAATTTTGGTACGATGAGTAGTTAACCAATCAATCCCTAAAATCACATCAAAAGCAAGTATCTTTAAAGAGATAAGGTCAATGTAAGGTAATGGTGCCAACTCAATCAAACAAGATTTATAAACAAAGGATGTGATGAAAGTTTCTCCTAACTGAGTTTCCACAGATAGTCAAAGTCTAATTTCTCCTGAGTCAAGTTTAAACGCTGAGCACAAGCAGAGAGAGATAAATGAATGGGTAAAGACCCAGATTGTAAGGTATAAACTTCGCAAGAATTTATAAATAGCTTACCCGTGATCACCTCGCTTGTTCCTCGATTACGACCAAATACAACAAACGCCTTCCCTCGATCGCTGACTTTTGACTTTTCTTCGGGATACTTTTTGAGTCACCGTCCCTCACTAACTAGGTTTCGCTACCGCATAATCTCGAGCGATATATGTCCTTCCTTTCCACAATTATAGCATACCTTGAATCGTGTAGGACAGCTTGACCGATATGTCCTCTTCTTCCCAGATTTATAAGATATATGACCGGTGGTCGTTTCTCTCCCTTAGAACCAGCTTGTCACGCAGACCGCTGCCTTTCATACGGTCATTGTTAAATCTCCTTTTTTAAAATCTCCTCCCGACTCGCTTCTTTTCTATTTTCACGGCTATGATTACCACCAGAGTGGTTACCATTTTTGTCCGTCTGCTTTTCTTTTCTCCGCCGGTTATCATTATTCTGCTGATCGCTATCTCCGGTACGATCCTCGTCAGGGTCCTCAACACCGTATTCAAGTATCTCGCCTAATAATCGAGCCCTCGCTTACAACATCCGGTCAGAGAGAAAAGTTTATGAGAAATGAGATATCGACGACGCCGTTTTCAAACCTCTAAGAAACATCCGCGGTTACACGCTCTCATTCTCCACCAAATGAGGTGCAAACCGATAACTCGCAAACTTTGCCTCGCATCGAGACACCGCCATGTTGTTTTGCTCTAACTGATGAACTCCACTTCCTTCATACGACGTTAACACTTTCGTGAAAGTATTTGTCATTAAATAGTTTCAAACGCTTCCCAAGACATGCCGAAAAGCGCCGATGGGTACGCTTCACGCATCCCACCAAGAGTCCGCCTTTCGCCACGGAACATAAAGGTGGCGAATGGAACCTTCGTTCTCCGCATCCCAAGACATCGAATATCTTGTAATTTGTTTGACCCATGTTTCCGCCATGATCGGATCCGCTTTCCTTAAATTCGTGGTCCCAACTTTTCGAATCGCTTGGGTCGTGATAACCCGTGAATTGCTATCATTTCTCCCTCAGATTTTGAACACGAAGTCTCCTCGTCTCGATTTTGCATGAATCGCAAAAAGCTTCTAAACATCCCCTCGCTCATCATCTCGCCAAGCAGTTGTTGTTCAGAGGAACATCACCACTGCAGACGCTCTCCTCGCTGGTGAGTACAAAGCGCTCCACTGGCCTCATTTCCATTGTTAATATTCTCAATGACATTCTCAAATACCGCCATAAAACAAGGGTTAATTAAGGAAATCAATATATCACATAATATCCTTATATACCGACTCAACTAAAAAATAAGCTTAGTAGACACACTAACTAAGGATTTACTCTGCCTCTCCCTCCTAGTTCTATTCCCCGATCTCCGCCAGAGATCATATCCCTAAGCTCGATACCAACCGCGTGACGCCCCAAAAATAGTATACATCACCCATTCCGAAATGTCAATACACGGTATGTAAACAACTACAACTTTATTATTACAACAAGAAATCTGTGAGTTTGAATACAAATATTATCTTCTGCATAATATCTATACTCAAATAAATCCTCATCACATTTATCGATACATTATTTTACAAAAATGGTGAGGACTACTAAACAATTCTTTTCTAAAACCTTCATTCCATACCCCACTTGCATCGCTATATTCTCGCCTCCCGAGAAGAAAAATGGAACAAAAGGAAAAGGGTGAGCTCAACTAGCCCAAAGAAAGAATATTACGACTAAGATAATATACAACAAATTATCGTTAGTCTTCAACAGGAAAAATCTAATAATACAATAGACAACAAATTTTAAATCAATATTCGCAATGAAATAATAATTCATTAAAGAGTTAAGTAGAGAATGCAAACTACTATCTTCTATGTATGAATTTAAAAGTTCATCGCTCATCTTTTATCCCCGTAACATCAATCAATATACATCCGAATCAAATATTCATCTTTGCACTACAGCCAAAGATATTCATCACTGGTCATGTTCATCTAAACACTGCTCATCTTTGCACTACTACCAAAGATATTCTTCAGAAATCATTCATCTTCAGACTACAAAAGCCAAAGATATTCAATAATATCATCATTTAAGACCGAGGATGATGAAAAATATTTTTTAAAGAAACGAATCCAAAGGAAACAAAATGACAAGGATTAAGGATTAAGGATTCAGATTTTGTTTTATCCATGTTCAAAAAATACCTCAAAAATAATCATAGTGGTGTAAAATTCAAGAATGATCAAAACATGGATACAATCAAAGCTAGTATCCGTATTAGATATTTTGACAAAAAGAAGAAATTTTATTTTTCTATGAATAAAGTGTCAGATACGTGAATAAAGCCGATACGTGAATAAGAATCTGACACCAAAAGATAGAAATTCCACAAAAAAACATCTTCACGCTTCATTTAATAAGACTCGTGAATAAGAATCGTGAATAAGAACTCATGAATAAGAATCGTGAATAAGAACTCATGAATAAGTAACCCCGATATACATGAAAAGTTCCAAATTTGATAAAAAGTTCCAACTAATATTTCAAAGATAATGATATCAAGAAATAATATCATTCGAGAAGAAAATAACATCCCTTACCTCGAAAGATTAAGATTTTAAATTTAATACCGTATATAAAAGGTCAAGGAACTTGCACCGCCTAACAATACTCAAAGTATACTCACAAGAATACGCCAATATATCGAGAGAGAAATAGAGAGAAACTTCAGCCATTGTGATTTTCAATTCTAACCCAAGACCCCTATTTATAGAAAAATGCTTAGAACACACCAAAGCGTAAAATTGAATATAATATTAATATATTTTTCACATTTTCTTTAGCCCACCTTAGACAACTGATCTCAGCCCATTTGAATCACATGTGAGGCCAACTTAGTTGCAAAAAACGTTTTTCTCAAAATAATTAACTAAAACTCCCAAAATTAATTATTTCTAACTTCTAACTTCAATAATTCATAATAAATAGCCCTTTTATCAGAAAAATTCAAATCTCATGAGTTTTTATAGGAAATTCAATTTCTCTACAACTTTGCAGTAAGAAAGTTTTTCAAATTCCAAATGTAAATTGACCAAATCCACAAACCAAGCGATTTACAAAGCTATAATCAAATTTCTACCAATAATCAGGTCCACCAACACACAAAAACATGTGTTAAACATTTAATGCCACAAAATACTCTTCCTCCTCATATACTCATATATCCCACATTCATTGTAAAATATCATCATTAATATATTATTAAAATAATATATTTAAATGAATTATTTTATCGTAAAAAGATAAAATATTAATTTTCAACAATTGTCACATTAAAAATTTTCTCCATCTATATCCTCATAAAATCAATATTTTCCTCATCATATAAATCAATAATTAATTATTCATAAATAATATTATAGTAATCACATTATCGACAACCAGCAGCCTCCTGTGATAGTAGGGGGCTTTCCAATAAGGATCTCTCCTCATCGGGCGCCGCAATTAGATGACCAAACCTCTCCTGTAGATGTAACTTTCTAGACATCACAATAATGTTATCTAATAATATTATTCAGATAATATGAATTATTGTCTGATAATGGAAAATACTACCAAATGACAATTATCAAACAACAAAGAATATAAAATGTCAACGTAGTAATTATCAATCAATAAAATAAAATATCGAATAAGAATTATCGTAACCATTATCGAGTAAAGGCCTTCAATAATTGGTGCAATACCGCAAGCTATAACGCAAACAAACGCCAGACATCGTGTTTTAACCAATCGTATATTCCAACAAAGGTTAATTGTGAATAACTACGCCAAGCTATTTTTAAACAACTTATATTTGTCGCTTTTTACTTCATCCAATCGCTTTCACATGGGCCCACATTATTATTCAGTCAAAACACGATCTGCATTATTTAATATTCCCCGACAAAGACATTTAATATTCTCCAACAACAATGAATATTTTATAACCACTTGCTTATTTTGAAATATTTGTGATTTTTTACCCCTAACTATCCACATTAATCAAATCAACCCTTACTATTGCCATGTAAGATATCACTTACACATATCACCATTCACTTATCACCCCACAGAAGATGTAGATATTTAAATATATGATGGAATGGGCCTATCGATTTTTATCCGATATTAAAGACTTAACAAAGATAATAAAAGTCTTTGATAGTGAGATCTAATAATGTCAACACCAAAGATAATCTAATATAAGCCAATTCAAAATTCCCAACCGACTAATCAATATCGCTCAATCCATTCTACCAATAAATAAATATCACACCCAACAAATTCACAAATAAAAAGTAGAGTTAAATATAATATTTGCTACGATAAATATAATAAAAGATTATAAACTTTATAGCGGTCAAAGGTGAGGCAATTTCATATAATCTAAATTCAACTGGTATATATCTGAGAAAAAAACAATTTACCACTCTCAAGTTCCCACCTTCAATCAAAAAAGAAAGGGAGAAACTGGGGGCAAGCCAAACAAGGTAGAATAGAAAAGTACATACTATATAGTAGTAACATTTAATCAAATTAAATGGGAAATGAGAATGGTTAAAATGAAGGTAATTTTGGTTAATTGATTAATACAAATAAGCTTCGGTTAATACGCATGTATATCTCTCCATATCAAAGACTGTATTAATTAATCATATAAATGAAGTTGAGAAAAATCAAAGGAAATCAAAACAAAGGATAAAGCCGAAATACATATATGGAAACTGAAAATCATCTTAAAGCTTTGAAGATTTCCATGTAATCAGCTGAAGATTTATTTGTAACAGTTTGTATATGTTTCGATTTCAAAATTAATGTAGGTGATTAATTCTAGGAGATATTATTTGTATTATATATATATCAACATTACAGAATCAAAAAGTAGGTTTTGAATGTTTCTTTCATTGAGAAGTATTCTTTCATTTTCAATAATTTAATTGATTAACTTATTATAAAATTAACTTTATAATAACCGGATCCGATATACTAGCCCACTATAAAGAGAATATAGAGGTAGTCTTCTAGTCTTGTCTAAAGCCACAGATGTCATACACAGCAAACAACAGTAAAAAGTTGCTGGAAATTGAGCAGCAGAAAATTAACACCAACAATTAGCATACTAAATAACATTAAGCAACAAACAACAGGAAATGGTATCAATTTTTTGTGCTTATTATTCTAATCCCACATATATAATTATTTTCAGTGATGAATTAACTACTACAACTTCAGTCACTTCTTTAATTTTATGATATATTAATAAATGAATTAGCAACACCAATTTATAGCAAGTCAATATTAATTGTGGATTAATTATTATAAGACCACCTGTGTACGAATTTCTTTATACCCAATATCAATAGTCCAACGATAATCATGCTTTGTGAATGTTGATCGGATATAGCGTGTTAATACTTTACCACCAACTAAATATTTAAAATGCCGCCTGTACTGCATGTGGTCTTTTCGATACTACACTAGTAATAGTATAATTTTTTTAATAATTAAATTGATATCACCTGTAAAGTTACATATGTAATCATTAGTAACAATATAAATTTAAGCACCTTATATATGACATAAAATAAATTTTCATTAATTTCACACACACACACACACACTTATTTAATTCTCTTTAATGAAAACAACATATATGCATGTTTGGAGGCTAATATATATGTACGTATATCACAAAAATAGTTCTGACTTTTGTATGTGGAGCAAATATAGGGGTATTAATGAATTTAGATTCGGTAAAGTTTGATATTATGGGGAAACAGTGAAGTTAATTCCTTATAAAAATAAGTTATATATATATATATATATATATATATATACATAAATATCTTTTATTTATTTATTATTTATATTGAGCTTCTAAACTTTTAACATTTTAAACTTTATTACCAAAACTAAATCCGAAATAAATGCTTAATTTTAAGGTAAAAATACTATTGTATTTTTTGAATGAAAAATAGTAAAAATACTTTTGTATTTTTAATTTAATGTTAGTGGAGTAGTGAGCTTGGTGTTTACCGATTGTGTTTGGTGGTTTGATGCACAATTATTACTTATACAAACAATTTATACTTAAAGAAGATTAATTACTTACTTTAGCAATGAAATTAGGAAATCAATTGCTGGATATTAATTCCTTTTTTTTGTATCTCTTAACAATTTTAGTTTCTAGATACAAATACATAATTGTATTAACATTTGTTCTGCATATTTTTTTAATCTACTGTAATTTGTGTGTACTGCATATATATTTGTATATATTGGGCTTATTGTTGAGATATTTCACATGAATCTCACATCAGATAAATTCAACAGTATAAATGAGTTAATAAGTATGATGAAACCTTAAACCTTTTAGGTTATAGCGCTGAGATTGTACTCCCACATTATATTTGTCTCGAGCACCTAAATAAGTTAACATTTTAGATAAAATGTGAGATAAATCTTTTAATTCCGCTACACTTATAAGGGCTTGCTTGACTAACTGCATATTTGTGCTCCTAATCTTTTTTCTTTTTTCCAATGTTTTTCAGGAAGACATAAAGCTAGATAAAGTGCAATCGTACTTTTTTGTTTTTATCTCAAGTTTAATATTCCATAAATAGCTGTATTACACACGTATATATTTACTTTCATTAATTTCCCGATTCTGCTTTTAATATTAAAGATAATTCAATATGCGCAACCCATACAACATATACTATCGATATACATTTTGTTAATTTTCTTTTAGTATGTTAATGTTTCTAACTATGCACATAACTTGTTTCGGGTTTTTATTTTGGAACTAATTAATAATATTTCAGGGTAATTTAGCTAGCTTAACCCAAATCTCCAAAATAGTTGGAGTCCCTTATTGCTTATGAGTTAGTTACGGTCATTCCTTTAATAATCTAATTACAAGCAATCTGTTCTCATACGTATATGTGTGTATATATATAAAAAATAAAAAAATAAAACAAACTAGTATTAATCAACATAAGGCAACTTGTATGTTCTCAAATAACATGCATTGCAAGTTTACATAAAAGGTGTTAGTGTTAATTAATTGCAAGCTCAAACTCCAAATCCACAAAAAGCTCCAGGCCATTTCTTTATAATTTTCTCCTAAATATACAAATTATTAAACTCACCCTTTTTCCACCCTATAAAATGCATGCCACCCCTCGCAAATACATCACCACAAAATTAAAACCCTTCTCCGGCGCGGCTGGCAAGAAATTAAATTACACTCTAGGTTTTAAGAGATGAGTAGTTCTAAGAGAAGTACAAATGCTTCTTCATTACTAGCTCATTTTCTCTTTATAAACCTTCTCTTGTTTGCCCTAGTAGCCGCTGCTTGTGACAATTCCCCGCCTAATCCTATAAAAAAACCAAAACATAAGCCAAAGCATAAGCACAAGTCACCAAAATCATCTCCAAGTCCCCCAAAATACCCATTTCCAGCTCCTCCAAACCCATATATATCTCCTATTCCTCCGGTGCCATATCTTAGTCCTCCAAAGTCATATTTTCCAAGTCCTCCAAAGTCATACGTTCCAAGTCCTCCAAAGTCATACTTTCCAAGTCCTCCAACCCCATATTTTAGTCCTCCAAAGGTAGAAACTTGCCCTAGAGATGCCCTAAAACTAGAGGTATGTGCCAATGTGCTAGGAGGATTGGTCGGTGTTATAGGCGGAACCCCTCCAAAAATGCCATGTTGCAGTCTCTTTGGAGGGCTTGTGGATCTTGAAGCTGCTGTATGCCTTTGCACTGCCATTAAAGCCAATGTTTTGGGGGTGAACCTAAATATTCCTGTGTCTCTCAGCTTGATTCTTAATGTTTGTCAGAAGAATGTCCCACCGGGATTTCAGTGTGCCTAAATAATCTTTACTTATTTGAATTTGTAACTTCTTGTAATTCCTTTTGTTTCGGTACGTACTGGTTGTATGATCATTTGTTCAAGTGTGTTAAATAATTCTTGCTTTTTAAAGTAAAGTAAATAAGTCTTATTGTGCCACCTACTTTTATAAGGAATTAAACATGCATACACTTATTGTACGTACTTGTTCACTAAATAATTTTAGCACATTTTTTGTACTCCTAGCTACCCAACTCAAATCTGATTTTGTATACAGTTTTTTGCACGAAAGAGGGGTTTAATTTGCAGTTGCCAGCCGGCCGGTAGGATCAAAAGAAAGTACAAATGACACTAACAAAAAAAAATTCCAATGACAACTTTAATTTGAAAAACCTTTTCTTTCTTTTTTTTAGGTTGAAAGATGGAGTCTTGTTTACGAGTGTAAATGAGTCGAATCTCAAATGATGCAATTTCAAATACTACCGACTTCGAAAAATTGAGCTTCGAATTCACTTCGGATTCGATAAAGGATTTATATTTTTGCCAGATTCAATTTCGGATCATTATTTGACCTACTCTACTGTATTGTAAGTACTCGACTTCGCTTACAAAGCGAAGTTACTCATGAGCCTTCAAATCGAGTTTTCAATATGAACCATTTCACTTAAAAACCTAACCATTACATACTAAATTGGTTACTTAACTAATATTTATATATAAAACTTTCACTTTAATTTATGTATTGAAATTATAAAGAATGTAATATAAATTGACATTCAATTAATTAATTTATTCAAGTACAAGTTTACACAATTTCATACTACACTTTATAAATTATAAAGATTGATACAAATATCACATATTATGTGAAACCTCAAAAATTAGGTATACATCACCCATCTTTGGTCGCTAGATACATGGTACAGAATTCAAATACAACTTACTAATACAACTGTCGTGTACAATACGACAAAACATAAACTGTGAGTTTGAATATAATTATTGTCTACTAGAGATTATACAAACTCAAAAGGAGTCCTCATTACAATTATTATCATACTATTTCACAAAATAGTGAGGACTACTAATGCTATCCTCTGGACCATCACTCCGTTCCCCGACTCGTCCCAGCTATATTCTCATTTTCTGAAGAAAACAGTGAAAGAAAGGGTGAGCTCAACTAGCCCAGTAAGAAATATTATGACTAAGATAATGCAGAATAAATTATCATTAGTCTCCAACAATGTTAAACTGATAAAATACAATAGACATTAAGTTTAACTGCAGCGGAACAAATAATCCATTAAAAGAAATCAAGTAGAGAATATAATATACTATCTTTTATGATTTAAAAGTTTTTTCATCACTTTTATCACGAGATTCAAATTTCAATAAATATTCCACATCATTAAATCATCCTCGCATTACGGTGCCAAGGATATTCTTTAAGATCATCACGACCACGAATTATCCATGCATTACACGGCCAAAGATAATCATGTTTTCATCAACGGTCCCGATCATGCCATAAAATAATTCATCTTTTCTCCTCGTCAAGAGAATCCATAGCCATATTCATACCAAAAATTGTCCATCAATGCACTACGGCCAACGACGAGGACTTTTAATTTTCACATCATTTGTAATATTACTACCATGATTATACCGAATAATCCCCGGTCATAATCATACCAAGTCCATCTACGTTATTACATACGACGCCCCCCAAAATAGGTCTATTCCATCCAACCCATTCTCGAGTCGCCAAATACATGGTACGTAAATAACTACAACTTTATTAATACATTTATCGTATGTAAATACGACAACATATATATCATGAGTTTAAATACAATTATTGTCTTCTAGACAATATACATACCCAAATAAATACTCATCACAATTATTTATACATTATTTTACAAAAATGGTGAGGACTACTAAACAACTCTCTAGAACATTCATTCCATACCCGACTAAGATTTCGCTACATTCTCGCCTCCCGAGAAGAAAAATGAAACAACAAGAAAAAGGGTGAGCTTAACTAGCCCAAGAAAGAATATTACGACTAAGATAATATACAACAAATTATCGTTAGTCTTCAACAGGGAAAAATCTAATAGAATAATACAATAGACAACCGCTTTTAAATCAACAATCGCAGTTATAAACAACAATTCATTAAAAGAGTTAAGTAGAGAATGCAAACTACTATCTTCTATATATGAATTTAAAAGTTCATCGCTGATATTTTATCCTCAGTAACATCAATCAATATATATCTAGAATCAAATATTCATCTTTGCACTACAGAAGCCAAAGATATTCATCACCGTCATGTTCATCTAAACACTTGCTCATCTTTGACTACGCGCCAAAGATATTCATCGAAATCATTCATCTTTGCACTACTGTGCCAAAGATATTCAATAATATCATCATTTAAGACCGAGGATGATGAAAAATATTTTAAAAAAACGAATCCAATGAAACAAAATGACAAGGATTAAGGATTAAGGATTCAGACTTTGTTTTATCCATGTCCAACAATACCTCAAAAATAATCATAGTGGTGTAAAATTCAAGAATGATCAAAACATGGATACAATCAAAGCTAGTATCCGTATTAGATATTTTGACGAAAAGAAGAAATTTCATTTTTCTATGAATAAAGGTCCGTATTCGTGAATAAATAGTCAGATACGTGAATAAAGGCCAGATAATGAATAAGAACTTCGACAAAAAAAAAAATTTCACAAAAAAACATCTTCACGCTTCGTGAATAGTACTTGTGAATAAGAATTTGTGAATAAGAACTCATGAATAAGTAACTCGTGAATAAGAATCTCATGAATAGTAACCCCCATACGAAAAAGTTCTAAATTTGATAAAAATTTCCAACCAATATTTCAAAGATAATGATATTGAATAAATAATATCATTTTCTAATAAAATAACATCCCTTACCTCGAAAGACAAGATTTCTAGTTAAAACACCTGGATATAAAGCTATGACTTGAACTTGCACCGTATAGCAATACTCAAAGTATACTCAAAATACTCACAAGAATACACTCGATAATATAGAGAGAAAAAACTTCAGCTTTACGTGATTTTCAATTCTAACCCAAGACCCTATTTATAGAAAAATGCTTTAGTAACACCAAAATGTAAAATTTAATATAATATTATTATTATTTGTTAAAATTCTATACGCCCACTTTTGGAGATCTGATTTCAGCAATCAATAACACATGCTAGACCCACTTAACACACCAAAAACGTTTTTCTTGAAAAAAATAAATAAAACTTTCAAAAATCAATTATTTCGGAGCTTCGAAACTTCAATAATTCATAATAAATAGCTCTTTTGTCAGAAAATTCGAATCTCACTTGTTTTTATAGGAAATTCAATTCTCTACAACTTTGCAGAAGAAAGTTTTTTAAAATTCCAAACAGAAATTGACCGAAATTCATAAACGGGCGATTTTACAGGCTATAATCAAATTTTGGTCAATAATCGTGTCCACCAACACACAAAATATGTGTTAAACATTTAATGCCACAAAAATACTCTTCCTCCTCATATACTCATATATCCCACATTCATTATAAAAATATCACCGTTAATATATTATTAAAATAATATATTTAAATAAATTATTTTATTAGAATAAGATAAAATATTAATTTTCAACAATTGTCACATTAAAAATTTTCTCCATTTATATCCACATAAAATTAATATTTTTCTCATCATATAAATCAATAATTAATTATTCACAAATAGTATTATAGAATCACAATCTCGGCAACCAGCCGCTCCTGTGAAAGAGGGGTTTTCCAATAAAGATTTCTCCTTATCTTAGCCAAGCAATTAGGTGACCATACCTCTCCTGATGTAACTTTCTAGATATTGCCAATAATATTTTCTAATAATATTATTCAGATAATATGAATTATTGCTTCGATAATGGAAAATATCGTATAATGACAATTTATCAAAACAACAAGAAATATAAAATATCAATCACGCAAAGAATTATTGAATCAATAAAATAAAATCTTTTCGATGAATTATCGTAATAATTATCGAGTAGTGCCTTCACGTAAGAATCAATAATTGGTGCAATACTGCAATGCTTCTTGCTCAACAACGCCAGATTAGTGTGTTTTAATCACCGTATATTCCAACAAGATAATTCAGAATAACTACGCCAAGTTATTTATAAACAACTTATATTTGTCGCTTTTTCTTCATCCAATCGCTTTCCATTATGGGGCCCGCAAAAGACTCAAGGCCATCGCATTTAATATTCTCGACAAAGACTAATAATATTCCACGACCAAACGAATATTCCCCGATAATAATGAATATTTTATAACCACTTGCTTATTCAAAATATTTATGATTTTTTACCATAACTATCCACATTAATCAAATCAACCCTTACTATTTCAAAATAATAAATAGAGAAAATAAATTTCATTTAATAATAATTTGGGGTCTTACAACCTCCCTCCTTATGAAATTTCGCCCTCGAAATTGACGACGTACTGTGTTTTTCAAAAGATGAGAATATGTGACGCCCCAAAATAGGTATACATCACCCATTCTCGAGTTGTCAATACATGGTATGTAAACAACTACAACTTTATTATTACAACAAGAAACTCGTGAGTTTGAATACAAATATTATCTTCTGCATAATATCTATACTCAAATAAATCCTCATCACATTTATTGATACATTATTTTACAAAATGGTGAGGACTACTAAACAATTCTTTCTAAAACCTTCATTCCATACCCCTAACTGCATCGCTTATATTCTCGCCTCCCGAGAAGAAAAATGGAACAAAAGGAAAAGGGTGAGCTCAACTAGCCCAAGAAAGAATATTATGACTAAGATAATATACAACAAATTACCGTTAGTCTTCAACAGGAAAAAATCTAATAGAATACAATAGACAACAAATTTTAAATCAATATTCGCAATGAAATAATAATTCATTAGAAGAGTTAAGTAGAGAATGCAAACTACTATCTTCTATGTATGAATTTAAAAGTTCATCGCCTATCTTTTATCCCCGTAACATCAATCAATATACATCCGAATCAAATATTCATCTTTGCACTACAGCCAAAGATATTCATCACCGGGTCATGTTCATCTAAACACTGCTCATCTTTGCACTACTACCAAAGATATTCTTCAGAATCATTCATCTTCGACCACAGCCAAAGATATTCAATAATATCATCATTTAAGACCGAGGATGATGAAAAATATTTTAAAGAAACGAATCCAAAGAAACAAAATGACAAGGATTAAGGATTAAGGATTCGTGACTTTGTTTTATCCATGTTCAAAAAATACCTCAAAAATAATCATAGTGGTGTAAAATTCAAGAATGATCAAAACATGGATACAATCAAAGCTAGTATCCGTAATAGATATTTTGGACAAAAAGAAGAAATTTTATTTTTCTATGAATAGTTCAGATATCGTGAATAGTGGCCGTATACGTGAATAAAGAACTCAGACACCAAAAGATAGAAATTCCACAAAAAACATCTTCACGCTTCATTAATAGACTCGTGAATAAGAACTCGAATAATGAATAGTAACTCATGAATAAGAACTCGTGAATAAGAACTCATGAATAGTAACCCATATGAAAAAGTTCCAAATTTGATAAAAGTTCCAACCAATATTTCAAAGATAATGATATTGAAGAAATAATATCATTCGAGAAGAAAATAACATCCCTTACCTCGAAAGATTAAGATTTCTAAATTGAATACCGTATATAGTCAAGGAACTTACACCGCCTAACAATACTCAAAGTATACTCACAAGAATACGCCAATATATCGAGAGAGAAATAGAGAGAAACTTCAGTTTCATTGTGATTTTCAATTCTAACCCAAGACCCTATTTATAGAAAATGCTTAGAACACCAAAGCGTAAAATTGAATATAATATTAATATATTTTTCACATTTTCTTTAGCCCACCTTGGACAACTTATCTCAGCCCATTTGAATCACATGTGAGGCCAACTTAGTTGCAAAAAACGTTTTTCTCAAAATAATTAACTAAAACTCCCAAAAATTAATTATTTTAAACTTCTAACTTCAATAATTCATAATAAATAGCCCTTTATCAGAAAAATTCAAATCTCATGTATTTTTATAGAAAATTCAATTCTCTACAACTTTGCGTAAGAAAGTTTTTCAAATTCCAAACAAAATTGACCAAATCCACAAACAGACGATTTTACGGTGCTATAATCAAATTTTGGTCAATAATTGTGTCCACCAACACACTAAACATGTGTTAAACATTTAATGCCACAAAAATACTCTTCCTCCTCATATACTCATATATCCCACATTCATTGTAAAATATCATCGTTAATATATTATTAAAATAATATATTTAAATGAATTATTTTATCGTAAAAAGATAAAATATTAATTTTCAACAATTGTCACATTAAAAATTTTCTCCATCTATATCCTCATAAAATCAATATTTTCTCATCATATAAATCAATAATTAATTATTCATAAATAATATTACGTAATCACATTATCGACAACCGTGCGCCTCCAGATAGAGGGGCTTCCAATAAGGATCTCTCCTTATCGGGCGCCGCAATTAGATGACCAAACCTCTCCTTAGATGTAACTTTCTAGACATTGTCAATAATGTTATCTAATAATATTATTCGGATAATATGAATTATTGTCTCGATAATGGAAAATACTTTGTAATGACAATTATCAAACAACAAAGAATATAAAATGTCAACGTAGCAATTATCAATCAATAAAATAAAATATCGAATAAGAATTATCGTAACCATTATTGAGTAAAGGCTTCAATAATTGGTGCAATACCAGTATGCAATACTTGTCAACAACAACGCCAGACATCGTGTTTTTAACCACCGGGTATTCCAACAAAGGTTAATCTGTGAATAACTACGCCTGCTATTTTTAAACAACTTATATTTGTCGCTTTCTTCATCCAATCGCTTCACATGGGGCCCATTATGGGTCATTTAGCTTATCGCATTTAATATTCCCCGACAAAGACATATTAATATTCTCCCAACAACAATGAATATTTTATAACCACTTGCTTATTTTGAAATATTTATGTGATTTTACCCCTAACTATCCACATTAATCAAATCAACCCTTACTATTTCAAAATAATAAATAGAGAAAATTAAATTTCATTAATAATAAGTTGGGGTCTTACAACCTCCCTCCTTATGAAATTTCGTCCTCGAAATCGACGTCGTACACTGTGTGTTTTCAAAAGGTGAGGATACCTCGCTTTCATTTCCGCTTTCCAATTCCCGTGCCATTTCTCTATAAAGCATGATTCCTCCACAAAACTTTAACTTGTGGTATGACCTTTCATGCAGTAGGACATGCTCCTTCCTATCCAAGATCTTGACAGTACCTCCTCATACGTTAAGTCTTCTACTATCTCGTCCTGCTTCTAACTCTATAACGTGGTTCGGTCTTTCACATATTTACGGAAGTACAGATATGTGAAACACATTATGAACACGAGACATACTTTGAGGTAACGCGAGTCTATAGGCTACATTTCCTACTCGGTCAAGAATTTGAAATGGACCAATAAATCGTGGATCGAGCTTTCTCTCTTCCCAAATCTTGTAACTCCCTTCCATGGAGCAACTCGCAACAATACATGATCCCCTACACTAAATTCCACGTCCTTTCGATGAAAGATCCGCATAACTCTTTTGTCGATCTTGTGCCGCTTTGTATATCGTTGTCGAATCATTTGGATCTTTTCCGTAGTCATACGTATTCAACTCGGGTCCCAACAATGTTGCTTCACCCACCTCGTCCCAACATACCGGAGAGCGACACTTTCGCCCATATAATGCTTCAAATGGAGCCACACCTATACTTGCCTGATAACTGTTGTTGTAGGAAAATTCCACCAATGGTAAATACTTATCCCAACTTCCCTTGAAGTCTAGGACACAAAGTCTTAATAAATCTTCAAGAGTTTGAATAGTCCTTTCGATTGTCCGTCCGCTTTGAGGATGGTATGCCGAATCAATCAGAAACTGCGCTCATAGCTTTTTGCAAGCTAACCCAAAATCTTGAAGTGAATCTTGGGTCACGATCCAAACTATGGATACAGGGCATGCCATGCAACCTCACAATCTTATTCACGTATATACTAGCAAAGACGCTCAAGTGAATAAGTCTCCCGACGGCAAGAAATGAGCGGACTTGGTTAATCTATCAACAATAACCCAAATAGCATTGATGCCTCGAGAAACCGTAGGAAGACCCGTGAATCTAAATCCATGGTAATGTGTTCCCACTTCCATTTCTAATCTCAAGTGGTTGCAACGGACCCTTAGGTACCAGATGCTCCGCCTTTACATGTTGACAAGTTAAACACATCGAGATAAACTTTGCAATCTCTCTCTTCATATTGTTCCACCAAAATGTATGTCAAGATCACGATACATTTTAGTACTTTCGTGATGGATTGTAAATGGTGTATCAGTGTGCCTCCATCATAATCTTGTACTTCAAATCGTAGTCGTTAGAACACAAAGTCTAGAATGGACTCAAGTATTCCTTCTTCATCAATTCTCGCCCTAATAGCTCCTTCTTGTATTTCTTCTTCATACGCATCGCCTCGGCCTGGGGCTCGAAAGCAACCTTAACTTTTCTATTAAAGTCGGGCTCTATCGATACTTGACATCATCGCACTCGCTCCTCGTGATATGATCTTCTACTCAACGCGTCACCACCACACGCTCGCTTTTCCGTGATGGTATCAATAGTGTGGTCGTAGTCTTCAATAGCTCTCGATCCAACGTCATTGCCGCATGTTGAGTTCTTTTTTTGAGTGAAGAAATATTTAAGGCTTTTATGGTCCAATATATCTCCACTTTCTCCCCATATAGATAGTGCCTCCATATCTTTAATAATAAAAACGATCGCTACTAACTCTAGATCATGAGTAGGATAATTCCTCTCATACTCTTTTGTTTGTCGCGAGGCATAGGCTATGACTTTCCCACGCTGCATGAGAACACATCTTAACCCTTTGCCCTCAAGCATCATCAGAGATAACAAATCCATCCGAACCAAATGGTATTGTTAGAACAGTGCCAAAATAAGTCTCCTCTTAAGCTCTTGGAAACTCTTCTCGCATTCTTCACTCCAAACGAATTTTGTATCCTTCCGAAGTTAGTCGAAGTTAATGGAGTAGCGATTCGAGAAAACCCTTCCACGAATCTCCGATAATAACCAAATAAGCCCAAAAAGCTACGCATTTCAACAACCGACTTCTCTTGCTGTTCTAACTTTGATTGCTTCAATCTTCACGGATCAACAGATACTCTATGTTTCGACACCACGTGCCCAAGGAATGCTACTTCCTCAAGCCGTAACTCGCATTTCTTCAATTTGGCATATAGTTTGTTTTCACGAAGCCTTTGAGTACCAAATTTTCAAATGGTGCTCATGATCTTCACGACTTTTGAATATATAAGGATGTCATCAATAAAGACAACAACGAATCGATCCAAATATTCCTCAATACTTTGGCTCATCATATCCATGAAAGTCAGCAGGAGCATTAGTCAATCCGAAAGACACGACTAAGAATTCATAATGCCCATACCGAAGTTTTGAAGGCGCTTTGAATATCCTCGCCTCTAATCTTCAAATTGATGATATCCGAATCGAAGATCGATTTTTGAAAAGAATTGCCCCTTGCAAATCGGTCAAACAAGTCATCAATACGAGGTAGAGGATACCTATTCTTGATGGTGACATGGTTCAATTCCCATAATCAATACAAAGTCGCATACTCCCGCCTTTCTTCTTTACAAATAAAACAGAGCACCCCAAGGAGATGTACTAGACGAAATGAAACCGATGTCCAACAATTCCTCGTAGTTGAATTTTTAACTCTTGAAGTTCAATAGAGCCATTCGATATGGGGTTTTAGAAATGGGCTTTGTACTGTGTTCAAGATCAATAAAGAATTCAACTTCACGCTCTGGGGTGAGACCGGAAGTTCTTCTGAAAATACGTCGTGAAAGTCAATAACAACAGAATATTATTCAAATTTGACGCGTGTCTTTATTCAAATCCATAACATGGGCTAAGAAAGCTTGACATCCGCTTTTCAATAAACGAATAGCTTTTATGATTAGATATGACAAATTGATTGATTTTAATGGTTTAGTTGCTTGAATTGCATAAACAAAGTCAAGTTAGGAATATGAAAACTAACAACCTTACGAAAAATAATCAATTTTGGCATGATGAGTAGTTAACCAATCAATCCTTAAAATCACATCAAAAGCAAGTATCTTTAAAGAGATAAGGTCAACAGTAAGGTAATGGTGCCAACTTGAATCAAACAAGATTTATAAACAAAGGATGTGATGAAAGTTTCTCCTAACTGAGTTTCCACAGATAGTCAAAGTCTAATTTCTCCTGAGTCAAGTTTAAACGTTGAGCACAAGCAGAGAGATAAATGAATGGGTAAAGCACCCAGATCAAGTAAGGTATAAACTTCGCAAGAATTTATAAATAGCTTACCCGTGATCACCTCGTTTGGGTTCTCGCATTATGACCAAATCAAATAAACGCTTTGTGGACGCCTCCAAAATTAGGTATACATCACCCATCTTTGGTCGCCACTTACTTAATGGTATGTAATTTAAATACAACTTATTAACATAACTGCTGTGTATAATACGACATAAATCGTGAGTTTAAATACAAATATCGCCTACTAGATATTATACAAACTTAAACAAAAGTCCTCATTACAATTATTATCACACTATTTTACGTAATAGTGAGGACTACTAATGCTATCTTCGTGACCATCACTGCTTCCCCGACTCGTCCCAAATGCCTATATATTCTCATTTCCTCAGAGAATAAAGAAAGAAAGGGTGAGCTCAACTAGCCCAAGAAGAAATATTATGACTAAGATAATGCGTAATAAATTATCAATAGTCTTCAACAATGTTAAACCGATAAAATACAATAGACAACCAACCTTTAATCATAATGAATATGCAATCCATTAAAAGAGTCAAGAGAAAATAAAGTCTACTATCTTTTAGGTTTTAAAAGGTTTTTCATCATCATTATAAATTTAGACTCAAATTAATAAATATTCCACATCATCGAATCACCCCCGCACTACTACCAAGGATATTCTTTAAGATTACGCGACCACAATTATTCATGCACTACGGGCCAAGAATATTTGTGTATTCATTAATGGTCATGATCATGCCAACAATCGGCCCACCAATGCACTACTACCATCGAGGATTTTTATCACATCATTTGTAACATTACTACCATGATTACACCGAATAGTCTCTCGTCATAATCATACCAAGTCCATCTATGCACTACAAAGCCACGTATGACTTTCAACATAATATAAACATGAGGATGATGACAATGATATAAGAATTCAATAAAACAAGTTCAAGAATTATTTTATCCAGAATTATTAACGCCCAAATTAGTAAAATTCAAGAATGATCGTAAGAATATTTCCATGAAAAGATATCGATGAAACGCAAATATCAAGGATATTCCACTAATTTCATGGAGTATAGAAGTCAAAGTTTTAACCAACCGGGTATAATAAAGAATGGAATAACAAAAGAAATCACCATACATGCGATAGATCGCAGATGCATGTGTTATTCCAATGTAATAATAAATAATCGGAACCAGTCGTGAAATTACACCGACATGATGTTCCAATGTAATAATAAAGATGGAACTGCATCCTGTAAAACACACGATAGGATATTCCAATGTAATAATAAAGATTTTAACCAGTCCTGTAAAACACACGCATGTGATGTTCCAAATGTAATAATAATAAAGATTTTAACCAGTCCTGTAAAACACATGCATGTGATGTTCCAACAGTAATAATAATAAAGATTTTAACCAGTCCTGTAAAACACACGCATGTGATGTTCCAATGTAATAATAGAAGAATGTCACCAAGTATAGGTAAAATCACAGATACAAAGTATTCCAATGTAATAATAAGCAATGGAATAACAACAGCTTCTCTTCATGAATAAGAAAGAATAACACCCTTTACTTTTGGTAGAGATTGAATATCGCAAAGTTAGCAGTAAGAATAAAATAATCTTCTTCTTTCTCTCTTATTCTTTCTATACTTTCTCTCTCTATAGCTTGAATGAATTCGTGAAAATAATGAAGCCCTAGGCCTCTATTTATAGAAGATTTCTAGCTTAAGACCATAGTGTAAAAAGGCAAGTGGCTCGACGACTAATGATGTGAAAAGAAAAGTGGTTCGATGCCCTCGTAATGTGAAACGACAAGTGGTTCGACACTCAGTAATGTGAAACGATAAGTGGTTTGACGTCTGGTAAAGGTAATTACTATTAACGAAGGTAAATACTATCGACGAAGGTAAATACTATTCACAAGGTAATTACTATCGACGAAAGTAAATACTATCGACGAAGGTAATTACTATTCACAAAGGTAATTACTATCGACGAAGAGACTCTTAGATGATGACATATAGCGCCCCCCCATAAAATAATCAAACTTACCACAAATCATAACACATATTTAATCTTTCAACAATTATTAATCATTTATAACTTGTCGTCTCAATTATTGATTTAATACTATAACATATTATACGATGATAATCTTTGTGACAATAATTGAATCAATAATATAAGAGATATGATGCAAAGAATTATCGTGAGTAATAATCGACCATAAATGAGTGACTTCTCACGTAAGCATCAATAATCAATACCGTGTGCTACTATACAACCACGCCAGACATCGCATTTTTTTTACCAACCGTAGTTCAATGCTTTTAACTGTAACACCTTCGCCATTATTTTTATAAAATATTTTTGTCGCTTTCTCAATCCGACAATAATTTCGCTAGGGTCCACCAATGATTGAGCCGTTGTATTTAATATTCCCTAAAAAGAATATTCCCCACCAAACGAATATTTTATAACAACTTGCATACTTTGCAAAATTTATAAATATTACCCACAACTATAACATTATATCAAATTTATTCCATAATATTCAAAAATAATATTTATAGAAAAATTCATCTTTATTTATAAAAGTTGGGGTCTTACAACCTCCCTTCTTATGAAATTTCACCCTCTAAATTAGGGTACGACTGGTATGTCGAAGAGGTAAGGATACCTTAATTTTATTTCAGATTCTAACTCCCAAGTCATTTCTCAACATCGTGGTTCCTCCACAAAACTTTGACTTGAGGTATAACCTCGAGCGTAGAATATGTTCCTTCTTATCCAAGATTTGAACAGAACCTCTTCATACGCGCAAATCTTCCGCTATTTCGTCCTGCCTCTAACTCAATAATGTGGTTCGGGTCTTTCACATATTTACGTAACATGGATATGTGAAAAACGCTATGAACACGAGACATATTTAAGCGGTAAAGCGAGTCTATAGCCACGCTTCTACTCGATCGAGGATTAAAATGGACCGATGAATCGAGGATTAAGTTTTCCTCTCTTTCCAAATCTTGTAACTCCTTTCCATGGAGCAACTTTTAACAACACACGATCTCCTATATCGAATTCCACGCCCTTTCGATGAAGATCAAGATAACTCTTTTGTCGATTTTGTGAGGTTTTTTACGTTGTTTGGATCGTTTGAATCTTTTCCGTAGTCATACGTATTCAACTCCTCATTCCCAACAACGTTGCTTTCACCCACCTTCATCCCAAAGATAATCGAGAACGACACTTTCTTCCATACAACACTTGAATGGAGCCATGCCAATACTTGCTTGATAATCTGTTGTTGTAGGAAAACTCCACCAATGGTAAGAACTTGTCCCAACTCCCTTGAAATCAAGGACACAGTAGTCTTAATAGATCTTCAAGAGTTTGAATAGTCCTCCCGATCGTCTGTCATGTCTCGAGGATGATATATGCCGAGCTAAACCGTAAGTCTGCGCTCATAGCTTTTTGCAAACTAACCCAAAATCGTGAAGTGAATCTTGGGTCTCGATCGAAACTATGGATACCGCAAGATACCATGCGCCTTACAATCTAGTTTATGTACATACGAAAGCAAGACGTTCAAGTGTATAAGTTTCTCGTGATTTGGTAAGAAATGAGCAGACTTGGTCAATCTATCAACAATGACCCAAATCGCATCAATGCCTTGAGAAACCTTAGGAAGACCGGTAACGAAATCCATGGTAATGTGCTCCCACTTCCATTCTGGAATTTCAAGTGGTTGCAATGGACCTTTTGGTACTTGATGCTCCGCTTTAACTCGTTGACAAGTTAGACACCTTGAAATAAACAGCGCTATCTCCCTCTTCATATTGCTCCACCAAAATGTATGACGAATATCATGATACATTTTGGTACTCCCAGGATGGATTGCAAATGGTGTGTCAGGCGCCCATCATGATATTATACTTTAAATCGTGGTCGTTAGAACACAAAGTCCGGAGTTGACTCAAGTATTCCTTCTTCATCGATTCTTGCTTCCTGATAGCACCTTCTTCAGCACTTTCTTCTTCATACGCATCGCCTCCGTGTCCGTAGCTTGAGCAAATTTTTAACTTTATCGATTAAAGTCGGTTCTACTCATATACTTGCTATCATCACATGTGTCCCCTCGAGTCTTTAACTCTATCTCCATCCTTTGCAAGTCACACAAAAATGGGCTCATACGTTGACAATATCGCACTCGTGCTTGCATATGATTTTCTACTCAATGCGCCGCCTACCACGCTCGCTTTTCCAGGATGGTATTGATGGTATGATCATAATCTTTCAACAGATTCAAGCCAACGTCGTTGTCGCATGTTGAGTTCCTTTTGAGTGAAGAAATATTTAAGGCTTTTATGATCCGTAAAGATCTCCACTTTCTCCCCATACAAGTAATGCCTCCAAATTTTAAATGAAGATAACAAATTGCTAACTCTAGATCATGAGTAGGATAATTCCTCTCATATTCTTTGAGTTGTCGCGAGGCATAAAGCTATAACTTTTCCATGTTGCATAAGAACACATCCCAACCCTTTGCTCAAGCATCACCAGAGATGACAAATCCTCCGAGCCGATGGTATTGTCGTAACAGTCTTAAATAAGTCTCCTCTCGAGTTCTTGAAAACTCTTCTCACATTCTTTGCTCCAATCGAACTTTGTATCTTTCCGAAGTCAGGGAGTAGCGATTCGAGAAAATCCTTCCACGAATCTCCGATAATAACCAAATAAACCGAGAAAGCTACGTGACTTCTATCATCGATTTAGGTTGTTCCCACTTTGAATAGCTTCAATCTTTCTTGGGTCAACAGATATTCCATGACTTGATACCACGTGCCCAAGAAATGCTACTTCTTCAAGCCGAACTCATATTTCTTCAACTTGGCATAAAGCTTATATTCACGAAGCTTTTGGAGTGTCGACCTCAAGTGTTGCTTTCGATCTTCTTCTATTTTGGAATAAATAAGGATGTCATCAATAGAGACGACCACAAAGTGATCTAAATATTCCTCAATACTCGATTCATCATATCCATGAAGGCAAAGAGAGCATTAGTCAATCCAAAGGACATGACTAGAATTCATAATGCCCGCATCGAAGTTCTCGGCGAGTCCTTTGGAATGTCACGGTTCTAATCTTCAATTGGTGATATCCTAACGAAGATCAATCTTTGAAAAGAATTTGGCTCCTTGCAATCGGGTCAAACAGTCATCAATACGTGGCAATGGATACCTATTTTGATGGTGACATGATTCAACTCCCGATAATCAATACAAAGTCGCATACTCCCATCTTTCTTCTTCACGAATAGACAGTGAGCACCCCAAGGAGAAGTACTAGGACTAATAAAGCCAATGTATAACAATTCCTCGCAGGTTGGGTCTTTAACTCTTGAAGTTCAATAGAGCCATTCGATATGGGGCTTTGGAAATAGGTTTTGTACCGTTCAAGGTCGATACAAAATTCAATTTCACGCCTGGGGTAGGCCAGAAGTTCTTCGTGAATACGTCAGAAATTTATTAACAATAGAAATATCGCTCAAAACCGACGTATTTTTATTTAAATCAGCGATATGAGCTAAGAAAGCTTGACATCCGCTTTTTCAATAAACGAATAGCTTTATGGCTTGAGATGACCGTGATTGATTTTAATGGTTTGGTCGTTTGAATTCGCATAATAGGTTGATTAGAATATGAAAGCTAACAACCTTACGAAAACAATCAATTTTTGCATGATAAGTAGTTAACCAATCAATCCTTGTAATCACGCCAAATGCAAGTATTTTTAATGAAATAAGATCGACAGTAATGTGAGGGTACCGATTTGAACCAAACAAGACTTATAAACAAGTGGATGTAATGAAGGTTTCTCCCAACTGGAGTTTCCACAGATAAGTCAAAGTCTAATTTCTCCTGAGTCAAATTTAATCGATGAGCGCAAGTAGAGAGAAATAAAATAATGGGTAGAACCAAGATCAAATAAAGTATAGACTTCATTAGAGTTTATGATAAGCTTACCCGTGATGACCTCATTCGGATTCCTTGCTCTTTGGGAGGTCACAACAAACGCCTCCTCAGACTACCGGCTTTTGAATTTTCCGGGATGGCCTTTGGTGCCTCCATCCTAGCTGAATTTGTCTTCTGTGAAACGACAAAATCGAGCTAAGTGACCTTCTCTTCCACAATTATAACATGTTTTGACTTTATGACGCAGCTTTTGGTCGATGTGTCCCTCTCCTCCGCATTTAAAGCATATGATAGTGGTCTTTCTCCTTCCTTAACAATGGGTGCCAGTGCCGACGTCTTTCCATCATTGTTGAATCTCCTTTTCTTGAAATGTCCATTCTTATTGTTTTGGCCTCGATTACCACCGGTGGTTACCATATCCGCCCGTTGATTCCTCCACGCTTGTTATCACCGCTTCGATGACTACTCTCATTTGGTATTATAATTTTGCCACCGCTTCTTTTAGTTAAGTTCATTGACTCATTATCGCTACTCCACTAATCGAGCCCTATTTACAACATCCAATACAAACACGCTTTATGAGAAATAAGATGTCGACGATTCCCGCTTCAAACCTCTTAAAAACATTTCGCGCATTCTCTCTTCATTATCCACCAAGTGGGACGAAACCGTGATAACTCCGCAAATTTTGCCTCGATTACGACACTTGGCCATATTGTTTTGTTCCAACTTGATAAACTCCACCTCCTTCATGTGGCGAATACTTTCAGAAAGTATTTGTCGTTGAATGCCTCCTCGAACTTCTCCCAAGATATCTTCAAGACAAAGAAGTTGAGTACGCTTTCTACCGATTCCCACCAAAGAATCCGCCTCTCGCAACATAAAGGCGTAAAGGGAACCTTTTGCTCCTGAGCATCCCAAGACATCAAATATCTTGGTAATCTGCTTTATCCATGCTTCCGCCGTAAGGTGGTTTTGCTCACCTTAAACTCCGGTGGTCCCAGCTCCTTGAATTGTTTAATGCGACCGCCGAGAGTTTTCCGTGTTTCCACCCCACGCTTTGGGATGAGAGTCGCTTCTCGCTCATTGTTGCATAAATTGCATAAAGCCTCTCAACATTTGCTCATTCATCATTTGGTCAAGGTTTGTTGTTTGCATGAGGATTGTCGCCTTCGATGATGCACATTATCCTCGATTATCGATATGTGGAATCAACGATCCACCGTGGCTCCATTGCTATTCTCAACATTCTCAAATCGCCACAAAACAAAAGGTTAATTGACATGTAACAAATTATCCCTATCTTCCGCCAACCAATAAAATAGCACATAAACTTAGGTAGGTCGTCATACTAATGAAAGGTATTCCCCGCCTCTCCTCCTAGTACTATTCTCACATCTTAGCCAGTGATCATATCCCTATGCTCGATACTCAATCGTGACGCCCCCAAAATTAGGTATACATCACCTATCTTTGGTCGCCACTTACATGGTATGTAATTTAAATACAACTTATTAACATAATCTGCCGTAGTACAATACGACATAAATCGTGAGTTTAAATACAAATATCGCTTCTACTAGATATTATACAAACTCAAACAAAAAGTCCTCATTACAATTATTATCACACTATTTTACGTAATAGTGAGGACTACTAATGCTATCTTCGACCATCACTGCTTTCCCCGACTCGTCCCCAAATTATATTCTCATTTCCTCAAGAGAATAAAGGAAAGAAAGGGTGAGCTCAACTAGCCCAAGAAGAAATATTATGACTAAGATAATGCGTAATAAATTATCAATAGTCTTCAACAATGTTAAACCGATAAAATACAATGACAACCAGCTTTAATCATAATGAATATGCAATCCATTAAAAGAGTCAAGTAGAAAATAAAGTCTACTATCTTTTAGGTTTTAAAAGGTTTTTCATCATCATTATAGTGAGACTCAAATTTTAATAAATATTCCACATCATCGAATCACCCCGCACTACTACTACCAAGGATATTCTTTAGTATCACGACCACAATTATTCATGCACTACAAAGCCAAGAATATTTGTGTATTCATTAATGGTCATGATCATGCCAACAATCGTCCCACCAATGCACTACTACCATCGAGGATTTTTATCACATCATTTGTAACATTACTACCATGATTACACCGAATAGTCTCTCGGTCATAATCATACCAAGTCCATCTACGCACTACGTGCCACGTATGACTTTCAACATAATATAAACATGAGGATGATGACAATGATATAAGAATTCAATAAAACAAGTTCAAGAATTATTTTATCCAGAATTATTAACGTCCAAATTAGTAAAATTCAAGAATGATCGTAAGAATATTTCCATGAAAAGATATCGATGGATGAAACGCAAATATCAAGGATATTCCACTAATTTCATGGAGTATAGAAGTCAAAGTTTTAACCAACCGGGTATAATAAAGAATGGAATAACAAAAGAAATCACCATGCATGCGATAGATCGCACATGTGACGAAAGTTATTCCAATGTAATAATAAATAACGGAACCGTGTCGTGAAATTCACAATCAAGCGATGTTCTAACAGTAATAATAAAGATGGAACCAGATCCTGTAAAACACACGTATAGGATATTCCAACGTATAATAAAGACGGAACCCGTCCGTTGTAAAACACACGAGCATGTGATGTTCCAATAGAATAATAATAAAGATTTTAACCAGTCCTGTAAAACACACGCATGTGATGTTCCAACAGTAATAATAATAAAGATTTTAACCAGTCCTGTAAAACACACAGCATGTGATGTTCCAATGTAATAATAGAAGAATGTCACCAAGTATAGGTAAACCGCATATACAAAAGTTATTCCAATGTAATAATAAGCAATGGAATAACAACAGCTTCTCTTCATGAATAAGAAAGAATAACACCCCTTACTTTTGGTAGGAGATTGAATATCGCAGTTGTAGTAAGAATAAAATACTCTTCTTCTTTCTCTCTTATTCTTTCTATACTTTCTCTCTCTCTATAGCTTGAATGAATTCGTGAAAAATAATGAAGCCCTAGCCTCTATTTATAGAAGATTTCTAGCTTAAAGACCGCCGTGTGAAAAGGCAAGTGGCTTCGACGACTAATGATGTGAAAAGAAAAGTGGTTTGGCGCTCAGAATGTGAAACGACAAGTGGTTCGACGCTGTAATGTGAAACGACAAGTGGTTCGACGTCTCGGTAAAGGTAATTACTATTAACGAAGGTAAATACTATCGACGGTTGTAAATACTATTCACAAGGGTAATTACTATCGACGAAAAGTAAATACTATCGACGAAGGTAATTACTATTCACAAAGGTAATTACTATCGACGAAGAGACTTTTAGATGATGACATATGAGCCCCCCATAAAATAATCAAACTTACCACAAATCATAACACATATTTAATCTTTCAACAATTATTAATCATTTATAACTTGTCGCCTCAATTATTGATTTAATACTATAACATATTATACGATGATAATCGCGACAATAATTGAATCAATAATATAAGAGATATGATGCAAAAATTATCAGAAGTAATAATCGAAAGCATAAATGAGTGACTTCTCACGTAAGATCAATAATCAATACCGCGTGCTACTATGCAACCACGCCAGACATCGCATTTCTTTACCACCGGTAGTTCAATAGTTTTAACGGTAACACCTCCGCCGTTATTTTTATAAAATATTTTTGTCGCTTTCTCAATCCGACAATAATTTCATTGTGGAGTCCACCAATGATTGAGTGCCGTAGTTTAATATTCTAAAAAAAGAATATTCCCCACCAAACGAATATTTTATAACAACTTGCATACTTTGCAAAATTTATAAATATTACCCACAACTATAACATTATATCAAATTTATTCCATAATATTCAAAAATAATATTTATAGAAAAATTCATCTTTATTTATAAAAGTTGGGGTCTTACACTCTTCCTAATCGTTGACTTTGACTTTTTCTCGGGACAATCTTTTGAGTCACCATCCCATTGAACTAGGTTTCGCTACATCAGCATAATCTCGAGCGATATGTCCTTCCTTTCCACAATTATAGCATACCTTGAATCAAGTGGGCAGCGCTTTGACCGATATGTCCCTCTTTCCCGCATTTATAATATATACGACCGGTGGTCGCTCTCCTCCCTTAGAACCAGCTTGTTCAAAGCAGACCGCTGTCTTCACATGGTCATTGTTAAATCTCCTCTTTTAAAATCTCCTCCTCGACTCGCTTCTTCTATTTTCATGGCTATGATTACCACCGTAGTGGTTACCATTTTTGTCCGTCTGCTTTTCTCCTCCGGTTATCATTATTTTGTTGATCGCTTTCTCCGTACGATCCTCGGTCAGGGTCCTCAATTGACCGTACTTCGTTATCTCGCCTAATAATTGAGCCTGCATTTTAAACATCTCAATAGAGAAAGTTTATGAGAAATGAGATACTTGATGTATCTTGGGTTTCAAACCTCTAAGAAACATCCGTGTCATACGCTCCTCATTCTCCACCAAATGAGGTGCAAACTCGATAACTCTGCAAACTTTGCCTCGTCATCGAGACACCGCCATGTTGTTTTGTTCCAATCGATGAACTCCACTTCCTTCATATAGATTTAACACTTTCGGAAAGTATTTGTCATTAAATAGTTTCAAACGCTTCCCAAGACATGCCGAAAAGCGGCCGGATGGGTACGCTTCACGCATTCCCACCAAAGAGTCCGCCTCGCCACCACTTTAACATAAAGGTGGCGAATGGAACCTTCGTTCCTCCGCATCCCAAGACATCGAATATCTTGGTAATTTGTTTGACCCATGTTTCCGCCATGATCGGATCTCGCTTTCCTTAAATTCGTGGACCCAACTCTTTGAATCATGAATGTGATAACCCGTGAATTGCTATCATTTCTTCCTCAGATTTTGAACACGAGTCTCCTCATCCGATTTTGCATGAACTCGCAAAAAGCTTCTAAACATCCCTCGCTCATCATCTCGCCAGTGGTGTTGTTCACAGAGGAACATTGCCACTGTTGCACGCTCTCCTCGTTGGTGAGTACAAAGCGCTCCACTCTGGCCTCATTTCCATTGTTAATATTCTCACGACATTCTCAAATACCGCCATAAAACAAGGGTTAATTAAGGAAATCAATATATCACATAATATCCTTATATACCACCAAAAAAAATAAGCTTAGTAGACACACACCAAATGAAGGATTTACTCGCCTCCCTCCTAGTTCTATTCCCCGATCTCCGCCAGAGATCATATCCCTAAGCTCGATACCAACCGTGACGCCCCCAAAATAGGTATACATCACCCATTCTCGAGTTGTCAATACATGGTACGTAAACAACTACAACTTTATTATTACAACAAGAAACTGTGAGTTTGAATACAAATATTATCTTCTGACAATATCTATACTCAAATAAATCCTCATCACATTTATTGATACATTATTTTACAAAAATGGTGAGGACTACTAAACAATTCTTTCTAAAACCTTCATTCCATACCCCACTTCGCGTACTCGCTATATTCTCGCCTCCCGAGAAGAAAAATGGAACAAAAGGAAAAGGGTGAGCTCAACTAGCCCAAGAAAGAATATTATGACTAAGATAATATACAACAAATTACCGTTAGTCTTCAACAGGAAAAATCTAATAGAATACAATAGACAACAAATTTTAAATCAATATTCGCAGAGAAATAATAATTCATTAGAAGAGTTAAGTAGAGAATGCAAACTACTATCTTCTATGTATGAATTTAAAAGTTCATCGCTCATCTTTTATCCTCAGTAACATCAATCAATATACATCCGAATCAAATATTCATCTTTGCACTACGTGCCAAAGATATTCATCACCTTAATCATGTTCATCTAAACACTGCTCATCTTTGCACTACTACCAAAGATATTCTTCAGAAATCATTCATTCAGACTACTACGTGCCAAAGATATTCAATAATATCATTATTTAAGACCGAGGATGATGAAAATATTTTAAAGAAACGAATCCAAAGAAACAAAATGATAAGGATTAAGGATTAAGGATTCGTACTTTGTTTTATCCATGTTAAAAAATACCTCAAAAATAATCATAGTGGGTGTAAAATTCAAGAATGATCAAAACATGGATACAATCAAAGCTAGTATCCGTAATAGATATTTTGACAAAAGAAAAATTTTTATTTTTCTATGAATAGTATCGATATCGTGAATAGTCCGTGATATCGTGAATAAGAACTCACACACCAAAAGATAGAAATTCCACAAAAAATCTTCACGCTTCACTTAATAAGACTCGTGAATAAGAATCTCGTGAATAAGAACTCATGAATAGTAACTCGTGAATAAGAACTCATGAATAAGTAACCCCAGACATGAAAAGTTCCAAATTTGATAAAAAGTTCCAACCAATATTTCAAAGATAATGATATTGAAGAAATAATATCATTTGAGAAGAAAATAACATCCCTTACCTCGAAAGATTAAGATTTTAAATTTGAATAATGGGTATAATCTCAAGGAACTTGCACCGCCTAACAATACTCAAAGTATACTCACAAGAATACGCTCAATATATCGAGAGAGAAATAGAGAGAAACTTCAGCTTTACATTGTGATTTTCAATTCTAACCCAAGCACCCTATTTATAGAAAATGCTTAGAACACCAAAGCGAAAAATTGAATATAATATTAATATATTTTTCATATTTTCTTTAGCCCACCTTAGACAACTGATCTCAGCCCATTTGAATCACATGTGAGGCCAACTTAGTTGCAAAAAACGTTTTTCTCAAAATAATTAACTAAAACTCCCAAAATTAATTATTTCTAACTTCGAACTTCAATAATTCATAATAAATAGCTCTTTTATCAAAAAATTCAAATCTCATGAGTTTTTATAGGAAATTCAATTCTCTACAACTTTTCAGAAGAAAGTTTTTCAAATTCCAAATGTAAATTGACCAAAATCCACAAACGGGCGATTTTACAAAGTATAATCAAATTTCATTCAATAATTGTGTCCACCAACACACAAAACATGTGTTAAACATTTAATGCCACAAAAATACTCTTCCTCCTCATATACTCATATATCCCACATTCATTGTAAAAAATATCATCGTTAATATATTATTAAAATAATATATTTAAATGAATTATTTTATCGTAAAAAGATAAAATATTAATTTTCAACAATTGTCACATTAAAAATTTTCTCCATCTATATCCTCATAAAATCAATATTTTCTCATCATATAAATCAATAATTAATTATTCATAAATAATATTATAGAATCACATTATCGACAACCGTGCGCTTCCCTGTGATAGAGGGGCTTTCCAATAAGGATCTCTCCTTCTTGCCGCCAAGCAATTAGATGATCAAACCTCTCCTTAGACGAACTTTCTAGACATTGTCAATAATGTTATCTAATAATATTATTCAGATAATATGAATTATTGCTCTGATAATGGAAAATACGATAATGACAATTATCAAACAACAAAGAATATAAAATGTCAACGTAGTAATTATCAATCAATAAAATAAAATATCGAATAAGAATTATCGTAACCATTATTGAGTAGTGCCTTCAATAATTGGTGCAATAATGCAATATCGTGTCTTCAAACAACGCCAGACATCGTGTTTTTAACCAATTTGGTATTCCAACAATGTTAATTCAGAATAACTACGTCGTTATTTTTAAACAACTTATATTTGTCGCTTTCTTCATCCAATCGCTTTCACATGGGGCCCACATTGGTTGAGTCTGCGTCGCATTTAATATTCCCCGACAAGATTTAATATTCTCCGACAACAATGAATATTTTATAACCACTTGCTTATTTTAAAATATTTGCATATTTTACCCCTAACTATCCACATTAATCAAATCAACCCTTACTATTTCAAAATAATAAATAGAAAAATTAAATTTCATTAATAATAAGTTGGGGTCTTACTGTAATACCTCGCTTTCATTTCCGCTTTCTAACTCCCGTGTCATTTCCTCAATAAAGCATGGTTTCTCTACAAAACTTTAACTTGTGGTATAACCTCTAAATTATGTGGATACGTTCTTTCCTATCCAAGATCTTGACAGTACCTCCTCGTATGTTAAGTCTTCGGCTATCTCGTCCGGTTTAACTCAATGACGTGGTTCGGTCAGTCCACATATTTTTTCAGAACATCGATACTGAAAAAACGCGTTATGAACACGCCATACTACTTGGCGGCAAAAGCGAGTCTATAGGCCACGCCTCCTATTCGATCGAGAATTTCAAATGGATTAATAAATCGAAGGTTTGAGCTTTCCTCACCTCATTGATTCTCGCTTTTGAAATAACAACTTCTTGCACCTCCTTCTTCAAATTCATCACCTCCAGTGTGTGTAATTGAATTTTAACTTTATCGATTAAAGTCGATTATACTCAGATATCATCACGCTGGTACTAGAGTTTTCATCTCCATCTCTATTATTGGTAAATTATACTGAAATGAGTCTTTGACAATATCGTACTCAGTGCTTGATAATGATCTTCTACTCAACACGCCGCCTACCACGCTCGCTTTTTCCAGTTGGCATACGGTCGAACATGTCTTTGAAATGAGTCTTCTCTTGAGTTCTTCGAAGCTCTTCCCACATTCCTTACTCCATTCAAATTTTTTATCTCTACGAGTCAGCTGCGTTAATGGAATAACGATTCGAGAATATCCTTCAACGAATCTCCGATAATAACCAACTAAGCCTAGAAAGCTACGTATTTCGATTACCGACTTAGGTTGTTCTCAACTATGACTCATATCCCAACCTTGGATAACACATTACAATGACACCTATCAGTTTACTATCGCACGAATATGGTGTCCCCTACGGAGAGTCTGGCTTCGGTGCATTCCACAAAGGAAGTCACCAGATAAAGGCTCAGGTACCAAATTCTATAGTTGAATTTTTAACTCCTGAAGTTCAATAGGAGCCATTCGATATGAGATTTTAGAAATGAGTTTTGTACCAGGTTCAAAGTCGATACAAAATTTAATATCAGGCTTTGGGAGTAAGCCAAGAAATTTTTCAGGAAATACGTCAGGAAAAATCAATAACAACAGGAATATTATTCAAATCTGACGTGTCTTTATTCAAATCCATAACATGGACTAAGAAAACTTGACATCTGTAATAAACGAATGACTTCATGGCTTGATATAAAAATGTTTGACTACAATGGTTTGATTGCTTGAATTCGAATAACAGGTTGCTTAGAAATATGAAAACTAACAACCTTACGAAAGTAATCAATTTTGGCATGATGAGTAGTTTAACCTTAAAATCACATCAAAAGCAAATATCTCTATAGAAATAAGGTTAACAGGTAATGTGATAGTGCCAACCTGAATCAAGCAAGATTTCTAAACAACGGATGTAATGAAAGTTTCTCCTAACGGAGTCTCCATAAATAGGTCAAAGTCTAATTTCTCCGTAGTCAAGTTCAAACGTTGAGCGCAAGCAAGAGAGATAAAAGAATGGGTAGAACCCAGATCTAGTAAGGTATAAACTTCTCAAGAATTTATAATTAACTAACCCGTATAACTTCGTTCGGGTTCTCGCATTTTGATTTATTTACGACAAACGCTCTTCCAGAACCGTTGACTTTGACTTTTCCGAGACATCCTTTTGAGTCACCATTCCCGCTGGACTAGGTTTCGATACCGTAAAATCTCGAGCGATATGTCCTTCTTTTCCATAATTATAGCATACCTTAAACTGTTGTGAGCGGTTTGGTGATATGTCCCTCTTTCCCAGATTTGTAACATACGACCGGGGTGGTCTTTCTCCTCCTTGGAACCAAATTACTCTTGGCCGACGCCTTCACATGGTCGTTGTTGAATCTCCTCTTTTAAAATCTCCTCCCGACTCGCTTTTCTATTTTCATGGCCACGATTACCACCAGTAGTGGTTACCGCCTTTGTTCAGATTCTTCTTTTTCTTTGGTTATCGTTATTCGATGACTGCTATCTTCTAGATAATCCTCGGTTATGGTCCCTCGGTTGAACGTATTCGTTATCTCGCTTCTAACAATCGAGCCCCGCCGACAACATCCTGAATAGAGAAAATTTATGAGAAATGAGATCTTGACGTATCTGGGTTTCAAACCTCTCGAAACATCCGCGCGTCATACGCTCCTCATTTTCCACCAAATGAGGTGCAAAACTCGATAACTCCGCGAACTTCGCCTCGTCTTCGGGACACCATCATGTTATTATGCTCGGTCTAATAAACTCCACTTCCTTCATATGATGAATACTTTCAGGGAAGTACTTGTCATTGAACTGTTTCTGAAATGTCTCCCATGACATGTTGAGTGCAACTGGATGGGTACGTTTCACAGATTCCCACCGATGAATCCGCCTCGTTCTTTTAACATAAAAGTAGCGAATGGAACTTTCGTTCCTCCGTGCATCCCAAGACATCGAATATCTTGGTAATTTGTTTGACCCACGCCTCGCCTTTAATCGGATCCGGCTTTCCCAAGCATTCGTGGTCCCAACTCTTTGAACCGCTTGGTCAGACCACCGTGAATTGCTATCATTTCCTCCTCAGTATTTTGAACACGAGTCTCCTCGTCTGATTTTTTGCATGAACTCGCAAAGCTTCTAAACATCCCCTCGCTCATCATCCGCTTCAAAGTGTTGTTCACGGGAGGTACATTGCCACTGTTGCACGCTCTCCTCATTGGTAAAGACAGTGCATCTCCACGGTCTCATTTACTCCATCATTAATATTCTCAATTACATTCTCAAATCATCGCCATAAAACAAGGGTTAATTAAGGAAATCAATATATCATATAATATCCCTATATACTAATCAACTAACAAATAAGCTTAGGTAGACACATACTAGCGAAGGATTTTACTCGCCTCCCTCCTAGTTCTATTCCCCGATCTCCGCCAGAGATCATATCCCTAAGCTCTAATACCAACCGCGACGCCCAAAAATAGGTCCATTCCATCCAACCCATTCTCGAGTCGCCAAATACATGGTATGCGTAAATAACTACAACTTTATTAATACATTTATCGTGCAAAATCGACAACATATATATATATCATGAAGTTTAAATACAATTATTGTCTTCTGCATAATATATATACCCAAATAAATCCTCATCACAATTATTTATACATTATTTTACAAAATGGTGAGGACTACTAAACAACTCTCTCTAGAACATTCATTCCATACCCCGACTAAGTACTTCGCTACATTCTCGCCTCCCGAGAAGAAAAATGGAACAACAAGGAAAAGGGTGAGCTCAACTAGCCCAAAGAAGAATATTATGACTAAGATAATATACAACAAATTATCGTTAGTCTTCAACAGGAAAAATCTAATAGAATCTGACAATAGACAACCGGTTTTTAAATCAACAATCTGCAAGTGAAACAACAATTCATTAGAAGAGTTAAGTAGAGAATGCAAACTACTATCTTCTATATATAGAATTTAAAAGTTCATTGTCGATATTTTATCCTCGTAACATCAATCAATATATATCCGGAATCAAATATTCATCTTTTGCACTACAGCCAAAGATATTCATCATTAATATGTTCATCTAAACACTGCTCATCTTTGCACTACGCCCAAAGATATTCATCGAAATCATTCATCTTTGCTACTACAGCCAAAGATATTCAATAATATCATCATTTAAGACCGAGGATGATGAAAAATATTTTTAAAGAAACGAATCCAAAGTGAAACAAAATGACAAGGATTAAGGATTAAGGATTCGTACTTTGTTTTATCCATGTCCAACAATACCTCAAAAATAATCATAGTGGTGTAAAATTCAAGAATGATCAAAACTTGGATACAATCAAAGCTAGTATCCGAATAGATATTTTGATTGAAAAGAAGAAATTTCATTTTTCTATGAATAGTCTTGCCGTATCGTGAATAGTGCCATATCGTGAATAAGTAACTCAGACACCAAAAGATAGAAATTTCACAAAAAAACATCTTCACGCTTCGTGAATAATACTCGTGAATAGTAACTCGTGAATAAGAACTCATGAATAAGTAACCCCGACATGAAAAAAGTTCCAAATTTGATAAAAATTTCCAACCAATATTTCGAAGATAATGATATTGAAGAAATAATATCATTTTCGAGAATAAAATAACATCCCTTACCTCGAAAGACAAGATTTCTAATTGAAACACCTGATATAAGCTATGACTTGAACTTGCAGAGATATAGCAATACTCAAAGTATACTCAAAATACTCACAAGAATACGCTTTCGATAATATAGAAAGAAAAAACTTCAGTTTCTAGTGTGATTTTCAATTCTAACCTAAGCACCCTATTTATAGAAAAATGCTTAGAACACCAAAACAGAAAATTTAATATAATATTATTATTATTTGTTAAAATTCTATACGCCCACTTTTGGAGATCTGATTTCAGCAATCAATAACACATGCTAGACCCACTTAACACACCAAAAATGTTTTTCTTGAAAAAAATAATTAAAACTTCCAAAAATCAATTATTTCATAGCTTTGGAACTTCAATAATTCACAATAAATAGCCATTTTATCAGAAAATTCGAATCTCGCGTGTTTTTATAGGAAATTCAATTCTCTACAACTTTGCAGAAGAAAGTTTTTTCAAATTCCAAACAAAAATTGACCAAATCCATAAATCCAGGCGATTTTACGGTATAATCAAATTTCTATTAATAATTGTGTCCACCAACACACAAAATATGTGTTAAACATTTAATGCCACAAAAATACTCTTCCTCATATACTCATATATCCCACATTCATTATAAAATATCATCAAGTTAATATATTATTAAAATAATATATTTAAATAAATTATTTTATCGAGAAAAGATAAAATATTAATTTTCAACAATTGTCACATTAAAATTTTCTCCATCTATATCCACATAAAATTAATATTTTTCTCATCATATAAATCAATAATTAATTATTCACAAATAATATTACAGAATCACAAGATTGCAACCAGTGCCGCTCCTGTGAGGAAGAGGGCTTTTCAATAAAGATTTCTCCTTACTTGGCCATTGATTAGGTACCAAATCTCTCCTTGTAGCGTAACTTTCTAGACATTGCCAATAATATTTTCTAATAATATTATTCAGATAATATGAATTATTGCTTCGATAATGAAAAATACTTTATGTAATGACAATTTATCAAACAACGAAGAATATAAAATATCAATGCAAAGAATTATTGAATCAATAAAATAAAATAATCGAATAAGATTCATCGTAACAATTATTGAGTAAAGTATCTTCTTACGTAAGAATCAATAATTGGTGCAATACCGCAAATATTCTTGTTCAACAACGCGTATTAGTGTGTTTTAACGACCGTGTATTCCAACAAGATTAATCTGTAATAACTACGCCGTTATTTATAAATAACTTATATTTGTCGCTTTCTTCATCCAATCGCTTTCCAGTTATGGGGCCCAAGAAAAGATCAAGGCACATTGCATTTAATATTCCTCGACAAGATGAATATTCCACGACCAAACGAATATTCTCCTCAAATAATGAATATTTTATAACCACTTGCTTATTCAAATATTTATGCGATTTTACCCATAACTATCCACATTAATCAAATCAACCCTTACTATTTCAAAATAATAAATAGAGGAAAATAAATTTTATTTATTAATAATTTGAGTCTTAGATCACTTGTCATTGCATTTAATATTTCGCTTTAAAACGAATATTCCCCACCAATCGAATATAATATGACAACTTGCATACTTTGTAAAATTTATAAATATTTCCCACAACTTTAACATTATCTCAAATTCACACCATAATATAAAAAAAATTATTTCGAGAAAATTAATTCTTTATTCATAAAATCTGGGGTTTCACATATTATATTTAGCTTACTAGCATAGTTCAGACCAATATTCGAATATGATCCATCGAGCAGGTATCGAGTATGGTTCTTTCGAGAAAAAATGAAATACTCGAACTCTAATATGAGCGAACACTGGTATGCTCGAATTCGACTTGTGTATCATTAAACAGAAAACGAGTATGGATTAGATTCGACTCAGATCAACTTTAAATTTGAATTTTGTATCATATTTTCGAGCTAATCTCAAATTGAGTACCTAATTACTTGACTCGGCTTACCCCCTAGTCTTGCTAGCTTAATTTTTCGTTAGCAGAGAAAAAGGAAAATATATCTACTTCCAGTTCTTATGTAATACTCCTGGTTAAAAAAGGGTTGTATTTGTTATTTAATTTTATTATGCAAAAAGTGTCCACTTGTTATATATTTTTACCTCTTCTATACAATGTTTGTTTAAGCAAGCTTTTCACCAAACTAATCATTGGACTACTCCTATATATTTACTATTCAGGCCACTGTTTTTGAATTGGTCAATTAATAAAGTCATTAGTTTTATATTACCCTTCCAGTTTTGTCAATTTGTTGAGCCTAAGAATCTCATATACGTGTTGTTAATTAAAGTATGTTTACGTACTTACCTCTGCTTTCACTTTCATTGTTGGTAGAAATGCAAGTTACGACACTGGGGTTTTGCGAGGAGGATTTGATTTTACTAAAATTTGATACCCTCTTTATTTCACAAACATTAAAGATATTGAATTTTCGAAAATTAAAATTTTTTTTTGCTTAAAAGAAGAATGTATTTCTTTTAATGATAATATAAGATGACATAATATCTTTAATTTCATTATAATACATCATTGGGGCAAACGATGTAATAGCTTCGGTTAAAGTATATAAACTCTAAAATGGCATAACCAAATAATTGTTTAGCCAATGATAAATTTCGTGTCACAGAATGAATCAAGAATATAAAGACGTTCTACTAAAACAATTGTAGCATCTCCCTATCATTATTAAATTTTTATAGATAACAAATAAAACTCTTTTTACTTCGATTTTATTTGTATATCGTGGTAAATTCTTATGAGCACTGGGGTATCATTTTCAGTCACTTTGTCTGTATTGTGGGGTTTAAAATAGGAAATTGATATTTTCACAAATAAATATGATAGTTTCATAAAATTTCTTTCACATGAATAATAAATAAGTCTCACATTCAAGTAAAAGAAGTTTTATGAAAATATCAAATATTATTTATACAAATATCATTTCCCTTAAAATATGCACGAAAGCACTGTACTTTAAATCTGGCTTAGTTTTATAATTTAAAATAATGGGGTAAGTAGCCTTCAATGGTTTTGCACTTTATTTAAAAAGTTTAGTATTTTCTTTTTAAGAGAATAAGCACGGTACTCGTTTAAGGCACATACAAATTTGTAAAATCGTTAGTGAAAGGGTATGAATTTATTTATCAACAACTTAATATATATTTACAAAATTATGATCTAATTAAATCATTCGGTGTAACAATCTTAAAGATGCACAAATAAAAGAAACACTCAAATAAAAATATATGCAAAATGATTCACACTTCTCTGTTGGTAGGAAGATGAAGTCACTGATCCATGCATGTTGGAGTATGGTTTTCAAGCTCTCTGAATGAATGAATGGGCTTGGATTAATTTTCCATGCTATATTAATTCCAAGCAGACTTAATTTGTCATTATATTTATGTCATGTATCATTTGAAAACAAGATTATATGGTTGGTCAATTACATATATTATTATTCTTTATTAAAGTTTAGTTGTTTCTTTCTCTCCTTTTTCCCCCCTATCCCAATATTATTTCTCCGACCATAGAATATACTTGATGACTATCCTTGGAAAATTATTAAAATTAGTTTCTCTAGAAATCCAAAAGGTAATGCAAACAATCGAATTAATGCACCAAAATCATTTCATTCATTTTAAAAAAAATAATCATTTTTTAATTTTAAAAAAATCATAAAATCTATGTATATATATATAAAAAAGACGATGAAATTGAGTTTGAACCATTTATGCCTCACCCAAGAAGGAATTAAGGAAATAATTAATATTAATATTATAAAATTAGCAATTAAATAGAAGGAGAGCTGAATAAATTATTTTATATGCTTAATGAAGACATTCAGTATGTTGTTGGGATATAAGGCCAGGGGATTGTAGGAAGTGGCATAAGTCCAGTTCCCTTTTAAGCCCAATTCTGTTTAGGTCCACATTAGACAATTAGTGGCTTAACACGTAATCCTAATAATTAAGCACATTAAACATATATAGGCTATCGGGGTTCTTAATTAAGGAGGTAGGCTTCGACAACCTTGTACGTACGTACACGTACACGTACATGTACATCCCCAAGACCTTTTCCATGCCGGCAGGCGGCAGCATTAACCTTGAGCTCAAAATCTCCCTTGCATGCCACCATCTGGCAAGGACTTAAATTTAACTTTATACAGTACCATATTTTTTCCGTACGTTAACCCCCTGTCCTTTAATTAAACTATACGTACGTAATTAAGTCTTCTCATTGAACTAATCAATCCGGTGCTATATAACTGATCCGGTTAGCATGAAATTATTTTTTTGATAAGTTGATCAATTGGCCAATAGAATACTGACACTCATACAATCTCGCCTGCGTGCCAGTATTTTATTGATCAATTGACCAACTTACCCCAAAATAAACTTCATACTAACCACTTCCCTAAATAACCAAAATTGCCACCTGTACCCAAACTAAGGGTAAGGGGGAAAAGACAAAAACTAATAATTTGTCATACATATTCCTATTTATAAATTTTATGATATATGTAAAAAGTCAAACACGAAGAAATTAAAAAAAAATTGTGAATATATTGAATAATAACGTATTGATCCATCCATCGATTTGACCCTTGAACACACGAAGATTAAGAGTTGGAACAAACCTGAAGATGCTGATTCACAACCTATTTGTTTTTGCTACTTCAGTTACAAAGGTAATTTCCCAACGTAATTATTATAGTTACTGTGTCTATTTGTTTTCTATGTATAATGTAGACGATTTTTGACAAATGCTTTTATTGTCAGGTAGAGATACATGTGCATGTTAATATAAAGGAAGTGGTTAGTATGAAATTTATTTTGGGGTAAGTTAGTCAATTGATCAATAGAATATTAACACGCATACGATATTTTATGTGTGTTAATATTCTATTGGCCAATTGACCAACTTACCAAAAAAATAACTTCATAGACTAACCGGATCCTAATATAAGCATGCTTTGGAGGATTTCATTTTGTACTTCTATCCAAATAAAATCTTCATTTTCTACTAAAATATAAATTTAAGCATGCCTTTTATATTTTATATTAGAAAGCACCGAGATAAAATTATGACATTGTATATATTTTGATAATTGGACCTATTTATAACTATATTAATTCTTGAAATTATGTTGATCAGGAATTCAAGAATTCGTGTTGGAATTGAATTGATGTTGTTGTGTAGTCGATTTTGCAGTGCAGTGTTGGAATTGAATTGATGTTGTTGTGTTGAATTAATGTTGATTAGTATTGGATATTGTAGTGCAGGTGGGATTAAATGTGTATTGGGTATGTTGTTGTGTTGAATTGATGTTTATCAGTATTGGGTATTGCAGTGCGGGTAGGATTAAAGGTGTATTGGGTATTGCATGTGATTAAGGATTAAAGGAAGGTGATGCAGTGCAGGATTAAAGACTATATTATTTTGTCCGTCCGCTAGTCTTACTAGCAGATTCTATGTAATATTTGACATATATGGGCAAATGGGGATAAAAGTGAGAGTTTTTTTCATTAATCACGTCTGCTAATATTACTAGCGGACGACATTTCTTTCCCCCTAGCTCACCAATTGGTATATATATACAGCTATGCACATTTCTTTCCCCCTAGCTCACCAATTATATACCTATATATGTATAAGAATAAATATAGGGCGATTGGGAAGTGCTAATCGGTTTAGTGACCAGACCAATTTTTTTATTCACTCTCAAAAAGTATATAATATTTATTAAAACTGAAATTTTTACAGAATTCAATAATTTAATTGTAATTTAAATATATATAAAAAATAGAATTATACAGACTGATCAACACTTTCTTGTCGCCCCAGAAAGATTGTATATATAATAAGGAACTAGCTATATTATAAAGGTAGTTAATAAAATATATAGATATATAGATAGAAGACGTATCTAAAACACTCCTCTTAAATAGCACTCATCTTAAATAGGGCTATTTTATTAAAATTACGTCGTTTTGAAGATTCTTTTAAAATACAAGCTGGACCACTCCATTTTAATATTATTTTGTATTTTAAAATAATCTCCAATACGACGTAGTTTTAATAAATGAGTGTTATTTAATTAAGAGAGTGCTATTTAAGAAGATCGATTAAGATCCGTTCTGTATATAGATATACATGTGTGCTAGGTACGTACCTATTGTTATGACAAACTATGGTAAACACAATAAATCAACACAGAAAGATAAAGATAATAACACAAGATAAAAAGAGAGAACTATGATAATTCTTAAAATATTTTTGAATTTCTCTAAATGTCAAATGTATTTCAATATATCTGAATGTATATTTGAATGTATTTTTTCCAAAATCTTAACACACATATTTATAGGGCATAGGCCATATAGAGAGAGGTATCTGTGTACGTGTTTTGATGCATTCCCTCTCCAAAAGTTGACTGGGCAATATCTTTTACAATACACAACTTGGAAAACTAGTTTGGCACTCAAAGTTTTATATAAATCCTACTTGACAATCTTAATTTCTCAATCAATAATTTTTTTTCATTTTTATTTATTTTATATAAGTGATATATAAAAAGGATATGAGATTATCAGTCATACATAATTTTGCTACTTTACCGTCTTTCTTCTTTTTAAGCGACGTTTGATTATATGATAAGTAAATACTATACTTTTAATGACGGACAACATATAAGCGTCGCTAAAAGTATAGATGACGATTGTATGATCGAAACCGTCGCTAAAAAAAGACGACGCGTAATAATAGAAGAAAGTGATTCACTGATCCCACCGTAAAAGGAATCTATATATATATATATATATATATATATATATATATGATCAAATGTTACGTTAAAAGCTTGATAATACATACGGATGAGAATCATGCATCAAAGCAAGAAAGAAGGTACATTTTCGCTTCGAAATTAACTTCTCCGCATGTTTTAACATAAATTAACATACATACATATTGATCCTCAAACTTTAACAATTAAACACAATACAGTACTTGTGGGCATGCATCAACCACTTCATGCATATATATAATGCAATACAAATACAAAACCTACAAATTATTTGCCCAGAAACAATTGAGTCACAGTATACAGCTGGATTTATTATTAAAACAGATTAAGGCAGCTTTAATTTATTAATTTGACCACGTACTTAAAACCCATGACCAAATTAAAAAATGATTGATACTTGTTATCAGTACTTTTTCGGATTTGCGAGGATGTGGGATTCGACGGACCTGAGAATCAAAAGTGACAGCATATCGGCCTGCTCAACCCCCCATTTCGGAATCTCGTCTGAATAGTTCTTGGGGATATATGCGACAGATTTCGTCACTATGCACCCTCCATGGGTAGGATGAACTTCAAAATGACAAATGATAGTGTCGAGTATTCCCAATCGAATATCACCATCAATTATGGTGTACTGGAATATCATTTTCTCCTTGTCAACTATGTCCACCTTTTGTGTCATGCTTGTAACATTGCCCACTGCATGCATGAATGTATTCGATCAACAGAAATTAAACATGTGTATAAATTAATTGCATATATATGTATAAGAAGAAAAAAAACATATATACATCGCCAGTTACGATATGAAATGCCTTTGCATGCCACGTTGGTTGTGGTTGCCAATTTAATTATAATATTTGTCAAAGAATAAAGGTACAAATTAGTTGCTAATTAATACATACAATTATTAATATATACGTATAATTATAGAAAAAAACTAACTAAAAGTTAGTTAATACGTACGTTCGGCAAGATTGACTTTGAAGACGGATCCAACTCCACCATCTCCAGAAATGATTTCGACACTCTTAAAGTACTGTGGCAAAAGTTGAGGGACGATAGTTAAAAGACTCAAGAAAAAACCTTTGAACATTTTATGTGCTGGAACCGGAGAAAAAGCCTCAACATGTGTCTTCACCACCCCCATTATAAATTTAATATCAGAAAAAGGAAGAACTTAAAGGATCGGTTTTGTTGATGAGGATTAATTTGGTGTGAGGAAATAAGAGAGCTAAAGGTCCTATTTATAAATGTGAGGCCCGTGAGTAAGGCTAGCTAGCTCCTTCAATACACTATTTAATTAGTTGATAATTATCGGATCTAAATTTAAATACGAATTGTCATATAGTCTAAAATACTTATTTGCAAATTAAACTTCATTTAAAAAATTTCAGTGCAATTAATTGACGCAGTCAACAAAGAAAAGTCTAACCAGTAACGGTCAACACCTTACTCTAATGCCTCTAAAAAAAAAAATACACAAAGTCGAACAATACATTCAATCACCAAAAAAAAAATGTGTATATAATATGGAAAAATATATATACACAGTTGTATAGTACACAGTCTCGCTATAATTATTCAGGTTTATGACAAGGGTTCACTCGTCGCCATAGGTGACTGTATACTATATATATATATTCCGTTTCTTCAACGGATTTGTTCGTCAGCGAACCGGCTATTGAGACAATTCAATCTGTCGCTATAGCATAGAAAGTCGAAACTATAGCTATGATAACGGATCGTACCATCGCTATATCTCAAAAAACCGGTTTTTTGTGATTTAGCGACGAACTAATCGTCGGTATAGTCGTTTCATTTTTCGGTCAATCGAGAATTTTTTTGTATATATATATATATATATATATATATATATATATATTAACGCCAAATTTTGCCGACGCGTCCAATCACCAAGTCCAATCACCAAATTCATGCGCTTAAACCTACACAATAACAGATCACACAAGAAGCTTGAAGGCTTGTGCCACCGGGTGATAATTCCAGGCCGGTACAAAGTTTAACAATAGAGGCTTTAGTGTTTAGTGCTCAAAAGTGTATTACCTGTTAATTGAAGTCAAGCTTTATATTTATAGTCGTTCTCATCACCCTAAAGCCCATTTCCGAATCAGATTAGGATTCCTAAACATGGCAATGGCCTATGTTTGAGTTCAACTAAATCTCCTTAAAAGGTGCAAGTTGGATATAATCTAAACACTTACCTTTGGAGTTGGTATTTAAATATGGTTAGGATTGGAATCATTAACCACTTAAACTCCTTATTACTCCGGACTCCATACGAAGTATGGGCCCAAAACATCCGAACCCCTATAAACTAACTGGTCTGGGCTCCAGCCCAAACAACTCGGTCGCCCGACCCCAAACATTCACAACCCGATCAAGACTCCGACTCAAAGGACTCGGACGCCCGACCCCGAACACCACGAACCCCTTTACCGGCTTCGGCCCATTAGGCTCCATAAACCCTTCTCGATCCATGCCTTCAACCAAAATAAGGGTTGGTAGACCATGCCCGAATAATATATATATATATATATATATATATATATATAACAAAGTCGAGCAATGCATTCAATTACAATTGACCACACCAAAAAAGAACATATATTACACGTAATTGAATTGCCATGTTTTTTTTAATTCTTTTCGTCATTCAATTTGGTTAATTAAAATAATAAATCTCTCTAAAATACAATTACTATACAATATTGTACCTTTAAGATATAATATTTGTGACGCCCCCAAAATTAGGTATACATCACCCATCTTGGGTCGTCAGATACATAGTACAGAATTCAAATACAACTTACTTAATACAACTGTCAGGTATGCAATACGACAAACATAAACTGTGACTTTGAATACAAATATTATCTACTAGAGATTATACAAACTCAAAAGGAGTCCTCATTACAATTATTATCACACTATTTCACGTAATAGTGAGGAGGACTACTAATGTTATCCTCTGGACCATCACTCCGCTCCCCGACTCGTCCCAAATATATATTCTCATTTCACAAGAGAATAAAGGAAAGAAAGGGTGAGCTCAACTAGCCCAAGAAGATATATTATGACTAAGATAATGCGAGAATAAATTATCATTAGTCTCCAACAATGTTAAACCGATAAAATGTAATAGACATCAAGTTTAATCTGCAATGTGAACAAAGCAATCCATTAAAAGAGTCAAGTAGAAAATAAAATCTACTATCTTTTATGATTTAAAAGGTTTTTCATCATCAAGTATCGCCGAGACTCGACTTAATAAATATTCCACATCATCGAATCACCCCTCGCACTACTACCAAGGATATTCTTTAGTATCACGACCACAATTATCCATGCACTACGGGCCAAGAATATTTGTGTATTCATTAATGGTCATGATCATGCCAACAATCATCCCATCAATGCACTACGCCAATGAGGACTTTTACCACATCATTTGTAACATTACGGCCATGATTACACCGAATAATCCTCGGTCATAATCATACCAAGTCCATCTACGCACTATAGGCCCACGATGATGACTTTCAACATAATATAAACATGAGGATGATAACAATGATATAAGAATTCAATAAAACAAGTTCAAGAATTAATTTGTCCAAGAACTACTAATGTCCAAATTGTCAACACGATATCGCTTTGTAGAGTAAAATTCAAAAATGATCGTAAGAATATTTCCATGAAAAATATCGGATGAAGCACAAATATCAAGGATATTCTACTAATTTCATGGAGTATAAAGTCAAAACTTTAACCAACCGAGTATAATAAAGAATGGAATAACAAAAGAAATCACCACGCATGAGGTACTTCGCATGTATGTGATATTCCAATGTATACTAAATAACGGAACCAGTCGTCGAAATTACGCACCGATGTGATGTTCCAATGTAATAATAAAGAATGGAATAACAATAGAAATCACCATGCATGCGGTATTGTGATGTACAAGTTATTCCAATGTAATACTAATAAGGATTTTAATCGTGTCCGGCAGAAAACGCATGCATATGATATTTCCAATAGAATAATAATAAAGACGGAACCAGTCCATGTAAAAGCGCATGCATGTGATATTTCAACGTAATAATAAAGATTTTAATCGTCCTACCAGAAAAGCATGAATAGGATATTCCAAATGTAATAGTAAAGACGGAATAATAGAAGAATGTCACCAAGTATAGGGTGATCACAGATACAAAGTTATTCCAATGTAATAATAAGCAATAGAATAACAACAGCTTCTCTTCATGAATAAGAAAGAATAACACCCTTACGAATACAATAAATAATATTCCCTACCTTAAGAAGAAGAGTAACTGGATATATAAGTAGTGAAGTAGCGAATACTTTTCTTCTTTCTCTCTATAGTTTATCTCTGTAGAGTTTCAAAGAATTCGTAAAAAAATAATGAATGAATGAGCTTCTATTTATAGAAAAATGGAATGCGATAAGAATTAACTCATTTAATCTGGTTTAGATTGATTTACTTTAATCTGACGGTTCATATTTAAAGCAAAATAAAATATAATATATTCTATTTATAATCTAATAAAACGAATAACTTTATAAAAGATTTTACTATGTAAAACACTATGCATAATAAAATATAATATATTCTAATTATTTTCTAATAAAATGATAGCTTTATAAAAGTATTTTGTTTTATATAAAAAGATTTTACTACGAAAACACTACGCGAGACACTATGATAATAGAATATAATATATTCTATTTATAGAATAACTTTATAAAAGTATTTTGTTTTATATAAAAAAGATTTTCTCAGATTATTACATTAATAATACCAACAAAACCGAGTGACTTATCACTTAAGCATCAATAATTAATACCGCAGCTACTATGCAACCACGCCAGACATCGCATTTTAACACCGGAGTTTCAACAGAGCTTAATCGGAAAACTTCCGCCGTTATTTTCATAAAGTATTTTTGTCGTTTTCTCAATCCGACAATAATTCCGTTATGGGGTCCACCAATGATTGTGCCGTTGTACTAATATTCCCTGTTAAAACGAATATTCCCCGACCAATCGAATATTATATAACAACTTGCGTACTTTGCAAAATTTATAAATATTACCCACAACTATTATATCAATTTCACTCCATAATATTCAAAAATAATATTTATAAAAAATTCATCTTTATTCAAAAAGTTGGGGTTTTACAATCTCCCCTTCTTATGAAATTTCTCCCTCGAAATTAGGGTACGTACCTGGTATGTCGAAGAGGTAAGGATACCTTGATTTCATTTCAGATTCTAACTCCCAAGTCATTTCCTCAACATCGTGGTTTCTCCACAAAACTTTGACTTGAGGTATAACCTCTCAATGCGTAGAATATGTTCCTTCTTATCGAAGATTTGAACAGGAACCTCTTCATACGTCAAATCTTCCGTTATTTCGTCCGGTTCCAACTCAATAATGTGGTTCGGGTCTTCCACATATTTACGTAACATGGATATGTGAAAAACGTTATGAACACGAGACATACTTGGCGGTAAAGCGAGTCTATAGGCCACGCCCTACTCGATCAAGGATTAAAATGGGCCGATAAATCGAGGATTGAGCTTTCTACTCTTTCCAAATCTCGTAACCCCTTTCCATGGAGCAACACGTAACAACACATGATCTCCTATATCGAATTCCACGTCCTTTCGATGAAGATCAGCATAACTCTTTTGTCGATCTTCATGGCTTTTGGAATATATGAGGATGTCATCAATAAAGACGACCACAAAATGATCCAAATATTCCTCGAATACTTGCCTCATCATATCCATGAAGGTAGCAGAGAGCATTAGTAAATCCAAAGGACACGACTAGGAATTCATAATGCCCGTCTGCATCGAGTTCTGCGAAGCCGTCTTTGGAATATCATCGGTTCTAATCTTCAATTGGTGATATCCTAATGAAGATCAATCTTTGAAAAGAATTTGGCTCCTTACAACCGGTCAAAACAGTCATCAATACGTGGCAATGGGTACCTATTTTTGATGGTGACATGATTCAACTCCCGATAATCAATACAAAGTCGCATACTCCCATCTTTCTTCTTCACGAATAGTAACAGGAGCACCCCAAGGAGAAGTACTAGGACAAATAAAGCCAATGTCTAACAATTCCTCGCAGTTGAGTCTTTAACTCACGAAGTTCAATAGAGCCATTCGATATGGGGCTTTGGAAATGGGTTTTGTCACGGGGTTCAAGGTCGATACAAAATTCAATTTCACGCCTGGGGTAGGCCAGTAGTTCTTCGTGAATATGTCGAAATTCATTAACAATAGAAATATTATTCAAAACCGACGTATTTTTGTTTAGATCTCGTGATATGAGCTAAGAAAGCTTGACATCCGCTTTTTAATAAACGAATAACTTTATGGCTTGAGATGACGATGATTAATTTTAATGGTTTGGTTGTTTGAATTCGCATAATAGGTCGATTAGGAATATGAAAGCTAACAACCTTACGAAAAACAATCAATTTTTGCATGATGAGTAGTTAACCAATCAATCCCTTAGAATTACATCAAATGCAAGTATTTTTAATGCAATAAGATCGACAGTAATGTAATGCGGTACCAACTTGAACCAAACAAGACTTATAAACCGTGGATGTAATGAAGGTTTCTCCCAACGGAGTTTCCACAGATAAGTCAAAGTCTAATTTCTCTGGAGTCAAATTTAATCGTTGAGCGCAAGTAGGAGAAATAAAAGAATGGGTAGAACCCAGATCAAATAAAGTGTAGACTTCGCTAGAGTTTATGATAAGCTTACCCGTGATGACCTCATTCGGGTTCCTTGCTTTCTGGGATGTCACAAAAAACGCTCTCCCTTCCACTACCGGCTTTGACTTTTCTGGGACAGCCTTTGGTGCCTCCATCCTAGCTGAATTTGTCTTCGGTGAACGACAAAATCGGGCTAAGTGACATTCTCTTCCACAATTATAACATGATTTGGACGGCATCGCGCAATTTGGAATGATGTGTCCCTCCCCGCATTTGAAGCATATGATAGTGGTCTTTCTCCTTCCTTAACAACAAAAAGCCGGTCTTGACGTCTTTCCATCATCATTGAATCTCCACTTCTTGAAATGTCCATTCTTATTGTTTTGGCCTCGATTACCACCGGTGGTTACCATTTCGCCCTGTTGATTCCTTTCACGCTTGTCATCACCGCTTCGATGATCGCTCTCTCACCGGTATTATCATTTTTTCTACCGCTTCTCTTTTGGTTGGTTGACTCGTTATCGCGCTTCCACCAATCGAGCCCTATTTACAACATCCAATACAAACACGCTTTATGAGAAATAAGATGTTGATGTATTTTCGGCTTCAAACCTCTTAAAAACATTCGCGCCATTCTCTCTTCATTATCCACCAAGTGGGACGCAAACCGGGATAACTCCACAAATTTTGCCTCGTATTGCGATACAGTCATATTGTTTTGCTCTAATTTGATAAACTCCACCTCCTTCATGTGACGAATACTTTCGGGAAAGTATTTGTCGTTGAATGCTCTTCGAACTTCTCCCAAGACATCTTTAAAGACGGCAGTTGAGTACGCTTTCTACCGATTCCCACCAAGAATCATCTCCGCAAGAACATAAAGGCTAAAAAGGGAACTCTTTTTCCTCCTCGAGCATCCCAAGACATCAAATATCTTGGTGATCTCGCTTTATCTATGCCTCTGCCATAAGTGGTTTTGGCTCTCCCTTAAACTCCGGTGGTCCCAGCTCTTGAACTATTTAGCGTGACCTCACCGAGAGTTTCCAAGTGTTTCACCTACATTTTGGATGTGAGCCGCTCTCGCCTTCTCATTCAGCATTGCGTGATTGCGTATAAAGCCTCTCGAATAATCCATCATTCAGCATTTGGTCAGTGTTGTTGTTTGCATGAGGATTGTCATCTTCTTGATGCACATTTTCCTGATTATTGATATGTGGAGACTCAACTGTCTATTGTGCTCCATTGCAATTCTCAACTTTTTCGGATGTCATTTTCAGATACTGCCACAAAACAAAGGTTAATTTACATGTAACATAATATCTCTAAACTGTGACCAACCAATTTAAATACAAAATAAATTTAAGTAGGTCATACTAGCGAATGAATTCCCCGTCTCTACCCTCCTAGTTCTAGTCTCACATCTTAGCTGTGATCATATCCTAAGCTTTGATACCAACTGTGACGCCCCAAAATTAGGTATACATCACCCATCTTGGGTCGTCAGATACTTGGTACAGAATTCAAATACAACTTACTAATACAACTGTCGTGTACAATACGACAAACATAAACTGTGACTTTGAATACAAATATTATCTACTAGAGATTATACAAACTCAAAAGGAGTCCTCATTACAATTATTATCACACTATTTCACAGAATAGTGAGGACTACTAATGCTATCCTCTCGGACCATCACTCCGCTCCCCCACTCGTCCCAAATTTATATTCTCATTTCACGAAGAGAATAAAGAAAAGAAAGGGTGAGCTCAACTAGCCCAAGAAGATATATTATGACTAAGATAATGCGTAATAAATTATCGTTAGCCTTCAACAATGTTAAACCGATAAAATATAACAACACCAAGTTTAATCAAGAATGAACAAACAATCCATTAAAAGAGTCAAGAGAATATAAAATCTACTATCTTTATGATTTAAAAGGTTTTTCATGACTTTTATCACTGGGACTCGACTTAATAAATATTCCACATCATCGAATCACCCCTCGCACTACTACCAAGGATATTCTTTAGTATCACGACCACAATTATCCATGCACTACGGGCCAAGAATATTTGTGTATTCATTAATGGTCATGATCATGCCAACAATCGTCCATCAATGCACTACGGGCCAATGAGGACTTTTACCACATCATTTGTAACATTACTATCATGATTACATATCAAATAATCCTCCTATCATAATCATACCAAGTCCATCTACGCACTATAGGCCACAGATGACTTTCAACATAATATAAACATGAGGATGATGACAATGATATAAGAATTCAATAAAACAAGTTCAAGAATTAATTTGTCCAAGAACTACTAATGTCCAAATTGTCAACATGATAATCTTTGCTTTGTAGAGTAAAATTCAAGAATGATCGTAAGAATATTTCCATGAAATCTTTGGATGAAGCGCAAATATCAAGGATATTCTACTAATTTCATGGAGTATAAAGTCAAAACTTTAACCAACCGAGTATAATAAAGAATGAAATAACAAAAGAAATCACCATACATGAGGTATTTCAGATGATAGGTTATTCCAATGAATCACTAAATAATCGGAACTGTGTCAAAGTAAATTCGCACCGGCAGGATGTTCCAATGTAATAATACTGAGAATGAAATAACAATTGAAATCACCATGCATGCGATGCCCGCGCATGCATGAAGTTATTCCAATGTAATACTAATAAGATTTTAATCATGTCCCAAGTAAAACGCACGCACGAGATATTATAACGATGTAATAATAATAAAGATTTTAATTCGGTCCCACAGAAAACGCATGCATGTGATATTCTAATGTAATAATAAAGATTTTAATCAGTCCCAAGAAACCGCATGCATGTGATATTCCAAATGTAATAATAAAGACGGAATCGTCCCAAGAAACCGCATTTTAATAATAGAAGAATGTCACCAAGTATAGGGTAAATCATGATACAAGGTTATTCCAATGTAAAAATAAGCAATGGAATAACAAAAGTTCTCTTCATGAATAAGAAAGAATAACACCCTTACGAATAATACAAATAATATTTCCTACCTTAAGAAGAAGAGATCGATATATAAGTAAGTGAAGTAGCGAGAATACTTTCTTCTTTCTCTCTATAGTTTATCTCTATAGTAGTTTCAAGTGAATTCGTAAGAAAATAATGAATGAATGAGCTTCTATTTCTAGAAAAATGGAATGCATAAGAATTAACTCATGAATCTATTTAGATTGATTTACTTTAATCGACTATCCATATTTAAAGCAAAAAATAAAATATAATATATTCTATTTATAATCTAATAAAACGAATAACTTTATAAAAGATTTTACTATCTGAACACTACGCAGCACTATGCAAACATTATGCATAATAAAATATAATATATTCTAATTATTGTCTAATAAAATGATAGCTTTATAAAAGTATTCATTTTATATAAAAAAATTTACTATCAGATACTACGCAACACTATGCATAATAGAATATAATATATTCTACTTATGTAATAACTTTATAAAAGTATTCTTTTATATAAAAGATTTTTGTATTATTACATTAATAATACCAACAAAACCGAAAGTGACTTATCACTTAAGCATCAATAATTAATACCGCGCTACTACGCAACCACGCATATTATCGCATTTCTTTTAACATCGGGTGTTTCAACAGCTTAATCTGTAAAACTTCCGCCGTTATTTTCATAAAGTATTTTTGTCGCTTTCTCAATCCGATAATAATTCCGTTTGTAGGGATCCAACGATGATTGTCTTGTCATTATACTAATATTCCCTCGTTAAAACGAATATTCTCCCACCAATCGAATATTATATAACAACTTCACAGTCTTTTGCAAAATTTATAAATATTACCCACAACTATTATATCAATTTCACCCATAATATTCAAAAATAATATTTATAGAAAATTCATCTTAATTCAAAAAGTTGGGGTTTTACAATATTAGTTGTCAAAAATTAATCCAAAATATTTAATTTTAAAATATTTTGTACAATACGTCACAAATAAGGGCTTGTTATATTGTTGTAAAGTCAAATGACATATTTCACAAATTAAAATAATAAATTTATGCTACAATTTTATATTTTAATCTTAATTTTGCAATCCAACGACATTCCCTCAAAAAGTGATATGATCAAAACCATGGATCCCTATATTCAAAGAGAGCAGATTTTCTGTCCTTATTTTTCATATTTTTTTTATGTTCTCCCACTTAAATTTTGATACTTAATCTTTTATTTAATATCAATTAATTTCAAAATTAAATAAAATATCAAGTGTCAAAATTTAAGTAAGGAGACACAATAAAAAAGAGAAAATAGGGACATAGAATCTGTTTTCTTATTCAAATGTCCAAGAAAGGAAAATATGTACTATATAATATAAAAATATAATATACGACTCCATGTTCGTACCACGTAAGCCATGTTCGCAAATAATTTATAAGTTAGTTAAATTAATTTATAAGTTATTTTCATTATTAATGTGTTTGGCAAGCACTTATATATTTTGACTTATAAATTAAATTTTAAGTCAAAAAATAAATAACTATTTGTAAATTATTTAAAAATAACTTATAAGTAATTTTAAAATAAGTTAGTTTGAACAAATATAATGTCTATTTTGTCCTTTTTTTATTTTACTCCTCTTTTTATTAATATTATTTTTAGTAACATTTATATTTATTTTAATTTATAAATCCGTATGAGCCGAATAACTTTATAACTTATTTGAACTTAATTTCTGACTTATAAGTGTTTGCTTACGAAAACAAAAAACAAAGTCATGGCTGCACTAGCTAGCTAATTTCTCATAGCTATGCAGCTTCTTTCTCTCTAATTTTATATTATACTAGTAGTATTAATTAATTATTAATCAAAACTGAGTAATTAATTTGAAACTGAAGGAGTAATTAATTTCCAAGATTTGGATTGTTCTTGATCTAGAACGCCTATTCATAACCCACTATCTCGGTCATTATTCCTTAAAATAATCAAAAGTCTAGTCTTTTGTATTTGGCTATATGCATTGCATGCTACTATTACTACAACAACAAGTTAATTAGTTTTGCATCCTCAATATATTTGTTTTTCTGGATAGTCAAAAACTCAAACATCGCCCACTGCTTCTACAACGACTAGTGAACTTATTTATTTGCATTTTTATATTATATTTCATATTTCAACTTATTGAAATGTTAAGTTAATTAGTATCGACAAAAAATATCTTTTTTATTTAAATTTATTTTATGCTCGTCTTAAATTTCGAGGCACTGAGAAGACTTGGCACTGCCCAAAAAGAGGCACAAAGAAGTATAATCAGACCTTTTTTTCCAACTTGATGTAGCATAGTATGTCTTGACTTTATACATAGTATGCAGAGCCGCCCCTGGGTAAGGGCTATCAGGGTGATCGTCCAGAGCCCACAGTTAAGGGGTCTAATTTTTTTTATAAATTTATGTCTTTGTGTATAAAAAAAATAAAAAAATAAAAAAATAGCGATATTATGCATTGAAAATAATATGTTAGAAAACATTAAATATGATAGTATAATTGATGATTTTGCAACTAAAAGTGCAACAAGAAGACATTTTAAATGATGTTTTGTGGTTTAGATTTCATTGAGCAATACTAAATAAATACATACTGTAGTTGGTAGGTTTTACTGATTGCATCATTGAACGTTTAATTTTTCAAATTATACCACTAAATTAATTATTATTTTGAAATTGAGTCATTTCGTTAAAAAAAATAAACGGATGTTTCAATTTGTAAGCATTAAAATTGTCGACGCCGGGGGAGAACCGTCCCCTCTCCTAAATTCATGTTTCTACCCATTTTAAAATATTTTTTTCTTTTTAATTATTCTATTTAAAGAGTCATTTTTAAAAAAAGAAGATAAATGTCGATCAAATTTTGAAAGGTTAATTTTAATTATGGGACAATTAGACAAAGTCATCAGTTAGTAAAAATTTAAATAGATGTATTAACTCATTCAAATTTTAGAATTTTCACAATATGCCCAATATGTGACCCCGTAAAATTGGTTTGGAACCGAGATTCATAAAATTTGGGGACTTGCTTAAGTGAGAGGAATGTGTTAGTCACCCCCGACTTCCGTAAAAATACGTTTACCGCATCTTAATGTTTTCCTAAAATGAAATATGTGTGTGTGCGCTTTGGAATAAAGCCTAGAATATAGTCGTCTAGTTTTAAGTCGAAATCGTGAGCGGTGCGTTATTTTGAAATCCTAATAGATCTAATAAATCTATATTGAATCTACATAAAAATTTAATCTTTCACCACAATAGACAAGATATATAATAGATCTACATTGAATCTACATAAAGATTGGATCTTTCGCGACAAAATCGGATATATGCTAGATCTACTGGATCTATATTAAATATGCATAAAGATTGAGTCTTTCACCTTGAGAATGGTGAAATCCTCCTCATTGAGCTTGGATTGAGAAGGCCAGGGGCAGATCCAAATTCTTTGGTCAATGGAGTCGAATTTAAAATAAACAAATTTTCACAAAAAAATAAAAATATAGTAGAATAAAATACAAAACTAAATAATCCCCAAACATTATTTATAGTAACATTTTTTGAAATTTTATTACTTAAAATTGTTGTATGATAGTCTCATTTTTATTAGTTACAAAAATCCACAAGCAATTTTAAAAAAAGCAAGTAATTACAAAAAATCTCAAAGTAATTGTAAAATTTATGAAATTATAAATAAAAAATACACCATATCGAATTTTCTCTAAAGTCGAACTAGTGAGAAGAATTAGGCCAAACAGCTAGAGATAGACGAGAACATAGAGACAAAAAATATTATAAATACCAAACTAAGTATAGGATATGAACTTTTAAGAACTTAATACTACCTCCAATCTAAAATTAGATATACATTTTAACTTTTTAAAGTCAATTCGCAAAATCCTAAAATTCAAATTGAATTGATATATATAAACCATTTGTTCCATTTGTGATCTTACTTTTTTGGTGGATATTTTGGAGTTCCATCTTCTATACAAATTAGTAGACTTCCTTTGATCATCTTGGCATGATTTAATAAAAGGACTTAATACTATTATTTTATCGATGAGCTGTTTAAAATACAAGTATGGTAATCGATATTAGTGGTGGTAAGATGAATGGGGTTTCCTGCTTTTAAAGTAAATTTGCTGATCACATCATGCCTGATCTGTTTCTGTACTAAAATTGCTTCTGTGATAGGAAAGAGGTAGTTATATTTGTTAAGCTATAGATGTTTGAGGCATTAGTTCTCTGTTCTTCATATTGCACTTGCATTATTTTGTTTAAATTTATGGATGTAATCGCTCCTTCATATTGTTGTTTGGAATGGGTATAGTGATCATAAATATGCTAAGTTGACAAAACTGATAAATGCACTTCATATTTTATCAGTTGCACCCCATGGCAAAATAAAGCTTGCCGCCTCATTTGCAAATGGTGAAAATGGAGTGTATTTGTTATTTTTATTTATTGGCCTCAGATTACTTGATGTTTATTGGCTTTACATCCAGTCATAAAGGCAGTAGAGTCACATAATTTGGATCGGATAGAGATGAAGTTGCCCATCATATGACATGGCTGGCTAGAGGTTTGTATGGAGTGGGAAGCTTTGAGATTGATATTTAGAATTGTGCCTACGTTACAGGTTGGAGTTCAGACATCACAAATGGAAATTATATAAGATATAGTTTTATTTTTATTTTACTGCTGCATCATGTGAATTCAACATAATACAGCTTATCTCTGAGACATGTGTTGGTTTTATCATTTTTAAATTATTGATACCAGTTTTTAGTATTAATTTTTGGGTATTGAGTACATCTTTCAGTTTGGCTGAAGCTTTAATGTTAGCAGGATATCCCTTGGCACGTGTATCTAACGCAGATGTTTGCTCTCTTAATTTTAGGATTATAAAGTTCGTCGAGATGAGATACATACAAAGCTTGTTCAAATTATGAGAGAAAGGGTTGCCACACGAAGATTAAGAGTTGGAACAAACCTGAAGATGCTGATTCACAACCTATTTGTTTTTGCTACTTCAGTTACAAAGGTAATTTCCCAACGTAATTACTATAGTTACCGTGTCTATTTGTTTTCTATGTATAATGTAGACGATTTTTGACAAATGCTTTTGTTGTCAGGTAGAGATACCTGTGCATGCTAATATAAGCATTTACTGTGTCTATTTGTTTTCCATGTATAATGTAGACTATTTTTGACAAATGCTTTTGTAGTCAGGTAGAGATACCTGTGCATGCTAATATAAGCATGCTTTGGAGGATTTCATTTTGTACTTCTATCCAAATAAAATCTTCCTTTTCTACCAAAATATAAATTTAAGCATGCCTTTTATATTTTATATTAGAAAGCACTGAGATAAAATTATGACATTGTATATATTTTGATAATTGGACCTATTTATAACTATATTAATTCTTGAATTGATGTTGATCAGGAATTTGTGTTGGAATTGAATTGATGTTGCTGTGTAATCGATTTTGCAGTGCAATGTTGGAATTAAATTGATGTTGCTGTGTTGAATTGATGTTGATCAGTATTGGGTATTGCAGTACAAGTGGGATTAAAGGTGTATTGGGTATGTTGCTGTGTTGAATTGATGTTGATCAGTATTGGGTATTGCACGCAGCGCATGTATGATTAAAGGTGTATTGGGTATTGCACGTGATTAAGGATTAAAGGAAGGTGATGCAGTGCAGGATTAAGGACTATATTATTTTGTCCGTCTGCTAGTCTTACTAGCGGATTCTATGTAATATTTGGCATTTATGGGCAAATGGGGACAAAAGTGAGATTTTTTTCATTAATCACGACCGCTAGTATACTAGCGGACGGCGTAAACCCAAATCGAATTTCAGCCTTTTATTTTTTAAACGGATGGTATAGATGTTATATGCCACTTTATATTCCATAACAAATAAATGATATGATCATTCCCCTATATATATATATATAGAGAGAGAGAGGTTCAAAAGCATAAGTTTTAAATAACATAATTTTCTTAAGTAACATAACAGGCCTTTCTTATGCGTCTTTTTAAAAAACACCAAAATATCGCTTCTCTCCTCTCTCCAAATGCTTCTAAGATTCGCGATTTAGGCAAGTCTGGCTGAGAATCGCGATTGTGAGCTCCCAAATCACAAGCCCTAGCTTCCGCGTTCTCTCTTCTCTCCAAACTGGACGGAAACAGAGCCAAATCCCTAGCTTTTCTCTCGTCGCTTCTCTCAAAATCAAGTATGTGTAGTACAGTTCCTCTGTTTAATGAGTTCTTCTATGAGTTTCTCTCACCATGGTCATTTATAATCTGATTATCCTTTGTTTTCTTGTTCTTTTGTTTGTGGCAAGTGATTCCCGAAAATTATGTGTTTTGGTTTACTGAATTGTTTGTAGTCAGGTGTCCCGTACGTATATGGTTGTTCATTGTTATCAGTATTCTGGAAATGATGCCTCACTTTGAGTTCAGTTCATCTGCAGTTGTAATATGTAGTTGCCTATATTTTACTAAAATTTATCTAAAAGTGGTTGTATGTCTTGGCTATATTGGTGTTTTGTAGTACTTCTCATGCTTGTGGGAGGAAGTTTTTATACTAACTCCGTCCCACGATAAGTGCTTTTTTAAGCTTAATATTTTTTTCCAAAATAAGTGATGTGTTAGAACTCCAATACAATTTTTGTAATATTTTCTCATATATGCCCTTATGCATTCAATGGTATTTATTGCATCTTACCATCACTACAATTAAATGACACTCATTAACTCTTCAACTTCAAAAAAAATATATTAAGGGTATTTTTTCCATTTTAGCATGTGTATTGGTATGTTTGATTTAAGCTAAAAAAGCACTTATTATGGGACGGATGTAGTATTTTAAAGGAATAAACCACATGAAGTTATGCTATGACAACAAGTACTTGTATGGTTGTATTTCAATTCTGGATTCGTCCTATGTACTCAAGATATTGGGCATGGAGTTTTGTTTCTTCCATATCATTGGCTCTTTTATTTCTTCAATTAGGCTTTTCTGTCTTGAAGGGTCTTAAATTGAAGATAAATCCAGAGATTGTGATTATGCTTATCAGTGTTTCAGGGGTTAGTTTTCTCTTGCTTTGTATACATGTATATGCATACATGTTGGCTTTATATTAATGGATCAACTGGGCTTTCTTATCTTCATTATTTTGAAAAATGATCTTTACTATTGTTATATGTGCTTGTTAATTTGATTCTCTTTGTTTATTGTGTTGGATATTTGAATGATAAGGTTGATCTGTGTTTTTTCCCTGATGGGTGTCTCCTAAAATTGCTTTAATTTATTGTTCATAGGAGCACAAGGTAAGGGGATTGGTCAGTTTAATTTGGTATGGGTTTGTACAATGTAAATAGTTCAACCTAATGTTTTCTAGTTTTAGTAACATTTGATTGTGGGTTGGGTTCATTATGCGTGGACCATGATGGAGTATATAGTTCGATCTACTTATTTGTTTGTTATTAGGTACTTGAAATTTGTTTTGGTCCAAATGTATATTGGTATTTTGTTTTCATTTCATAAGATTTTTAATTTAATCTTCTAATTTCGTATCTCTATAATTTTTGGCTTGTTGAGATATGTTGCCGTTGCCGGATGTAGTTTAATTTTTCAGATATTGTTGTCCTTATTTTGTTGTTATATATGTTGTTAGCTAACTGTTATTGAATTAAATAGTTAATGAGTGTGCTGAACAACCATCTGTATATGCTCCACTTCCCAGTGTTGCTGCGCAAACTCAAAGTGGTCGGAATGCAGCTGCAGACATCTTCCTTGACATTGGTGTTAAAACCCCACCATTTGACAAAGCTATCGTCGATTTAAAAGATTAATGGAAGAATTTTTGTTCAGAAACTCCAAGAGAATGTAATAATTTAGTCAGATATTTTTTTTTTGGTTTTAACTTGTGCATCTTAACATTCTATTGGATATGTGTTGTTGTGATGGAAGATTGGTTTTAACTTGTGCCTGTAATTAGTCTTTTACTATTTCTTATTAAATGTGTGATCAGAAATCTTAAAATTAGTCTGTCAAACCAAGTGTTATAATGTTGAGTCATAGGTGTGTTTTGTCATTATCTGATTTGTATACACCGTGTACATGGGTCACCCTTGTGGAAATTTTATACTGCATTTACAGTAAAATGTTCACATAATGCTCCATGTCTTTTGTCGTACATCAAAATTATGATTCTTTGGAGAGAGAGAGAGAGAGAGAGAGGAGAGAAGCGAGATTTGAGTTTTTTTTAAAAAAAAGAGGCGTAAGAAAAGGCTTTTAAATAGTTATGTTATTTAAAAAAATTATGTTATTTAAAACTTATGCTTTTAAACCTCCCTGTATATATATATTATTGATGGATGAATAGGGGAAACATGGTCTTAGCTAGGTGATATTGGGGGCTTTTCACATCTTATAAATTCTCATGACAATTTAAATTTTAGAATTTCTCAAATTAATGATAGAAACACTCGTCTGTCTTTCAGGTTAAAAAAACCTATGACTCAATTATTTGTGGTTGCGGATACATGCATGAACTGAAGTTCTAGTACCGTTTCACTCTATTTGGCAACTAGTGTTCTTTGGGTATCTCTCAATCATGTTTTGGACACTGTTTTTGGATATCATTGTCGAACATGACATATTGACATGCATGTTATAGAAGCCAAATGCACCACAAGACAACAATATAAAAGCCAGGTTTGATTAGTAGGGTAGGGGATATAAGACCAGGCCCCTCCACACAGACAGCAGAGAATAGCCACATCATGATGAATGATTTATAACATATATATATATATATATATATACTTGATTGATAATATTCTTCTTTTTAATTCCATTTTTTTTCTGTGCTTTGGGCCCTCTTTCAAGTTTTAGTCAACATTATATCACACACATGTATATATCTCAATCCATTTGGCAGGGGGGACACAAACAACAAGTGTTCAATTTGTATTTGTACAGATCTCTTTTAATTAATTTGTTTTTCTCCCGTAAACATATTATTTCAATAATTCATCAGAAAGAGAACGGGAAAAAAGAAGAAGAAAAAGATTACACTCCCTAGCTAACAATGAAAGCAAACCTTTAATTTCTGGACAAATAATGAACATTACAAACAAGCCCTAGTACATCGATCTCATCCCATAAAAGCTAGCATCTCTAAAATTCTGATGGCAAAATTTTGAACAACAAGACAAAGCAGCTAGTAATGCCTAATAACACCAATCCATGAAACAGTTTGCAATATATATTGCGCTCATTTCCCAGTAGCTATAATGGAGATAAATTTAGATGCTTCACACCAATGTAAAATAGAACGTACTGCTATCTATATGAACGCATGTGAAAAGCCCCAAATACTACTAGAAAAATAAGAATATGTGATGCAACTTTGTGACCCTTTTTTTAAATTAATCACAAAAAATAGCAATTTGATATGGGCTTTTTGAGCAATCACAAAATAATAATATATATGATGATGACTAATTTTTCCATCAATGTATTATAATTGTGATGGCCGGCATGTCAATCACCAAATTTTTCACGCAAAATAAAAATTTCTTTGACGCATTAAGCCATGACTTATGGATATACACTTTTCGCTATTGTATTTAATCTATCACCAATATTCTAATGTAAAAATATCAAAACAATATTTTGTGATGGCCAAGACAATCATTAAAAGACATATTTTTGTAACGATTTTTATTTGCAATTACAAAAGAAGGTATTTTGTGATGAAATTTTCAAGTCATCACAAAAAATAATATACACGATGGCTTTCAGTGATAACTAATTTTACCATTATTATAGACTATTTATGACTGATATTGTAATCACCAAATCTTATGTGGACTAATTTTGTTTAATAAGTCAACTTAAATGTGTTTCCTTTATATTTAAAAAAAATTATATTCATGGTCTAACATTTGGTGTAGCGGTGATGATCCTTATTTAATATGCAAATATGAGGAGTGTGACGCCCCCAAAATAGGTATACACAACACCCATTCTGAGTCGCCAAATACATGGTACGTAAACAACTACAACTTTATTATTACAACAAGAAAACTGTGAGTTTGAATACAAATATTATCTTCTGATAATATCTATACTCAAATAAATCCTCATCACATTATTGATTCATTATTTTACAAAAATGGTGAGGACTACTAAACAACTCTCTCTGTAATCTTCATTCCATACCTCGACTAAGACTGCCACATTCTCGCCTCCCGAGAAAAAAAATGGAACAACAAGGAAAAGGGTGAGCTCAACTAGCCCAAGAAGAAGAATATTACGACTAAGATAATATACAACAAATTATCGTTAGTCTTCAACAGAGAAAAATCTGATAGAATACAATAGACAACAAGTTTCGTGATCAATATTCGCATAATGAAATAATAATTCATGTAAGAGTTACGTAGAGAATGAAATCTACTATAATCTATGAATTTAATAAATTCCATCATCAATATTTTATCCTCGTAACATCAATCAATATGCATCCGAATCAAATATTCATCTTTGCACTACAGCCAAAGATATTCATCACCGGTCATGTTCATTTAAACACTGCTCATCTTTGCACTACAAAGTGCCAAAGATATTAATCAATCCACCATGTTCATCTCAACACTGCTCATCTCTTTGCACTACAGCCAAAGATATTCTTCAGAATCATTCATCTTTGCACTACAAAGCCAAAGATATTCAATAATATCATCATTTAAGACCGAGGATGATGAAAAATATTTTTAAAGAAACGAATCCAAAGGAAACAAAATGACAAGGATTAAGGATTAAGGATTCGTACTTGGTTTTATCCACGCCCAAAAATACCTCAAAAATAATCATAGTGGTGTAAAATTCAAGAATGATCAAAACATGGATACAATCGAGTTAGATCCGTATTAGATATTTTGGACAAAAAGAAGAAATTTTATTTTTCTATTGAATAAAGGCCGAGATACGTGAATAAGGTCAGATACGTGAATAAAGCCGATACGTGAATAGTAACTCCGACACCAAAAGATAGAAATTCCACAAAAACATCTTCACGCTTCATAATAGTACTTCGAATAAGAATCGTGAATAAGAACTCATAAATAAGAATCGTGAATAAGAACTCATGAATAAGAACCCATTAATAGTAACCCATACATGAAAAAGTTCCAAATTTGATAAAACTTCAGATAAATATTTCAAAGATAATGATATTGAAGAAATAATATCATTACAAAAAAAAAATAATATCCCTTACCTCAAAGAGAAAGATTTCGATTTCCTGACCTAATAATGAATGAACTTGCAGACCGTATATCAATACTCAAAGTATACTCAAAATACTCACAAGAATACGCCAAAATATCGAGAGAGAAATAGAGAGAAAACTTCAGCTTCGTGTGTGATTTTCAATTCTAACCCAAGACCCTATTTATAGAAAATGCTAGAACACCAAAGCGTAAAATTTAATATAATATTAATATAATTATACAAATTTTCCTTAGCCCACCTTTTGGTCAAAACACCAGCCACACATGTTAATGATGTCCAAAAAATACAAAAACGTTTTTCTTAACAAAAATAATTTAAACTCCCAAAATCAATTATTTTGAGCTTCTAACTTCAATAATTCATAATAAATAGCCCTTTCATCAGAAAATTCGAATCTCATGAGTTTTTATAGGAAATTCAATTCTCTACAACTTTGCAGAAGAAAGTTTTTCCAAATTCCAAACAAAAATCGACCGAAATCCACAAACGGGCGATTTTGAAAAGTGCTATAATCAAATTTCTACCAATAATTGTGTCCACCAACACACAAAACATGTGTTAAACATTTAATGTCACAAAAATACTCTTCCTCCTCATATACTCATATATCCCACATTCATTGTAAAATATCACCGTTAATATATTATTAAAATAATATATTTAAATGAATTATTTTATCGTAAAAGATAAAATATTAATTTTCAACAATTGTCATTTTAAAAATTTTCTCCATCTATATCCACATAAAATCAATATTTTCCTCATCATATAAATCAATAATTAATTATTCACAAATAATATTACGTAATCACAATATTGACAACCGTGCGCTCCTGTGAAAGAGGGGCTTTCCAATAAGAATTTCTTCTTCGGCAAGCGCAATTAGATGACCAAACCTCTCCTTAGATGTAACTTTCTAGACATTGCCAATAATGTTATCTAATAATATTATTCAGATAATATGAATTATTGCTTCGATAATGAAAGATACCGTGTAAATGACAATTATCAAACAATGAGATATATAAAATATCAACGCAAAGAATTATTAACTCAATAAAATATCGAATAAAGAATTATCGTAACCATTATCGAGTAAAGCCTTTTCACGTAAGAATCAATAATTGGTGCAATACCGCAGCTACTGCTCAACAACGCCAGACAGTGTGTTTTTAACCACCGGTATTCCAACAAGATAATCTAAACAACTACGCCGTTATTTAAAAACAACTTATATTTGTCGCTTTCTTCATCCAATCGCTTTCCGCATGGGGCTCCACACATGGTCACTACCGTCAGCATTTAATATTCCCCGACAAGATTTAATATTCCACGACCAAACGAATATTCCCTAAACGATAATGAATATTTTATAACCACTGCTTATTTTGAAATATTTGCATGATTTAACCCTTAACTATCCACATTAATCAAATCAACCCTTACTATTTCAAAATAATAAATAAAGGAAATTCCTTTTTATTTAAAAATTTTGGGTCTTACAACCTCCCTCCTTATGAAATTTCGTCCTCGAAATCGACGTGACGCACTCACTGTGTTTTGAAAAGGTGAGGATACCTCGCTTTCATTTCCGCTTTCCAATTCCCTGTGTCATTTCCTCTATAAAGATGATTCCTCCACAAAACTTTAACTTGTGGTATAACCTTTCACAGCAGTAGGACATGCTCCTTCCTATCCAACATCTTGACAGTACCTCCTCATACGCTAAGTCTTCTCTATATCTCGTCCTGCTTCTAACTCTATAACGTGGTTCGGTCTTTCACATATTTACGAAGTACAAATATGTGAAACACATTATGAACACGAGACATACTTTGAGGTAACGCAAGTCTATAGGCTACATTTCCTACTCTTGTCAAGAATTTGAAATGGACCGATAAATCGTGGATCGAGCTTTCCTCTCTTCCCAAATCTTGTAAACTCCCTTCCACGGAGCAACTCGCAACAATACATGATCCCCACACACTAAATTCCACGCCCTTTTCGATGAAGATCCGCATAACTCTTTTGTCGATCTTGTGCCGCTTGTATATCGCTTGTCGAATCATTTGGATCTTTTCAGTAGTATATACATTTCAACTCTAGTCCCAACAATGTTGCTTCACCCACCTCATCCCAACATATCGAGAAATCGACATTTTCGTCCATATAATGCTTCAATGGAACCATGCCTATATTTGTTTAATAACTATTGTTGTATGAGAATTCCACCAATGGCAAGTACTTATCCCAACTTCCTTTGAAATCTAGGACACGAGTTTTAATATATCTTCAAGAGTTTGAGTAGTCCTTTCCGATTGCCCATCCGCTTTGAGGATGGTATGCCAAACCGAATCAGAATTGCGCTCCCATAGCTTTCTACAAACTAACCCAAAATCATGAAGTGAATCTTGGGTCACGATCTAAAACTATGGATACCGGCATGCCATGCAATCTCACAATCTCATTTACGCATATACGAGAAAAGACGCTCAAGGAATAAGTCTCTCGATTCGGTAAGAAATGAAGCGCATCTGGTTAATCTATCAACAATAACCCAAATAGCATTGATGCCTTGAGAAACCCCGGGAAGATTAGTAATGAAATTCAGGTAATGTGTTCCCACTTCCATTTCAAAATCTCAAGTGGTTGCAATCGGACCCTTAGGGTACAAGATGCTCCGCCTTTACACGCTGGGTAAGTTAAACACATCGAGATAAACTACGCGATCTCTCTCCTCATATTGCTCCACCAAAATGTATGTCAAGATCATAATACATTTTGGTACTCCCAGATGGATTGCAAATGGTGTATTGTGTGCCTCCATCATAATCTTGTTCTTCAAATCGTAATCGTTAGAACACAAAGTCTAGAGTGGACTCAAGTATTCCTTATTCATCAATTCGCCCTAAATAGCTCCTTCTTGTACTTTCTTCTTCATACGCATCACCCGGCCTGGTGGCTCGAGCAACCTTAACTTTTCTTATTAAAGTCGGCTCTACGCGATACTTGACATCATCGCACTCGCTCCTCATGATATGATCTTCTACTCAACGCGCCGCCTACCACGCTCGCTTTTCCAAGATGGTATGGTTGTATATACGCAAAAATGAGTCGCCTCTTGAGCTCTTGGAAAATCTTCTCGCATTCCTCGCTTCCATACTAATTTTGTATCTTTTCAAGTCACCTAAGTTAATCTGAATAGCGATTCGAGAATATCCTTCAACGAATCTCCGATAATAACCAACTAAGCCTGTAAAGCTACGATTTCGATTCTCGACTTAGGTTGCTCTCAACTCGCGACTCATATCCCAATCTTGGATAAGACGTCACAATGACACCTATCGCTTTTTATCGCATCTAATATGACGCCCCTACAGAGAGTCTCGCTTAGTGAATTCCACAAAGGAAGTCACAAGATAAAGGCTCAGTACCAAATTCTATAGTTGAATTTTTAACTCCTCAAGTTCAATAGAGCCATTCGATATGAGATTTTAGAAATGAGTTTTGTACCGGGTTCAAAGTCGATACAAAATTTAATATCAAAGCTTTGGGAGTAAGCCAAGAAATTCTTCAAAAATACGCCGTGAAAAATCAATAACAACAGAATATTATTCAAATCGACGTGTCTTTATTCAAATCCATAACACGGACTAAGAAAATTTGACATCCGTAATAAACGAATGACTTCATGGCTTGATATGAAAATGTTTGACTACAATGGTTTGATTGCTTGAATTCAATAACAAAGTTGCTTAGAATATGAAAACTAACAACCTTACGAAAATAATCAATTTCGCGATGATGAGTAGTTAACCTTAAAATCACATCAAAAACAAATATCTCTATAGAAATAAGGTTAATGTGTAATGTGATAGTGCCAACCTCAATCAAGCAAGATTTATAAACAAAGGATGTGATGAAAGTTTCTCCTAACGGAGTTTCCACAGATAAAGTCAAAGTCTAATTTCTCCTGAGTCAAGTTTAAACGCTGAGCGCAAGTAAGAGAGAGATAAAAGAATGGGTAGAACCGATATCTAGTAAGGTATATACTTCAGAAGAATTTATAATTGACTAACCCGTGCTAACTTCGTCGTTCCTCAGATTTTGACCGGCCACGACAAACGCCTTCCCTAATCGCTGACTTTGACTTTTTTCGGATGATTTTTTGAGTCACCGTCCCTCATTGAACTAGGTTTCGCCACCGCATAATCTCGAAAGCGATATGTCCTTCCTTTCCACAACTATAGCATACCTTAAACTGCAGGCGATTGCCAATGATATGTCCTCTTTCCGCATTTGTAACATACGACCGGTGGTCGTTTCTCCTCCCTTAAAACTAGTTGCTATAGTAGCGCCGACGCCTTCACATGGTCGTTGTTGAATCTCCTCTTTTAAAATCTCCTCCCGACTTCTTCTTCTATTTTCATGGCCACGATTACCACCGTAGTGGTTACCGCTTTGTCTCAGATTCTTCTTTCTCCGCCGGTTATCGTTATTCGATGATCGCTATCTTCTTGAGATGATCCTCGGTTATGGTCCCTCATTGAACGTATTTCGTTATCTCGCTTCTAACAACCGAGCCTCGCTGACAACATCCGAATAGAGAGAAAATTTACGAGAAATGAGATACCGACGTATGCTCGGGTTTCAAACCTCTCGTAAACATCCGCGTCCATACGCTCCTCATTCTCCACCAAATGAGGTGCAACCTCGATAACTCCGCGAACTTCGCCGCATCGGGACACCGCCATGTTATTCTCGCTTCTAGTCTAATAAACTCCACTTCCTTCATATGACGAATACTTTCTGTGGAAGTACTTGTCATTGAATCGCTTCAAACGCCTCCCACGATACGCCGAAAGGCAAATGATGGGTACGCTTCACGATTCCCACCAAAGAATCGCTTCGCCACTTTAACATAAAGGTGGCGAATGGAACTTTCGTTCCTCCGCATCCCCAAGACATCGAATATCTTGGTAATTTGTTTGACCCACGCCTCCGCTTTTAATCGGATCCGCTTTTCCCTGCACTTCGTGGTCCCAACTCTTTGAATCGCTGGGGCGTGACCACTGTGAATTGCTATCATTTCTCCTCAGATTTTGAACACGAGTCTCCTCGTCTCGATTTTGCATGAATCGCAAAAAAGCTTCTAAACATCCCCTCGCTCATCATCTCGCCATGGGTGTTGTTCACGTGAGGAACATTACCACTGTCAGCACGCTTCTCCTCGTTGGTGAGTACAGCATCTCCACTGGCCTCATTTACTCCATCATATAATATTCTCAATCGACATTCTCAAATACCGCCATAAAATAAGGGTTAATTAAGGAAATCAATATATCACATAATATCCCTATATATCGACCAACTAACAAATAAGCTTAGTAGACACACTAGCGAAGGATTTACTCGCCTCTCCCTCCTAGTTCTATTCCCCGATCTCCGCCAGAGATCATATCCCTAAGCTCGATATTAACCGTGACGCCCCCAAAATAGGTATACACAACACCCATTCTCGAGTCGCCAAATACATGGTACGTAAACAACTACAACTTTATTATTACAACAAGAAATCGTGAGTTTGAATACAAATATTATCTTCTGACAATATCTATACTCAAATAAATCCTCATCACATTATTGATTCATTATTTTACAAAATGGTGAGGACTACTAAACAACTCTCTAGAATCTTCATTCCATACCCCTACTAAGACTTCGCTACATTCTCGCCTCCCGAGAAGAAAAATGGAATAACAAGAAAAAGGTGAGCTCAACTAGCCCAAGAAAGAATATTATGACTAAGATAATATACAACAAATTATCGTTAGTCTTCAACAGGAAAAAACTGATGAATACAATGTATAACAAGTTTCAGATCAATATTCGCAATGGAAATAATAATTCATGAAGAGTTACGTAGAGAATGAAATCTACTATAATCTATGAATTTAATAAATCCATCATCAATATTTTATCCTCAGAACATCAATCAATATGCATCTGAATCAAATATTTATCTTTGCACTACAGCCAAAGATATTCATCACCGGGTCATGTTCATTTAAACACTGCTCATCTTTGCACTACAGCCAAAGATATTAATCAATCCATTATGTTCATCTCAACACTGCTCATCTTTTGCACTACAGCCAAAAAGATATTCTTCTTAAATCATTCATCTTTGCACTACTGTGCCAAAGATATTCAATAATATCATCATTTAAGACCGAGGATGATGAAAAATATTTTTAAAGAAACGAATCCAAAGAAACAAAACGACAAGGATTAAGGATTAAGGATTCGTACTTGGTTTTATCCACGCCCAAAAATACCTCAAAAATAATCATAGTGGTGTAAAATTCAAGAATGATCAAAACACGGATACAATCGAAGCTAGATCCGTATTAGATATTTCGACAAAAAAGAAGAAATTTTATTTTTCTATGAATAAAGGTCAGATATCGTGAATAGTGTCAGATACGTGAATAAAGGTCGATATACGTGAATAAGAATCTACACCAAAAGATAGAAATTCCACAAAAAACATCTTCACGCTTCATTTAATAGTACTCGTGAATAAGAACTCGTGAATAAGAATCATGAATAAGAATCGTGAATAAGAACTCCATGAATAAGAACTCCATGAATAAGTAATCCCATATGAAAAAGTTCCAAATTTGATAAAACTTCAGATAAACATTTCAAAGATAATGATATTGAAGAAATAATATCATTACAAAAAAATAAAAAATAATATCCCTTACCTCGAAGAGATCAAGATTTCTACCCGGAATAACGCATAAGGAATGAACTTGCACCGATATCAATACTCAAAGTATACTCAAAATACTCACAAGAATACGCTCAAAATATCGAGAGAAATAGAGAGAAAACTTCAGCTTCGTGTGATTTTCAATTCTAACCCAAGACCCTATTTATAGAAAATGCTTGAACACCAAAGCGTAAAATTTAATATAATATTAATATAATTATACAAATTTTCCTTAGCCCACCTTTTGGTCAAAACACCAGCCACACATGTTAATGATGTCCAAAAAAATACAAAAACGTTTTTCTTAACAAAAATAATTTAAACTCCCAAAAATCAATTATTTTGAGCTTCTAACTTCAATAATTCATAATAAATAGCCCTTTCATCAGAAAATTCGAATCTCGAGTTTTTATAGGAAATTCAATTCTCTACAACTTTGCAGAAGAAAGTTTTTCCAAATTCCAAACAAAATCGACCGAAAATCCACAAACGGGCGATTTTACAAAGCTATAATCAAATTTCTATTAATAATTGTGTCCACTAACACACAAAACATGTGTTAAACATTTAATGTCACAAAAATACTCTTCCTCCTCATATACTCATATATCCCACATTCATTGTAAAATATCACCGCTAATATATTATTAAAATAATATATTTAAATGAATTATTTTATCGTAAAAAGATAAAATATTAATTTTCAACAATTGTCATTTTAAAAATTTTCTCCATCTATATCCACATAAAATCAATATTTTCCTCATCATATAAATCAATAATTAATTATTCACAAATAATATTACGTAATCACAATATCGACAACCAGCAGCGCCTCCCAGAAAGAGGGGCTTCCAATAAGAATTTCTTCTTCATCACGCAATTAAATTAGATGACCAAACCTCTCCTGTAGATGTAACTTTCTAGACATTGCCAATAATGTTATCTAATAATATTATTCAGATAATATGAATTATTGCTTCGATAATGAAAGATACTCGTAATGACAATTATCAAAACAACAAAGAATATAAAATATCAACGCAAAGAATTATTAACTCAATAAAATAATCGAATAAGAATTATCGTAACCATTATCGAGTAAAGTGCCTTCACGTAAGAATCAATAATTGGTGCAATACCGCAGCTATCGCTCAACAACGCCAGACATTAGTGTGTTTTAACCACCGGTATTCCAACAAGATAAAATCTAAGAACAACTACGCTATATTTAAAAACAACTTATATTTGTCGCTTTCTTCATCCAATCGCTTTCACATGGGCCCACATGGTCGCTACCGTCAGATTTAATATTCCCCGACAAAGATTTAATATTCCACGACCAAACGAATATTCCCTTTAACGATAATGAATATTTTATAACCACTGCTTATTTTGAAATATTTATGATTTAACCCTTAACTATCCACATTAATCAAATCAACCTTACTATTTCAAAATAATAAATAAAGGAAATTCCTTTTTATTTAAAAATTTCGGGGTCTTACAAGGAGGGTTTGATCAATCCTACAAGTCTAATTTGATATAGTAAATTATATCACATATGATCCCAAAAGTCTAATATCTTTTTATGATAACTTGGATGTGATGCCCCCAAAATTAGGTATACATCACCCATTTTGGATCGTCAGATAGATGGTACAAAATTCAAATATAACTTACTAATACAACTGTCGTGTACAATACGACAAAACATAACTGTGAGTTTGAATACAATTATTGTCTATTAGAGATTATACAAACTCAAAAGGAGTCCTCATTACAATTATAACACACTTATTTCACGGAATAATGAGGACTACTAATGCTATCCTCTGGACCGTCACTCCGTTTCCGACTAGTCCCTACTATGTTCTCATTTCAAGAGAATAAAGAAAAGAAAGGGTGAGCTCAACTAGCCCAAAGAAAAATATTATGACTAAGATAATGCGAATAAATTATCGTTAGCCTTCAACAGTGTTAAACTGATAAAATATAACAACACCAAGTTTAACTGCAGAGGAACAAGCAATCCATTAAAAGAGACAAGTAGAGAATAAAATCTACTATCTTTTATGATTTAAAAGGTTTTTCATGAATTTTATCGTTTGAGACTCAAATTTTAATAAATAATTCACATCATCGAATCACCCCT